>BROG01000046.1:1265000-1740000 GCA_030159075.1 Atrina japonica | reverse complement strand
CAATTCATAATTCTCCAGAAATGTGAACCGTACTATAATTATATCATTTCTTTTTTTCAGACTGTCTCGGTATCAGTTTCTGTAATGACCTTGAGTGCCATATCGGTAGAAAGATGGTATGCAATTTGTTACCCTCTACGTTTTAAAAGCACAAAGAAGAGGGCCAAGATCATTATAGTTGTAATATGGATAATATCCTGCCTTATCGCCTTACCAGAACTGATTGTTGCACAAACAAAGCGTTATGTGCCCGAAAACATCGGAGACTTTTTAATATCATGCAGACCAGGCTGGGATAAATCCAATCAAGTTATTTATCAAGGTGTGCTAATTGCATTGTTGTATGGTTGTCCTTTAGCTCTCATGGCCTTCACCTACACGATGATTGCAGTTGTTCTTTGGACAGGAATGATACCAGGAGCAGTTGAAGTTCGTATGTATCTTTAATTTGTTTTTTATACGAAAGCGTAATACTGTAACAATAATAAATCGGGCGAGACATTATGAAATATGCATGTGCGGGCTAGTACAGTGTTTTTTACACATACATTGTGCAAACGTACCACCTATCATCTCATACGTACGACTTCTATATACACAACTACACATGTTTCTATCCGAATCATGAGACTGCACGGAATAGTTGTAGCGGAAGGATTCAATGAGAGTATAGCTAACGTTGAATTCTAGCGCTACAAAGATAAAGTGTAGTGAGAAGATAGGAATGGAAACATTTGTATGGCTTTTACTTATTACATGCTTCTTATGTATTTAATAGTGTACATAAATTAAATATTCATTCCTCTTTAAACGTTTATACCACAGGGCAAAATATACCCAAGCCTAAACACTACGTCATAAATGCAACATTAATGGCGTCGTCAAACATTTTGAATGATTAAGAATGTAAATCCATTTAGAAAAGAAGTTACGGTTAAATTTCCGTATCTAACTGTGCAATATGACGTTACATGGATATATTGAACTATGTATTATATAGACAATACAACACATATGATTTCTATTTGTATCACCAGACTGCACGAGATCATTGTAGCGGAATGATTCAACGAGAACGTATCAAGTGCAGTTTGATGATACGGATAGAAACATTTGTGTGATTTTGTATTTATTACATGCCACTTATGGAAAAAGTGCAATTTATTGTTTAGATTAATTTTAAGTATCATTCATATACTTTCTATAATATTGAGGCCTGGTGAGTTGGTAGGTTACGACAGAAACTGAAGCTGGCTTTCCTTTTTCCATTGAGAGTTTACACTTAGAGCGACATAATATACGGGGTAGATCCCGGCAATATCTGAAATCCTTCGCCACAACTGGCCATAAAAATCATCAAGATCCTAACTATAATTCCTTTAATTAATAACCTGCAATATGCACAGTTACATTGGTCCCTTTATGAGAAAAAAAGATCATGCCAAAGTTAGACATGGACAGCAAACTCGCTTCGAACTTCGCCCAATTCGATGTTCATTTTCTGTACTGTATCTCCAGTGTCACTGAATAGTTTCAAAAACTTTCGAACTGTTGACGTAGATAGTGGATTCATTAAACATTTCCACTGCCTTTCGACCATTTAAACACACTCGATCTAAACAAAATATCGTCTGTTTTTATTTGAGACGGAACAAGTCTGTGCAGAGACATTTTGTTAAGCTTCGATACGGCGTTATAAATAGCTCATTAAAATCCTTCATCGATACGTCATATCTACAGTACGTGCTCAAAAGGCTTTACCACGGTATCACCATTTATTGGCATTTGCCAGCAAATGTGATCAGTTTATAATCAAACAATGAATGGACAATCATCATTACATTTTAGATTGGATTAATTAATCGGATTTTCATTAGTGGCCTGGTACTGTATTTTGATTGGCTTAATGAAAAAGAAAATAACAGTGAAAAATAGAGCTTTTATTTAATTGATAAATCTAATAAAAAATGTAATAAAAACATTTAAAACATTTACCAAAAATAAACTTCTCTAAATGACAATTATTGAAGATGTAAAGATAAAATTGCGTAATATGTGTCAACAGATAACAGCATATATCCTAACTCATGTACAAATTACTACATGAAAATAACTTCCAACAAATATTTTAAAATTTCACTGAAACAGTAGAGATTTGTATCGGTAAAGTATATCATCACTTGACCATTTAATATCAAGCACATGGTTAATATGCTATGAAAATAAACGTATCTGAATATTGAATATGAAACTGTGTTTATCTATGAAACTTTATTTTCCAAGTTTGTGTGTGTTTGTCCAATGTTTATCGAGTATATTGTATCAACTACACCTGACTAATGACACCAGCACTTTAGTATCTGTACTTACTTTATTGTCGATACAACTACGATAAAACGTATCAAATGGGTCAGGTTTCGGAATCAACTCTTTCAACCCTAACTACCATTATAGACTGGTCAAAAACAGTAAAAAAAAAAAAAAAGAGCATGCCGTTTAAATACAATCAAAATATTTAAAGTTGCCGTTCATTTGATTTCGTTATATTTCGGTTTACGTACTGTTAATAACTTGTATGTTTACTATTATTTCGCTGAGTATTAGAGTTTTTAGGTTCTCAGTCGTGTTGTTATTGTCTATAGTCTTATAAATTGTATAAAGAAGCAAAAGTTAGACCTGAGAGGCGTCGAATGCTTAGTCGTCTGCAAAGTCGGAAGAAATGAAGATTATACTAATATCACAGTGGTGAATTATTGTTGTCTTTGATGAACTGACATACGCGTCATTATTATTGCATTCTAATGTACTCTAATCATTGAAACCATCTGACATCAAACGTTATATAAATGTTGTGATCAGCGCAGATAAATTCGTATTCTTCTAGATCCGAATATTTCACTACAAGCCAGGTATTGGGCTTGTAATGTTGCATATCTTTTGTTTCTAAAAGAAACATTAATACTAAGAAACATGATCAAGTTTGCAAATCTTTTCTATTTCTGGTTCATTATATATGTGATTCTAACTTTGATCATTAATATGCCGTTGCAAGTCAACACGATCGTATTTAATGGGAGCGACTGAGAGCTTGATAAAAAATATTGAATGAATTAAAATGGTTTACAGAACAAAGGTACCTGCTTAAAATCACCTTCATAGAATGAAATCGTTAATCATTTACGTCAACACAAAAGGAGGATGGATGGTTTAATATAAACATATACCATACGTGTTGCCGCATAGATGCATCTAAAATATAATCCTTTCTATAGGGAACCGTTCTCGGCTTCGACTCTGGAACTATACCTCTCCAGACAGCATAACGGCTCACAAGGTAGAAGGCCATAATATTTTGATATGACTGTATGCTAGACGTATAGCATTCCACATCATGGGAATGTTTGTTGTCAGGAAGAACATAATCTAGCAAATGGGAAGTAACTGTAAGTGCAATGTATAGTCCCGCGGGAACATTCATCGTTAAGTGTAGTGTCCATTTCCAGGTATATTTGCCCGTTGTCAAGAGAAGATGGCTATCATGTGATTAGACAGTATATATTTAACTAATCAAAATCCGAGAAACTAACACGTAATGTACTATAATGTCTGAGTTAGGGAAATCTTAACTTTTTGTTTGATTACGATCAAATCAAGAAAAAAGTACTAGATTAGACCAGTCGGCGAATCTTAGTTGCAGCTGCCTTTTTTACGGAAATGAATTCGGTATATGTTCTATTTACAATAGCACGCGTATGTCTAATTAAGGGGTCAGTCTGATTAACGGCTACGTCTAATTACAGTACACGGTGATATATAGAAAGAGCGTAACATTCATCCAACATGTATTTGTTAATGTATTTGTTTGAATTCATAATGCGCATTACTAGGATGGCTAAAACATTATATCATGTTACGGTGTTGGCTTTCATTCAACGTTGTTTTCATGTAAAACTTATGATTTGATTCATTTTCGCACATTATAAAAGTTCAGCACATATGTTGTTCGATTGTTCTTTTATTAAAGTAGCAATTATGTCCTTAAAATGAAGTAAAACACAGATAACTTTCCATTAATTTATACACCTGTAATTCATTTGCACTATTTTATTCTCTGTGATTGGAATTTGGGAAAGTTTTATAATGCTTCAAAACATTTGATGTCGAAAACAGCTGAAAAGGAAATGATATCTACTATAATTCTCCTAATGGCTTAATTCAATTAAATCAAGCACCATCTCATTCTTTATATTCACAAGTTTTGTCCGCTTCACTTATATTCTTTTCTTTTCAAGGATAAGAATTTTTAATCTTAACAGCTTTCTATGGCACGCCAAAATCACATTAATTAGTTAAACCTAGTTTTTTCCAGATAAACTTAGTTTTTCTCCAGTTAAAACTAGTTTTTCTCCAGTTAAATCTAGTTTTTCTCAGTTAAACCAAATTTTTCTCCAGTTAATCCTAATTATTCTGGTAACCCAAACTTACTGGAGAACAACTAGGTTTAACTGAGAAAAACTAGGTTTAACTGCGCGAAATACATTAATGTGATTGTGTTAAACTGGGTTATTCTGGAGAAAAACTAGGTTTAATTCATTTTATTTTACTTTGGCGTAGTTAAACATGTTTTTTTCTAAGTTAAACCATGTTTTTTTCAGTTAATATGGGTTACTGAGAAAATCTAGGTTTAACTGATGAAGCATGCCGAAATTACAATAATGAGTTAATCCAAGTTTTTGTCGAGATAACCCTAGTTTTCTCAGTTAAACCTAGTTTTTCTCCAGTTAAAGTGGGTTTCTAGTACAACCTAATTTTTCTCCATTTAATCCTAGTTTTTCTCGTAAACACATTAACTGGAGAAAAACTAGATTTAACTGAAAAACTAGGATCAACTGCGCCAAAATCATATGAATACTCATTAGTGTGATTGTGGCGCAGTTAAATCTAGTTTTTCTCAGTTAAACTAGGTTTTTCTTGAGAAAAAAAAACTAGGTTTAACTCATTTTGGCGATATTGGTGCAGTTGAACCTAGTTATTCTCTGTTAAACATTGTTTTTCCCCAGTTAATGTGGGTAACTGAGAAAAACTAGGTTTAACTGAGAAAATCTAGGTTTAACTCATTAATGTGATTTTGGCGTGCCATAGCTTTCGCGAGTTGTTTTACGTCGTAAAGAATGACACATCCCCAGAATCTTTTTCAGAGAAACATACAACTAAGTACATGGTTTTTCATTTATTCCAACTCCTACAAAATAGTAAAACTTTTCTTTTTATTGCACTGATATTGTTCAGGTGTTAAATATATGACTATAAAACCAAGAACAATACCTAGAAACTGTAATGAAATATTTTATTGCCATTGTTCTGTGTTGATGTCAGACATATAACCAGCTTCTTCGTGGATCAGAATGAAACCGAACAGCCTACAGATGTATGTTTAACAATCAGAATCGTTATAAATACAGATGTCTCTGATTCACGTTTCAATCAGTGGAAATTGCGTGCAGCATTGCAATAATATTTTGCATGCATGTTTTAATAATTATTGCTCCAAAGATGATAGAATGATTGCTATTTTAATCTGTGCTTTTATAATTATGTGGCTAATTTCTGGCCTTATACATTTTCAGACTACTTTCATCTAACTACATCGCAAAAATCGAAATTCTGGAGTTTTCTTTAACCGTGACACAATTGCTATTACTCATTAGTACCGTATAACAAACATTCATAAAATGTAGGCGAATTCAATAAAATTATTTGACCGATAGCATACTTTTTCGTTTTATGTCCTATGCAAATTTAACCTATGTGTGCAATACAAGAATTAAAGAGCATCCAAAATTTCGAAAGTTCATGAATATCTCATCATCGGCAAGACGAATTATAGACATATTGTCAAAAGAATTAGAAGCTATGTCTGTAATATAATAATAATCAACAGTTTATGGTCGATCTAGACAGAACATAATACAAAATATCGTACGATTACGTTTGAGAATAAATTTCGCGCTCTCAATATCTTCCATAACTTGCTAATCTCACACTCAACATTCTGGTACTGCTTACGTAAGACTGCTTTATTTTTATTGGTTTTAGCAAGAACACAGAAACTATGTCTATGTCAAACTATAGACAATAAAAAGGTTGAAAATAACAATAAATAAATGTAAAAATTTGATCTAAATGATAGTGAGTTCTCGGATTTTACACCTTTCTACATAAAACGCCAAGTTGTCTGTGAAATTACACGCACCCTCACATACACTGATATATCTATATATCCTTTTATTACATGATACATTCATGATATTTCTTGTACTAAAATCAAATGTTTAAGCGTACCGTAGGTAATCACAGACATGCGTAATGCGTAATACTTAAAGAGCCAATTCTGACAAAGACCAGATCATAACATATCTCTTAAAATGTAAGTACATATAATATCTAACTTTAGAGACACCGAGTAACAATACATTTTATTTACACGGAAGTTAAAAAACATTCTCCCATTACATAGGATCTATTACAGACAAGTCCTTAACGAAACAAATGCACAGGAAGTTTTTCAGAAACCAAACTCACTAATCCAGGAATTTTTGTACGATTTGAATTGTGAATGTGTTTTTTATCTGTTACTATTTTCTTTTAATATCATTTTATGATTGTTTAATGTTCTGACAAACGTCTATTAATTCATAAGCTTACATGTAATGCTGCAAACAGGAACAAACAATTCAGGTAGAAAAGCTGTTGCAATGAAATGTGTGATTCTAAGTGAACGCCTAATTCAAAGACATTATCATATCTTGAATTGCCAATTATGAAAAAATGCATAAAACATTTACACTGCCAAATATAAACTAGTGAATGTATTTTGGCAACTGCGTTTGAGATCTGTGAGATTAATTCATAGGCGTCAGCACACAAATATACATTTGTTTTTCTTCGATAAAACAGATTGACAAATGTATTGAAAAAAACTTGGCACCATATAAGAAATTCAAGTGAAACTGTATCCATGGCACCTTTGAATAATTGAAAAGTTGTCGTTTCTTCATCCGTGTTGGTATTATGAACAGATATATACGCATATACTGTTCTGTACATATCTAAAAGCTTACATCATGAGATATCCGATTCTCTGAAAACAACTGAATAGTTTGCATTATGATATATAATGACTCTTTCCTAAATTTCAAACTTTTACAATGATTCTGTACAAAGTTTTGATAGTTTTACACATATTTTATTATACTGTATTATGGGCTTATTTTTCGCAAGGGAAATATAGCACGTGGTAGTTCAAGTGTTTGGAGCGTGGGCAAAACAACGGGAGAACCCAGGCTCCATTCGCAGTCGAGGAATTCCTGATAGTTTTTAATTTGCAGCAATTGTTCTGTCGCCACTTGTTTCTCATAAGTATTGAAAGTCACGTGTTTTCAAGATTCGACTTGTAATCGCGGTGGAGTGTAACGGGAAGTATGACACGTTAATGAACCTTCATTGTATTGGCGTATGATCTCAATATGGGTCAAATGAATGATATTGAAAATTGTTGACATCTGATTACTCTTAAAATTCTTAGCAAATGTATAACAATTATGAAACAAACATGTTAGAGACTTTTAAAAATAGCTCTTTCAATCACGAAGTTGCTCTCTTCTATTCATTAATGATATTGTGTTGAGTTAAACCTCGTTTTCCTCTAGTTAATTTGAGTTGCAGACAAAACTAGGTATAACAGGAGATAAACATGGTTTAACTAAGAACAACTATGTTAACTCATTAGTGTGATTTTTCGTGCCAAACATATATGCAGTATCATTGACTAACAGTAGTTATGTAAGAACGTAAAATAGCGTAATAAAATTATGAATCGTAATCATCAAAGGTTTCCAGTGTTATCGGCTACATTTCAAAGTGTGTCTGTAGTTTAATTTTAGACAACGTAAACATTCCAATGGAAATCAGCGTGAAAACAATTTAAAAAAGCATTCGAAATGTATTGTTTATCACTCTGGTGTTTTAAGTGAGCATATGTATCCCCTCCTTATTTTACATGTAAACAGTTACTTTATTTAACAACCATCGCTGTATATCGTTTAAGTTGAAATAAACAAATCAAATTAGTTCAAATAGACAGAACTACCAGAAATATATAACAGTTTGTAATGCTGAATATTAATGAACAGCAAGTGTTATAACTGCTATTTTATAATTGATTAAATTCTTTTTCAAATGATTTATATGACTCATGTTTTACATGAAAACTTACATTGATAAGTTTGTATTTAAACACATTGTTTTGTTTATGAATTAGAATGATGCTTGAATATAAACGGAAGTAAGATCAAGATGAATGTAAACAAGCGCGTGATTGATTGCGCCACCTAGGGAGTACTCGTAAACAAAACAAGGATGGCTGTATATCCTACTAATCGAGTCAATGCACTTTTTAAATTTTCTATTTGTTCGCAGGACAGAGATCGGGGTCTAGTGATTTTATTATATCCTGTTTACTCCGATAATAATCCAAAATTTGTTAGGATGTTACTTTTATAATGTTTATTTTACCCCACAAAGATCTAAAGATTAGGAAAAAACATATTTTCCACATGAGGATAAAAAGTAAATAAAAGTTTCTGTAGTTAATTTAATTTCCATATTCCATTTGCTTTTATATTCCGGCCCTTCTTGTTTTTGTTGATTTCAAAAATCTTTTTACGGTCTAAAAATTTGTATTCTTTAAATTAAATAACTTTCTATATAACATATAACAAACACAACAGTGATGGATGTTCCTTTGTGCTAAGTGCAGAATCGCTAGCGTATAAAAGTGAGCATTATTATGTTTCACTATGCTTAATGCCATCTTACCTGTTATCAAGTATTATTGTTTCGTATATTACAGTTGTAATAGGATTAGTTGATAATTTGTTCTTATTTTGATTAGACTGTGGATTCATAGCGGGCATTGCTTGTCAACAATGAATGTTAACGCATCCATGTCACCTGATCCCACATCTTGAATTCCCAGATGTTACTATTTGTCCAATGTCGCCATACTTGTATATTACCTTATGGAATTCCTCGTGGTCAACACTTATAACCAATTATAATCAGTAATAATAAGCTTGATGTATTTTGGATCAGATTTGTATTGCTTGCATGTGTGAATTAGCGTTTCTATTAGTTTTACAGAAAACAAGCCTCATGTCATCATGAAAGTTTTCTGTGTGACGTGGGTCAATAATATTTCTCCTGGACGACAAGTATTATTGATTTCAGCGTTTAATATCCAAACTTTGATTATCATCTAGAGAACAAAAGAAAACACTTCAAGAAATATAAAATTATCTAGAAGTCCTGGACCTGGATACAAACACTGCGTCCATTGTATACGAATAAAAATGGTATGAGAAGGTTCTCATGAAAAACATTGTGTATGCATGTATCTATTATATAAATGTAATTGATAGTGCCTAAAACTCGCATCCTCGATTGTCAGATAAAATTGAAAAAGGTGGTTTAATATGGGCATTTGAGGCAATGTGCGGTTGGTTCTATATTAATAATTAACCAAAAGAATTGAATTAACGATCGGTTACACTACTATAACTACTACTACTACTACTACTACTACTACTACTACTACTACTACTACTACTACTACTACTACTACTACTACTACTACTACTACTAGTACTACTACTAGTACTACTAGTACTACTACTAGTACTACTACTAGTACTACTAGTACTACTACTACTGCTGCTGCTGTTGCTGCTGCTGATATTGCTGCTGCTGTTGCTTCTGGTGTTACTGCTGTTGTTGAGAAGAGTAATTTACATTTGAGTTGACATGTAATACAACGTTATAGTTTCCTGTCTAATCAATCGTTACAGCCGTCCCAAAAGCGTAATAGGTATCATGCTATGTCACTGTATATCATAGGTAACTAGATTTGAAAGAATAATTCCATGAGGCGTATGTCGTTAATGTACGTAGATTACGTTTATTTGTATTTTGCATGCAGGTTTATTATGTCCATATCCGCTTAACTTTTGTTTAAAATGGTTGATTAAGAGTTTTCTTCAAGAAAAATATTATGGAACCCAAAACGACATTTTGTAAATTCATATTGCATGTATAAAGAAAGTATACATCATCATCAGTTCTGTTTGAAAATCTAAAGATAAAAAGAATAAATAAATAACTTCTTATGTTTTTAATACAATGACTATAAAAATACAAAAATAAATCTATTTTTCGTGTTATTATTATTATTATTTTTTTTTTGGTACTTTTTGTCGCATGTGTCGTGTAATGACTAATTATTGGTTTAACTCTGTAATAATTATGAACAGTGGAACTTCCGTGATTGCATGCTTTAAACATTGTGCTTTAAACCAGTTAACTGGCGTAGGACTTTTGATCTTTCACCTTGTTAATTGTAGCTGCATTTTCATATCTTAGATTAAAACTGTTCGCCACCTTAAACTGTTGAGACATTCTGAATGATGTTCCCTTGCCAACTCAACATAGCCTTATACAAATGTAAGATTCTATTAGCCTTCGGCTACCGATGGAATGTTCACCAATTGGATATTTTATGCAATTCTGATATATCATCGTTCGATAACAAAGTTAAAAGACATAAACGTACAAAAAAGGACAAATACCAGTTTACAGTTATGAAGTCCAGAAGACAACATACAAATACAAATTATGGTGAAGTAAAACATCTGACTAACATAGACATCTGGGTAAACTAGAGCTGGGACCAGGTACCATGGAAAACTAAGGACATATATAATCAATCTTAATTTCTTTATCCCCTGACATATAATGATGTCACAGAATCTGTTTTGGTAGAATGCAAATATAACAAGATTGTTTTGGTTTAATGGAATATTATTGCGTGTATATGCCACAACCTTAAAGATTATAGTGTGCACTAAATCGTTATAGACTGAATTGTCTATATCACTAAGACATTATGTCATCAATTGTTGTTTATCTAATATTAGATAATTTTTATACATTTGACATAGTTATACTGATTATACAGTAAATTGCAATGCCTTAAAATAAACTTTTGTTACATCTTTGTCATTATTTATCTTATGTGCAATTGAAAGCAATCTTTTATATAGATAATAAATAATTTACATTGCTTTATAAATGGAAATAATATCTTAAATATTATATCAGTATACTCTGTATGCAGATACTTTTACAGTCAATTTCTTTCAATATAACTGGTTGTGAAATGTGGATGTATTTACAACCTATATACATGCAATCCACTAATTAATATGATACATTTAGATAGCTTGATAAAGTGCGTGTGTGTGTGTGTGTGTGTGTGTGTGTGTGTGTGTGTGTGTGTGTGTGTGTGTGTGTGTGTGTGTGTGTGTGTGTGTGTGTGTGTGTGAGTGTGTTGTAGGGATTTGAGGGTCAAGCTAAAAGTTAATGATGCAATAAGTTTGTATCATTCATTTCTTTCCTATATTGTGTGTGGTTTATGGTCAAGATAAAGTCGAACATTCTGGGTAACTCTGTAACTGTATGATTTGTTTATTATGCATAATACAAGGCTTGCAGTACCAGAAACAGATGATAGATTTTCGCATACAAATTGGTATTTTCCCAAATTTTAACGATAAGCTAAATATTTATACCATATCACCCATCTCATTTTTCTCTTACTGAAATGTAAGTGGTATGAACAGGTCAGCTTGATATGTAATTGGAATCTGACATTCTTATTATCTCTGTTAAAAGATTTAGTGGTACACAAATACCATTTTCAATCTACATTTTTCTTGCTAGTGTATAAATCATGTAGGATTTTGGAGGAGTTTATTGAAATGTCAAACAAATATGTTGCCACTGCGAATAAATCTAGAGTATTGAATTCAGCATCTTCCTCGCGTTAATTTCTGAATAGTTTTACTTCTAACAACTACCGAATACGTTTTTATCCAACAAGTATCTTCGAAATTCTGACTTAAATACATTAACAACCAAGTTCTATAGAATCACTTTCACAGACAGTCTTCTAAAATTAAAATGAATTTGAATTATGTGAATCTCACGTCACAAGCAGCACAAACAAAAACATGTCCTATATAACAGAATTATCGAATCATAGAGGACTTGGATTTTATCATCCGAAAAGAAACTCAATTATGATTCTTCAAATACATTTTGTATTGATTCGCTTGTCGTTATTTTCATGTTTTGTCCAATATGCGATTAAAATTTTATCTTGCAGTCCCATGCATTCCAAAGCACATACACTAGGTTGTTAAAAGTACCAAAATCCCTTGACGACTTGTTAAGCTCACCATTAGTGCACATCCTAATCTCGACAAGAAAAATAATTTCCCTAATTCTTACCACAATTGGTACAGATTAGTTTTCTCTCCCCAACCATTAAAACCATCATATAACTGAGAAATTGTTAAATGAGGCGTAAATCACCGTTAAAGCAAAAACAGAATTCGTTTGACAAACATAATTGAACAAATTCACTTATGATCAAAATGATAGTGAAACTATCGGAAAAAAAGGTCGACCGTTAGTTTGCAAAACTTTACTTTAGGCGCTACTGTTCATAGCACTGTTATGATATCTTACCATTAAAATTGTCTATATGTCAAGTTATCGAACATAGAGCGAGCCCCAAAATATTGGATCATTTTGGCGACAAATACAACTTGATTCAAGCTGATAAAGCTGCACTTAAAGTAAGAAGTTTTATTGTATTTTTCTTTTTAATTTTCGTTTCCAATCCTACAAAAACGTGTCTAAATTGATCTAAATAACATGTGATTGTTGTTGTCCAATAATAAAAGAAAATACATTTGTCACTTTTGTGTATTGTCTCAATACTTAACTAAGATTATCGGCCTTTACATAGTTAATAATACGATGAATGAATTCAAATACGTCTATGAAATTTCTAAGACATCAACTATAAGTTAGAGATCTACTTAGTTACATTGGCTTCCCAACTATCTATTTATGATCTATAAAGGTTCATGATCAACATACATCACGTACACAACTACATCACCCGCTAACATACGGATCAAAATGAAAATTAAACATTTACTTTTTAATTTTCTTTAAACGTGCTTCAATGATGTCGGATATTGTCTGATTCACAGAATTTCGCGAGACGGAGTAACCTTTTACTGTAACTGGGCATGCAAGTTCGAAATCTATTCCATAGATTATATTTTTCAGTACATAGAAAATATGTATTTAAATTCTAAAAAAAAAATTTTTTTAAAGCTAAGATAGTCATTTTTTACAGTGGTTACTCTTAGACGGATTTCGGTTATATCTTTAGAGATATTATTTGGCCTTGTATGATACCATTTTATCTTTAGAAAAAAACCACATACCTTTCAAATTAGAGCTCAACTGATGAAGTCTTATTGACAGAAACGATATCGTCTTGAGCATTGTAACTTTGGTATTATGTTTATAATATTTATAACCACTAGGTCGTTTCCACTGCTGGTGGACCGTTTGAGTCCCCGAGGGTATACATAAACCTAGTACCTGGTATTTCGGTACCAGCTGTTCATCTTATACTAAAGTAATATTTGGCACTGTTGACACCATTTAAATTCTAAAAAAAAAAAATTTTTAAAGCTAAGATAGTCATTTTTTACAGTGGTTACTCTTAGACGGATTTTGGTTATATCTTTAAAGATATTATTTGGCCTTGTATGATACCATTTTATCTTTAGAAAAAACCACATACCTTTCAAATTAGAGCTCAACTGATGAAGTCTTATTGACAGAAACGATATCGTCTTGAGCATTGTAACTTTGGTATTATGTTTATAATATTTACTACAAAAAAGAAATAGTAAGATATTATGAGCTTCTTAGAAAGAAAAAAGTACTATTAAAGTACATACGGACGCATTGTATACTCTGACAATATAGAAAGTGAGTTTTGTGTGCAAAATATCCTACCAGTGTTGATAGACTTATTCTTAACGACATAATAGTTTCTATAGTTCGAAATTGACTTGTGTCTGAGGTTCAATACTCTTGATGTATCATACTCTTTGGCTAGGGAAATATATCATCGCTAAATGTCTAAAAACACATAACGTAAACAACAGACCAAAATACACTATAAAACATTGTGCAATGCATTCCAATATATTTTTCCTTTTCATTTGGCTATTAGGTGGTTCGATGGCGCGTCGATAACTATCACTTGATAACGTAATTGATAATTATGTTATATATATCATATACACAATACACAAAATGTACATTAAAGTTACCAAATGGAGTCCTACCAGACGATGAGTAGATATATAAACTTTTGCCAAGTAAAAACCAAGTTTTGAAGCAATTTATAATTCAAGATAATCATTCTAGATAATCAACTTTAAATGTATGTTAATGACAATATTCAGATTTATGTACATTTTACTTTAAATGTAACTCGTAATTCCAGTTTATTTCTCTGATACATAATATCGAAATCAGCTGATAGGTGTATAAAATGATTTGTAGATCGATATCAATCAGTTACAAAACTTAGAGTTAACTTGACATGTATTTTCAATGACTGTGTTTATGATACGTGATTTATTTTAATGTTTTGATATCTATACTATTTACTTTTTGACGTTCAGACAGCGATAACATAAGTGGTTAAAATCTTCTAGTTTTATTTTTATTTCGATGCACATACATGCGCGCGCTTGTGTGTATGCGTGTTATAGTTCTGAACGTGAATTTAATTATTAGATTATCAAATCCATACACAAATATGCAATATACACGACTTATTTTGTTCAACTGCAATACGAAATATGCACGACTTACTCTGTTCAACTGCAATACAAAATATACACGGCTTACTCTGTTCAACTGCAATACAAACTATACATGGCTTACTCTGTTCAACTGCAATACAAAATTTACATGGCTTACTCTGTTCAACTGCAATACAAAATATACACGGCTTACTCTGTTTAACTGCAATACAAAATATACATGGCTTACTCTCTTCAACTGTAATACAAACTATACATGGCTTACTCTGTTCAACTGCAATACAAAATATACACGGCTTACTCTGTTCAACTGCAATACGAAATATACACGGATTACTCTGTTCAACTGCAATACGAAATATGTACGGATTACTCTGTTATACTGCAATACGCACAACAAAGTTTCCTTTCTTTCAGCTACGAACTACAGACGATAAAATATGCAGACAGGATTTTCTTTCGTCCTACATAATTTTATTTTCTTAATTATGGAACAAACTGAAAAGAAGACAAATTGATTTTGACCTTTAGATTACATACATTGATAACCTAAGTTTGCATCTATGAGATTATAGACATAGTATGAATTCTAAATATCAGATTACCTCTTTTCGTTCGTAAATTAAAGACAACCATAAAGAACTTATATAATCTTGAGCCCGACTTTCGTCGGCGATACACTGAATTTCCAAAGAGTATGAATTCCTATATTTTATCAAAATTTCTTTTGAATTAAAATCGACTTTTGGCTATATGTTCAGTCGTAGATAATTCGGTGATTTCAAAGGCATTATGATAATACATTTCAAAATGTATTTTTCACTAATTATTCAAAGTATTATTTTATCTTTATGGAGTTTGAAGACATTTCCTTGCGCTAATGGCAAACATGAGGGATAATTCCAAAATATAGAAATGCCTAACTTCTACTTCGTTCATTGAGATACTTTTTCGTATAATTTCATAAAATAGTATTTATTACTTTTTAATCGATAATCTTTTTCTGTTCACTGCAAACATATTTATTAAACCTAGTTAAAATTGCCTCCCCAGTTAAGACATAATTGGCGAAAAGACGCTTTGAGTTCACCATACAAGGTATATAAATTGAGACACTTGAAACACAACATTCCCATTCATGATTTGGGTTTTTGAATATACTCATTCCAGTTTGGCTGACTATATGTCGAATATTCCTGTTAGCACATTATTATGATCGTAAATTGTCTACGTATCATCATATGATTTCGTTAAATATCTAGTTTGTAAAACATATTTCTGTAAAACCAGCTGAGAATAAATTAATTGCGGAGTACGAAAGTAAACTATATTAAACGATTAATAAGTAAAATGTTGTTGCGTTTTACTGTTGGTATCACCGTGCAATCGACAATGTATTGCAACTGTCTTTATAAAACAGTTGTTGGCGTTAAATTATAACTCATTTCGTTTTATTATTATTTACACTGATTACATGTTTTAAAATCTGGTTTTTTGTCTGAGTGTAAAATGATAAACGGTTTGTGAAATCAATTTTGTGTTTGTGTACCGCACTATGACAGACGTGTACCGATCAAATGAAGTAAACGTCTGCTGTGGCTTGCAGAGTTACTCGAAAATACTGTGTCTTTATTATGTGCATAACAAATATTTGGAGCCGAAGTCTTTATAAAATGTCATCTAACTTTTGATGATTTTAAGATGACACCACGCAAAAATAATGCTGCAAATATACATTTTCATATATTATCGTAAATAATAACTGAAATCGAAATATAATTTCATAAATATAAATAATAATACATATGAAAATAAAGAGAAGGTATGTGAGGTATTTTTCCATTATATGGGAAAATCATATATTTTACCGAATGTTAACGTGTGGATAAATGAAATTAAAGATATTGCATTTCCTATTCAATCAGAAGTTCTTAAAACGACTATATACTCAAATAAAAGAATAAAGATTTAGCTTGGACATTCCGGAAATATTGTGACTTTCTGCCCTAGCGCGTTGTGCATGATTTGTAGCTAAGCTTTAAAAAGATTTACCGATTGCATATAATAAAAATGTATGTTTTGTTACTTGTAGCTCAAAAACCCATGATGGATAACAAGAAAATCAGCAAAGTAGATGAACAACTTGAATCTAGACGAAAGGCCGCTAAAATGTTGATAACTGTGGTCATTGTGTTTGCTCTGTGCTATTTCCCCGTGCACCTGTTAAACATATTGAGGTAAGTTCCAAACTGGGAGGTATTTTATGTGATTGAATTTCAGCATAAAACAAAACCAAAAAAGCAGAAAAATGTATAAATAGGTAACAACAGCAGCAATAAAACATATCTCCAACTATCTTAATACTATATACAAAATGAAAGTATACATTAAATATTCCCAAAACGACCACAAATCACATAAATGTCATTGTAACTACTGCTATACTGGATTAGAAGATGAACGACAAGAACCATGCTGTATACAATATTTATCTATAAAAAGGCAATAATTATAAGACGTCAGCTGTGCAAATCCTCCAGCACATGGCAAAACTTAGGAAAAGGTGGAATATTGTCCACACTGGACCATGTTCATTGTTGCTATTGTATATATGTACAATGGTGTATTGACTAAATCAATTTTTATGTGATCTATTTTTGAAAAGATCAATCACATTTTAGCTTATTTATTGATCAGTATTCTTATGCCTAAGAAAACTGTAAACTACTTGAAACGTAAAACATTCAGTAGAATTTACGACTTTCCGTGTTTTGTCAATATAATGTTAAGTAGCATGCAACAGTTGCTTCGATGTGTACCTCGATAATTGAATTTTACACAAACACTATTTTTTTTCACTTGAAAATAGATTTCTAAACATTTTGAATTATTACCCAGGGCAAATCATACACATTTAAGCACTAATGCTTTTATCCCTATGTCCATGCTAATGATGAAACACGCAAACATTGATTTATATTGGCGTGTAGGGGGTCTTCTGAGAAATAACATAACCGATTCTTGCACCTTGATTGAGATGATCAAATAATACAAGTGCTGAAATAATGGATAAACTCTCTATGGTATTTTCTTCATTTTACTGTTTGTCTACTTCAATGACTCGATTTTACGATCATTGAAGACATGTAAATCTGACGTATCCGCCCTCCTCGTAAACACGTGCCGTGTCATCAATTACGTCCATTGTCCCGAGTACAGTCGTAAAATTAAGAGAAAATTTAGCATTTGAAGTTATATCTAAAGGTACCAAATAAAAGTACAAATGAGGAATAAACATTGACTTAATGTGTTGACCACATAAGAATACATACAATTAATACAATGCGATAATGGCAAACAATGGTTTTAATTAGAGTTCAAATAAAGGTTACTTCTTAGAGTCAATATCTTTGCATCCATAATGTATTTGCTACAAATACGTTTAAGGTAGATTCTATAACAATTGGAAATCTTAACATAATATATCAGAAAGACCATGGCATGTTTTGTAAAACAACAACTCTTGTATTGGCACTATATTGAATTTCCAATTCTGTTTCCAAGAATCTGTCAAAAATGTAGTTTTAAACTAAAACAAGTTATGTCTTTTCATAAATGTCTAGTAAAATGTAGGAAACAGATATACAGAACATTGTAGTAAGCAACTGCTGTCTATCATTTTAAAATCTTAGACTTATTATTACACGAAGGTTTTCTCCCATAAAACATCCAATCCTATTTCCTTCAAGAGAGATGTAATTCATATTATGATACTTAGGTTACGCGCAATATGTTGACTTTAATATGCAAATAGCTGAGCTTTTTATTATTCAGATGGCTTGATGAAAGCATTTCGAATACTTTTCTTCATGAAAGTTACCTTTTGTGTTTCATCTTAATACGTGGCTGGTCCAGTGATAGATTGTTCGCGTCGCAGTTAAATATCTGTGGTGCGATTCTAGTACTGCCTATACCGAGTCATGCTATAAGCTTTAAAATGTGGTTATTACTCCTCCGCTAGACGGTAGGCATACTGAATGGAAGTCACGTGTCTTGTAGTATAACCGAGGCCCAATGTCACGGCAGAAACGACCTATTAACAGTCTCAAAGCGTTGAGCCATGATCATAGCACGGGTCAAAATGTGACTTCAACTAGGTAACTTCTCAATCAATGTGCAAAAATTATTTTGGGTTTGTGAAACAATTAAACATTGATACATGGCCTGGTTTGGTTTTATCATGTAATGAATGTAATATTGGTATAATCATCATCAAAGCTTCTGATTAAGGTAACGACTGATACCGATTGTAGGTGAAAACCTACCCGATGGTTATCCCTGAAATCTACACATGTATATAGTACAAAGCAATATCAAACAAAATATGAATATATATCTAAGACGTCAAACGTAACGTCATGTGATCGCTATCCGTCGCTACATTAAATGAAGCATTCGACACCTCGTCTCTCGAAATAGATCATCTTCAATTAATGTTGGCAACCTCAGAATTTACATCACAATAAAACGTGTTATTGCACCACCATACCTGTCAAAGTGTTAACGGGTTTGTATATCGCGTCAGTGATCAATAGATTTATCGTTGTTTTACGCCAAACACAGCGATTTGTCAGTCATATGATAGCGACTAGTTTCAAATAGAAATCCGATTACAAAGTACCCGGTAAAAAAAGAACTCGGGAGAAGATATATTGTCAGTAGTGACACATATTCTCAAATACCAGAGGCTCATTTTATAACAGAAATATTGTAAATCTTTCGTCTTGGATTAAATTGCCTTATATTATTTGATTTGATTTGATTTGATTTTTTGTTTTACGCCATACTCAACAATCTGTCAGTCATATGATGGCGTCCAGTTTTTTTTTTTGTTTTTTTTTTTGGTTGGGGAGAAACCCCGGTTACCCGGGTAAAGACCACCGACCTTCCGCAAGCCTTATATCAAGTCCTCAGGTCATAATTAGTTAAACTTAGTTTTTCTCCCGTTAAACCAAGTTTTTCTCCAAATAAACCATGTTTTTCTCAGTTAACGCAAGTTTCGACAATATCATTATTGAGATATTGGCGTAGGATTTTGAATGAACGTGCAGAAGAGCTGGGTTTCACATGAATATTTATTAACATTATAAAATTAATACCAATGATATAATATTTTAAGGCCAAACCAAATGCTCAAGACGATCGTTTCTGTCAATAAGACTTCATCATCGTGAGGTCTAATTTAAAATAGGTGTATATTTTTAAAAACAAATTGGCATCAAACAGGGTCAAGTCCTGAATCTATAAGTTTAGCCAAAAGCCAAGTCAAGTTTAACCAAGAGTGACCACCTTTAAAAGATGACTATCTTAGCTTTTGGAGAATTTAGAATTAAAATGGTGATATTAGTGCGAAAGAGTACTTTAGTATAATGTCATGTTTTATTTTTTGAATTTACTAAATTTAAAACTGAAAACACGACAACAAGATAAACAAAATGTGTATAACATGGGTTGAAGTAATGTTAAAGGGCCATTAGCTGTGTTTTCCAAAACCGATTATTCCGATATTTTAATACTTTTACAACTTGTACTTGATATACAATAACAAATTAGAGTTATACAGAGACTTAAAAATATTTCATTCTTAAAAAATTCTACATATTTTGTGAAAATAAGGTCAGGTCCAGTGTGGTATTCATATACAAAATGAAAGGCTGAATTAATCAATTGTAAGTGAATAATTGCCAAACTGGGTTCGCAAGCAATTTGTACAAAATATATAGGAATTTAAGAATTTTATGCCGCCTGTGTATATCTCTTTTTTTGTTATATCAATCTAAGTAGTAAAAAGGAAGGAATAGTCTGGAAGAAAAACCACAGCTAATGTCCCTTTAACGGAATAACAACGGGTTTAGAGGTGAAATCAATCTGATGACTTATTTGATGTAAATCAATTATATATTTTTGCTGCTTCATCTGTACTCTTGAGGCAATGTTTGCTAATTATTGCTACTAAAATCATCAACTAGAAAATGTATTGACTATTGAAACATGGACGCAAGCTGACTTCGATTGTTCCCATTTACTCAATATCAAACCGACAAACATTTGAGATTTTTTCAATAACTATTGTCATTGTATTTTGGGGGTATTTCCAAAGTCGTCATTGTCAAATCCATGTTTACAAATTGATTTTGTGATTTCTTTTGTAGGACGGTGATATATTTGTCTTCATTTGACACGTTAGAAATAACATCTTCTGTCATTATGACTATCTCCTACAAACGTTTTATGTAAATTACAAATTATAATCTACGGTCTCTACATGAGCACATCTGTTTATGTATTAACTAACTTTCCTTACATTTGTTTATAGGTATACGGGAACGCTTTATGGCATTAATGAAACTGTGGTTGTAGTATTTTCGTTCATATCGCACTGGTTACCATACTTCAACAGTTCAATTAATCCGATCATATACAACTTTATGAGTGGTGAGTAAGATGTAACGCAACAATCAATCTCTCTCTCTCTCTCTCTCTCTCTCTCTCTCTCTCTCTCTCTCTCTCTCTCTCTCTCTCTCTCTCTCTCTCTCTCTCTCTCTCTCTCTCTCTCAACTTAATTTCATGTACAGTTCTTCATTTTCAGAAACATAATAAAACCAAAATAATCTGTTGAGGTTCTTTCTATATCTCTATTCATTATTTTTACCTTTTTATCATTCGCCAGCTTCACTGTCTTTATGTCGAACTGAATTTATCAATGTATTGTGTTTTCCCAACAGTTGTTGCTTTATCAGCAGCAAACCTGTATAATATTTATAATTTATAAAATTTCTTATTTCAATATAAAGATTTTATTTCTTATTTTTAATTTACAATGTCATTTTTCAGCAAAGTTTAGAAAGGAATTCAAAGTGGTGTTTTCCTGTTGCAACAAAAGAGGACGAAGTGATCGCATTCGACATAGAAATGGAACACCGACTTTCCCAAGCACTTCTCACTACGCACCACGACTGAACAGTAATTCATGTACAGAACAAATTCTACTATCCACTTACCATGATTAAAAGCGATGATTTGCCTTATGAATATTGCAATAAAACAAATATGTCAGCTATTTTCAGTAATATTTACAGCCCAGGAATATATTACTCTTCTATGATTGTTATTAGAGATTTTTTCATGGCAGGGTCGTAGAATCTTAATTATATATCATACGTTATATAATAATGAATAAAATACGTTATACAATAATGAATATAGACGATGAAATGGCGTTAGTGTGTATATTTGTAATGATATTGTATTCTATAAGTAAAAATTGATTTACCAGATGCCTTGTCAAATTTATTGAATATTTTAAATCCATTTCATTTATAATCCATCATTATTGGTTTGCAATACATATTTATTTTGTAGATATGTATCAGAGTGTATCATCGAGATGTGAAATTGTACAATCCGATATAATTCTCTGCTAATTATAACTGTACTGTATTTCACAAACGATCGTAAACCTGAATTTGATATAATACGGTGTCCGTGCTATAAATTTACTGAATTTACCGATATACAATGACTTGTTTCATAAACATTTTGTTTTGCGTCACTTTTTGGAGAAGTCACAAGCTTGATATAACGTACAACAAATTATAACCTGTGCTATGGACTGAATCAGATGTTTTTGAATTGTCAGGACCTTGGACCTCATTCGAAAGACCAGTGACTTTCATTTCTTCTGCCATGCGCTCGGCGAAGAAGACCTTCGCTATAGGGCTACCACGTTAAATTTGCACATGTTTGCAAAAACAAATAGTCTAAATTAAATCATAACAAGGGTGACAGTCTACTTGTCGACACAAAAGCGTTAGAGCTTCAGTAATACACAGAATTCGTGCAAGGCACAACCTATACAAAAATCTATACAACCTATTCTTTTTTGGGGGGGAAATAAGCCGTATTGTTTTGTATTTGTTTTCTTTGGTAGAACTGTACCTTGTTTAAAGTCTTAGCAACAATCAAACCTTTGATCTACTGCTTGCGAGTCGATCGCCCCAGAAAATTATCACCCCAGGTGGTTCAACCTTGTTAAAAGCTCTCATAATTTTGTATCTATAACGATTAATCTGATTGGTGCATAATTAGACCAATAAGGATTCGACAAATCAGAACTGTCAAAATATAGTCTCGATGTTTTGTCGTTTGTACTGTTTTATATTACTTGCTTTCCCCAGTATGTCACGTTGTTTACGAATTAGCAAGTCACTAAATTTATTGTGTTATATGTATTTTATAAAGACTAAATAATTCCATTATCAAACCACTATTTTCTCAGCATTTTAAAGATTGTCAAACAAAAGCATGACAATTTATTGAGAAAATGTTTGGAATTTAAAAAGAAGAAATATTGCTACGTACTCAAGCAGTAAATAGATTATTTACTGATTTGAAAGTTGAGTACCATATCGGCAATCATATTTATGTACTTTTTATTCTTTTGTGTTTTTAATTGTTAAATAAGCATTTTGTGAAGAATTTTGGAGTAAGTATTTGATTGTACAATGTTATTCAACAAAAAGATCAATATACCCTTTCACGATAACTGCGTTCCTGTAAGTTAGAGTGACAAATGATACAGATTTCCGGGAAATGACGTCAAAAAACAATCAGTTATAACGACGTCTATGTTTTGAGGGTGTCTATATCGTTTTGACACTCAAAGTCACAGGGCCGTAGTTTACGTGAAAGGGTCTATTAGACAGTAATTCTAAAATTAAAAGTGCTCTTTCATAGATATTCATGACATTTTATTTCTAAGTCCTTCACTGCATTGCTTTAAAACTGGATAACCATGTGAAATGCAACGGTGGTAAATATAGTTTTATGGTTTAACACCCTTTGCGAGTTCCTTATATCAATTATATAAAACTCGTACTTGTATTGTGTTGACGCAAAAACAGGGGGCCTTCATGAACAAGCGTATAGCGCATCGCGCTTGGAACCATAAAGTGTTTCACGTCTGGTCAGCGCAGGTTCGAATCTCTCTGGAATTTAAACTGATTCCGTAAATAAAGTTTGCCAGTTTACTTGCGTAAGTCTTGTTGTCACTTCCCGGGTACATTGTAACCAGTTTTCTCTTTCAAAATCAAAAAATGATCGTCATCGTATAACTGAAATTGTTTTTAATGTGACCTAAATCACCATTCAAAATAAACCAACAAAATGCTAAAACAAAACATTGATATTGCTTAAAACAAACTATGAAAGAGCATCTTTAAATATGCCTTTTTAAAGTATAAAAAAGTAAACAGGCACTGTAATAGAACTGGATGAAAACATTTTGTATTTTTACTCTTGCAGTCTCTCTTATTGTGAAAACCCAATATACATCTAATGTATTCTTTGACCAGGAAGATTTCAAGATTCAATCTAATACGATTCTTTGGTATTGAACATGTGGTGAAAATGAACACTTTATGAAATCCATCGGGATCTATCTGTCATTCAAATCAGGAGTAATTTTGTCAAACCTTTGGTATCGATGCGTCAATAATTGGGTATACAATGAATAGAAGAATCGTATGACTTCATTACATGTTTATTTAACAGCAATATGCTGCTTAGAAGATATATATTTACAGATTGTATCATACTATTACAATTGGTGGTTTCAGAGGAGATGAGAATTACTCATTTGTATAATCGCTAGATAAATATTTCTTGAAGTATTTGTTACGTATGTTGACCTAATGTACTGAATATCGTCAATTGCATACCATTCTTTATATCTGTAACGTGTTTATAGTCAAATCGATTATGACTAAACTATTTTAAAGATGATAATGTATTATTATTGAGTAATACCCATGTGTATATACATAGATTATATAAAGATGAAAAAAATATCAAATAAAATGAGATATATCAAACATCATAATGTCAAGACTGTTATTTCAATCTCTATCTTGTCTACAAGCATCTACGCATCGTAAAGTCATCTTGTATAACTGTTAAATGTTTATATCGTATAAAGACAGAAATGTTCTTAGATTATTTACATAATAAGATCTGTGCCCAATTTTACAATCACGTATAATCGGTTCATTCCTTTAACCATGGAAATTAATCGAATGAATTCAAGCAGTTATATATATACATATCGATATTACCGATGTCTCAAATGATTACTTTTGATCATGTTTATATATATATATATACCGTATAAACAAAAAATTGAGCGAGTATTCCATTTTGACATTATTTTGTTTAAGATCGGTAAAATTGAATATTGCTAACAATTCATTCCTTGTTGTAGATAAGAGTTATTTTTGTTAAATCAGAAAATCGCTAATATTTCTTTTCGCAAAAATTATATAATTATATACCATATTTTAAGACAAAGTGCTAAATATCCACTTATACGGTCTATACTGAACGGGCATTACAAATGGTATATCGTATAACATGCAGTCATGAATATTACTCAAGTCGATTTACCGTATTTGAATTTTTCTTTACCTGAGTGTCTTTTTATAAGTTAGAAAGTCCTTGGTCTTTAGCCTGAGAGTGAAACCGAGGCTTTCAGTCAGTAATGACTTCTCACCACACTATATTGGCATCAGTCAATGACAAAGTTTAATGATAGTTTTTCATTTTCTGTTTTCAGATATAAGGATTGTTTTTCTTTTAAAAAAAACAAAAACAAAACCAAAACACGGCATGCATGAAATGAAAAACAATCCTTCTCTCTCTCTCTCTCTCTCTCTCTCTCTCTCTCTCTCTCTCTCTCTCTCTCTCTCTCTCTCTCTCTCTCTCTCTCTCTCTCTCTCTCTCTCTCTCTCTCTCCTTCTCTCTCTATTACTATTTTGTGTGAAACTATTGTCAGCTGGATACGAAATTCATTCTATATAATTGACTTTGCGGGAGGGCATATGACGTAATAGCTGTGTGGGACGAGAAGTAGAATCCTATTCTGCCCGGAAATACTGAATGGAATGAAGGTTTATTTTCTTTTTTCATATCATTTTGAAAGAAACTAGTGGTATTGAAAATCTTGAATACTTATTCTGAGATTTGATTTGTGTTTATTAATATTCGAACGCTGTGGAGGCGGTTTCGATGTGTCAGAGGAGAATTGAAAATTCTTCGGCTGCCCATATGCGAGGTCGAGTATGCTGTTTTACAACGAATTTACGTTTGAATTTTCATATTTTATTAATGAAATATACCAGAGAATAATATACTAATTCCATATAATGGAATAAATACAGAGTTTGAGTGACTTAAGAGAAGGGAGACAGTTAATATTCGTTTATGACAACTGAAAGGTGCCATTTTATTTGACATTTTTACCAATCTTATGGGAAATGCTGTGATGACTGTATCATAACTTCCGTAACCATTTAAGCATATAGCCTACAAGCAAATACATCAAATCAATTGAAACAAGACAAATGCAGATTATGTTGTGAAATAACATATTTTTATTGGTCTGTTTGATAGTAAATTATCGACACCTTCGTTATGGAAAACCCTTATAGGCCTATAATGGATCAAATTCAATATGTAGGTCAATTCAGTATTTCTTTCTGTGATATTTGCTTGTTTGGTGGGAATGTATGGCTTTTTTAGATTAAATAAATAAATGAAGAAATAAATAAATATATAAATAAATGATATTTTATTTTTTATTGATTCGTTCATATATTGAAATTTCCAAAAAAGACTTGTCTAACAAATAGAAAGAAAGGGTTTCTTATTCATGTATTCCTACGCCAAACAGTAAAGCGGTCAACACTCCGGTCACCTGACTACTTACATTAAATATTCAAACAATCGCTCTATATACTTGCAATGAAGGGAATTACAGTCAGTATGTGAATATAAAACTGCTGCACTTTATATACGGATAGTGACGTTTCTTGAAACAAATGACATCATCCGTATAACAAACAAGGTAAAAGAATTTGTAGAACTTGAAAATAATATCAGCGTCCGGTTATATAAAGAATCATACGGTAACTCGATACTTCTGTTCTTTTAATGAAGACAACGTTATCAATTAGCATTATTCTATATAAATATATTTTCTCATCCTTATTTCATTCAGATCATAAAATTTCTTACAACATCGGGTTCAGAGAGAGGTTAGTATGTTTATTCGTCCTGCATCAAATGAAATTTCAGCAGCAAGAGAGCAACGTTATCAATGTGATTAGTGGGAAATGCACATACACTTTTATTATTATTTATAATACGATAATCATAACTTTAATCGGATTTACTTAACACAAAACGATAGGTTCCGATAATTTTACTCCTTGACAGGAATTTGAGAGATAGGACCTAACACAATGACGAAGTACTACAGGAAAGGATCACCTTACAATACACATACAATCTACAAATAAAAATTGTCAATATTGATCTTTAAAACTCCACTGAAAGTGAAATATTCCTGACAATGTGACAATAATATCAAAGAAAAGAAAAAAAATTGATACTTTTTTATTAAAAAAAATAAAATAGACAAATGAAAAATCAAAGTATGAATATCATATTGGATGTAAATAAACTGATAAAGACGTGCGATGAAAATGGACGACGCCATTAGCAAAAATGAATTGTTTCCAGAATAATTTGTTGCTTCAGTATCGACAATGATAAAATATCTTCAAAAAGCAATGATATATATATATATATATATCAGACACAAACCCTCCGGGTATATAAAATCTACGTAAATTTACAAAAAGACAATAAAATATGGAAAAGGATGCGTAATATGATATTGGTTTTGGCCCTTTTAAGCAAAACTATAAATTTGGTATTATGTTTATACTTTTTAAAGGGGCATTACCTGTGTAATTTTTAAATTCCCTCCATTTTAACTACCTATATTGATGTGCAATAACGAAAACAGAGATATACACAGGAATAAAAATTCTTAAATTGCTACACATTTTGTGAAAATTGCTTGACAAATCCAAGTTTGGCACTTTTTCAATTGTAATTGATTAACTCAACTTTACAATTTGTATATGAATGCCACACTGCAGCTGACCTTATTTTCACTGAAAATATAGGAGTATAAGAATTTTTAAGCCTGCTTGTAGCTATTATTTTATATTGTACATTAAGTTCAAGTTGTTAAGTAGAAATAAAATCGAAATAATGTATTGGGGAAAACACAGTTACTGTCCCTTTAACTACAGTACAATGTGTAAAATTTATTTTACAATTTCCGCAAGCCGGCCTGGAGTTCCAGTCCCACCGGCGGCAGGTTAGTTTCCTGTCTTTCGGATGAGACAGTAAAAACTGGAGGTCCCGTGTCACAGTAGGTGTCGGCACGTTAAAGAACCCTCACTGCTCAATGGCCGTAAGTGCCAAAATTTAAAGCCCTTCACCAGCATTTGGTGACGTCTTCATATGAGCGAAATATTTTTGAGTGGGACGTTAAATAACAAAAAAACAAACAAACAAATACAATTTCCGCTTGCGCATCAAGCGCATTCTGTACACGCTGATTCACGAGCATAAAAGAAGAATATACATTAAGTTTAATTTTAAGTACTATCAATTGTATAATAAAAAGTTTAAACCACTACAAAATGTGTGTAAGTGATTTTTCATTGATGACATTTATATTATTATAAGTGGATTTTGTTCATAATTACAAGTAGTTAAAAGTAACTAAAAGTTATAAATGTTTCATAGTCATAACTAGAAATATGCTAGTACCGTAGTATATTTGAGTTTTATTCATATCGGCGTGATGATGTAAAACTGAGATTCCTGTACACTTGAGTTCAACTGGCATTGACAGATTTATATTATTACTATCGATCTATTTGTAAATGGGTTTTTCATTCTTTCATTTTTCGTAGTCACTAGCAGACAAATAAAACTATTATCAACTAGATTAAACTGATTGTCCGTATGAGTTTTCTGTAGTAGAATTTATTTTATAGCGCATATACAAAAGTGAACTCACTGGAGTGTTCTACAAGCGTGTGTGGAGAGATATGGCCAAATACTTGTCTTTTAATATTAGAACTAGTATCCTATCGCTGAAAGGGGATCAGCGGTGTTGTTTTTTTTTTAAAGTAGTATTCCATTTTTTCTACTTAGATTGATATACAATAACCAAACAGGTTTACAGAGGCTTGAACATACTTAAACCCCTATATATTTTGTGAAAATTGCTTGAGAAACCCACTTTGATACTTTTTCAATTACAATTGATCAACTCAGCCTTACTTCTTGTATGTGAATATACATGACCTGACCTTAATGTCACCAAATATGTAGGAATATAAGATTTTATACCTGTGTATACCTCTTTTTGTAATTGTACATCAAGTTCAAGTAGAAGAAGTAGAAAAATTGAAATATTTCCTTTTTTGGTATGCAATGCTATGGTCCATTTATGATTTGAAGGTGTAGTCCATGCGAACATTATTTTTATAAAGGAATAAACGCGTGAATTGTAACTTTCAATTGAGAAAGTGGAATTATTTTGTACTATTTATATCTTATTAATTAAACAATATTCGGTCTGAAGTGCGGTTAAGAACCTGTTTAAACATCTGGATTTAAAGGCTTTGCAAATTCGTTTAAATGTGCATCTATATATCCACATTGAATGTAAAAATAATTACAATAAAATACACTTCAATCTTAACTCCTCCCATGACACATGACCACCTACCTCGGTTTCCTCTACATCCTATGTTCTCAATATTTGTTTACATTTTACATTTTTGTATCTGTGTGTGTGCTTTTCCATATTGTCAATGAATAAATTAATATATGTTTTATAACCTGATAAATAATCGTATCCTGGACATTCTCACTTCAAATGTTATCCGAGTGGGATGACGACATATTCACAGACAGCAAAATTATCTTTAAAAACTGGTTGAAAATAATTTTGTATGAAGCCGGGAACACGCGTGAAAATGAACATAATTCTATCAATATTAAAAAATTGTCATAATATAGAATAAAACAAATATAAAAATATATCATTTCAAAACAACATCTGACGTAAAAATGAAGCTAATAGTAACATATCATACATATTATGCCATTCTAAAATCAAAGCGTTGGGTCACGTACGCCGCCATTTTACTGTATGATTTTATCTTATTTAATCATTACTCCATTCTTTTGTATCTGTATCCTTCAAAATCACGTTTCCGTATTACGCTCATTTGATATACCTACATCGGATACCGATTTCAAGCTACCACATTTATATTGGACACCTAAACTTCATAAAACCCCATATAAGCAAAGATACATAGCAGGATCCAGCGTATGTTCTTCCAAACCTTTATCTTTACTCCTTACCAAGATATTGACAGCCGTTAAGGAGAAACTTCAACAATACTGTACAGTTGCTTATTCCAGAAGCGGTGTAAATCAGATGTGCGTACTTAAACATTCTAAACAGCTTTAAGAAAATTTGAAGGCACACAATTTTTCTCGAATTCACAGTATCAAAACTTATTACTTCTCTACTCTTTACACAAATATTCCACATAAAAAATTAAAAGATAGACTTTTTAGTGTCATAGACAACTGTTTTTTCACTAAAGGTGGTACCCGAAAATTTAAATATCTAGTGATTGGCTATCAGGATACTTATTTCGTCAAACACCACTCTGATTCTACACATAAATACACTGAAGTTGATATAAAAACATGCTGGAATTTCTAATAGACAATATATTTGTAATGTTCGGAGACGTGGTCTCTCAACAAACTGTCGGCATTCCTATGGGAACCAATTGTGACCCTTTATTGACCGCCCTGTTCCTTTATTCATACGAAGCAGACTTCATTAAGAAACTGCTGAATTAGTAGAAGAAAAAGTTATCGGTGTCCTTTAATTTGACATTTAGATATATCGACGACGTTTTGTCAATTAATAATGACAATTTTCATACATATGCCAATGCGATATATATCACAGCGAACTAGAAATTAAAGATACAACAGAATCAAGCACACACGCTTAATACTTAGACATTTTAATTACTATAGACACAGACGGGAAATTAGCAACTAAGCTTTACGACAAACGCGACGATTTCGGCTTTCCCATCGTAAAAGTTCCACATTTAAGTAGTAATATCCCTCAGTCACCCGCATAATCACAAATGATCCGATATGCCAGGGTGTGTACAACATATTAGATTTCATAAACAGAGGTAAACTACTCCCTGACAAATTAATGACACAGGGATATCGAAAACCGCGTTTAATGTCAACGTTCCGCAAATTTTACGGCCGGTATAATATTCTTGTTTGCGATTACTCTGTTTCACTAAGTCAAATGTTGAGTTGCCTTTTCGTTGGCGGTTGTTGAGACGTCTGTACCAATTGTGACGAGGATACACTCCTCACGTATTTCATTGGACTTGACTGTGGACTCACGGCGGGTGTGACCGGTCGACAGGGGATGCTTACTCCTCCATGGCACCTGACCCATCTCTTGGTTTCCAGAGCTCCGTGTTTGTCCATTTTTTCCGGATTTGTATCTATGTCCTGGACAATCTATTGATTTATACTTTGGTATCTGAAATTTTTTATACAGAAAGAAATTATATAGACATAATAGATTAATTATACGGAGTGATAGGTTATTTTCTTTCAGACGTTTGTGTGCAGTAAATTTAGTTTGTGTCGCAATAGGAAAACATTTGTGAAAAATAATTATCTTATTGTAAAACACCATGTAATTACTTCCGGGTTGAATGGTGTTGGTTTCAAATTCGAAATTGAATATAACTTCCCTGTGGTAGCATTTCAAAATAATTTCTCAGCCGAAAAAAAAACTAGATTGATTTATTTAATGTTCAGATTGGACCAATTTATGATGATAGGTCAACTCTCAAGTGAGTTTCTGTATTTTGTTACAAATGGTTAAAAAATTGATATTATAATTCCCCAGAAGCCCGGTGTACTTGGTATTACGTTCAGCGTTTAATTCGTCAGCTGAAGAAATTTTCATTTCCGGGTTTCATTTAACATTTCTGAAAAAAATAATTATATATTGTTACACTGACATAGTGAGCATTTTGAAATTTGAACAAAGAAAAAAGTAAGACCAAATAGTCAGTATGTGGGTATCATAACTACATACAATTTAAGAAACGATCGCTTATACGGAATAACATAATTATAACATTTATTACACAACAGAATAAGTATACAACCTCCGTGTAATCAATACATGCCATTCCATAACCCTCGAGATGCAATGTCAACCCATAGTTCCCTTTGGTTGACAAATATCCAAGCTAAACAATAATCAGGTTAATAATTGTAGAGAGTAAAAAAATCGAGAAATTACGCGCTTCCAGTCCGGTTTTTTATTTCATGTTGCCAAATGTAGTCTGGGTCCAAAATAACTCGAATAATCACGGCCCCCTCTTACCTTAATGTAGTGATGTAAACGAAATATAACGACTGGACTATTCCTGTTAGGTCTACAACGATATAATGGTATTATGGATAACAATACTGACGGCATCATTGGCAACATTCACCGTTCAGGAAAATGTATATTCAAAAGGATTTCAGAGATAAAATAATTATAAACTGAGGTTGCATTCTAATATGATAAACATAGGACATCTGTAGAATCTCCACCACGTGTGCACGAGGGATTCTCACGTAAAGATAGAATTATGTCCAATGTATTTGTTGTTTGTATATTCCTAAATATATGCATTGAGGCTTTCTATTGGTAAAATTTACGGGAATTATTTACCATCTATCTAATAATTCGCTAATGTGTGTTTTTTTTCTTTTCCTGTTTTTGGAAAATTTCAAATCAACTTCTTCAAATTACAATTAATAAAACACAAGCTAATCTGACGCCATAGTATCTGTATTCATATACATTGTATATTTTATTGTATCTAAATTGTTATTTGAAAAATGATATCAATGGATATTCTGTGATAATATATATATATATATATATATATATATATATATATATATATATATATATATATATATATATATATATATATATATATATATATATATATATATATATATATATATGTATTTATCAATTAAACCATTTAATCCAGTTCACTCTTTCATTTTGCCTTTTAATACAAAACATTAACAGCACATTTAAAATATCAATGACTTAACCACATTAGATGTGCGTACTTCATATGTGTCATACTCTTCCAATCTATAATTTAGAAATAACAGAAAGAACACATAAGTGTGGTATCACTTTGTAGCTCTAAATATTTCTTTTTCAGTCTATTGTTCTGTTAAATTACACACCATTTCAACCAAGGATTGCGCAATTTTTAAGACAAGTGTATGACATTGGGAATCTCGAGCCATATAAAACACATTAAATTCTCATGAACAATTGATAATGCCTATCATGATACCAATATTTAATTAAGCATCTACACCATTTTCAAGTGCTCAACAGGATTGTGCCTTATATAATCGTTAAAAGTACCGTGCCGGTAAAACAGTTTAATATCAAGCACTTTCCTCAGGCAAAACATTTCAATGATGACGGGTTTTATACAAAAAAAAACGTCTTCAACTGTACTTTTCTCTGGATGTTCTACAAATCGAATTCTCGAAAGGATTTAATGCATTCTACAAAAATAACAAAGTTGCTAGTCTTGACAGACAGTCAATCTGTAAATTGTTTGTTTTGAAAACAAACGTGGACGGGAATACGTTTCCTAAGCTATAAATGCATAATCGCATAATTATCACTGCTTTATTTCTTCGTTATGATTAAAACATTGTATAACCTCTTGCATAGAATAAGGCTATACGATATCTCCTCTGTCACCGGTCTTCTTTCCAGATGCTGCTCCTTCGCAGAATTAAAATTATATATCATAAAATGTTTCTATATATATTGCAAGAAAGTCATTTATAGCATTATTTTAAAGGCATGCAAGCTGCCAAAATGGATTTTTGTTTGTATTAAAAGTGTCAAATATTCGAGTTTTTATAAAAATGAAATGTTTTTAAAAAATCCCGGGTTGAAAAAAATCATTTAATAATGTCGTATTTGTGAAAAGAAATCGAATGTGAATAATGGGCGAGTAAAAATTTGTATTCTTACGTGTGTGTTAAAGAACCCTCATTGCTCAATAACCGTAAGTGTAGAGCATAGGTCAAAATTTGAAGTCCTTCACCGGCGCACGCACGCACACACACATACATTAAATACTGGTAAAATTCTACACATCTTTAACTGCATTGAAAAAAATAGATGTATTTATTTTGGAATGAATATAAAAACAGAAAAGTAAACCATTAGGAAGAGTCGATGACAATAAATAAACATGATTAATAATGGACAAATATAGACCTTAAGTTTGCGATCAGAAGTCGTGGAAAAGCAGTCATCCCCTGTCCACCAGTCAAATCAACCATAGAGTCAGCACAGGCGGACTCGGCGTTCCTATTACTATTTCTGGTATTGACCACAATGCCATGAATTGGATGAAGACTGTGAACACAGAATACATCAAATAATACTTGTGCTTATTTCAAAAGATTCTGAACCGTCATGGGTGTATTCCGTATACATATCACACATTTTTGTGTAATTATTTATTCTTCAATATATTCGCTTTCTTCGAAAGATCAAATAACAGAAATTTGTAATTCTCTTATTTACGCCTATATCCGTGGGATAACATCGTCATAAATACTATTATATAAAACTTTTAATTAAGCATCATTTTCAAATATTTTAATTTGACGTGTTTTATGTAAATTCTATTGAAGTTTATAAATACATTTCCTATGCAAAACATTAATATAAACGCATTATCCAAGAAACGTAAACGACCAAGTTATAATTGAATCTCGTGATAAATCTCTCAAGTTATCTTTTTAGCGGCCTCATTATCACTATTACATTTACCAAGTTTAACTTCAAATAAACAAGTGTTGAAATAATGTGAGAAAAAAGATTACCGGACGTGGTGACTTATTCTCAAGGTATTTAGGAGATTATATATTGCCAAGAAAATGTCTGAGTTCAAAAACTACAAGAGTTTGTCAAGCTGAGTTGAACATAAATTTGACGTCGGGTTTTTATCCTGAATTAGTTGTGTAGGATGTAAGCAAAGATACATACATTCAAATGAAAGAAAGAAATAATAAAACCAATTATTTTATTTATAATTCACATTTCCTATTTAAAATACCATAAACATAATACCAAAGTTGTAATACTCAAGATGATCGTATCTGTCAATAATACTAGATCAGATTGCTCCAATCTAAAATAGAGTTTCTAAAGGGAAAGTGGTATCATACAAGGCCAAATAATTAATCTAAATACATAGCCAAATTCATCTAAGAGTAACCAAGCGATTGGAATTTCATTTTGTCTTGATCATTTTCGTTTAACAGTTGCCTATTTAAGCATACGGGTTTAAATCCTACGCCCTAAATAAGATTAGGCCATAGCGCAATCATATTCATTATATGCTCAAACTAAACTTTTAATCTTACAACTTTGATTAAATTTTGTATGTTAACCCTCAATTTTTTCTTTTTCATTCACATCAAAAAGAACATTGAGTCAAATTCATAAATTTCTAGTCAATAAAATGAAAATGACCTAGTGTGTAATGCTCATTGTTTTAGATTTCACTTAAACTTATTCCTTCCGGACACCTGGTCCTATCCCGTTTGGGATTCTTAATTGTTCTTCATATTGAGACCATTACACATCTAATTCACCGTGTTCTAATGGACTTGAGCTTCGATTGTTGATTTGTACTTCTTCATTTTTACTTTTGATATTTCTTATGTTTCCCAAGGATAACCAACAGTTTTCATTATTATTTAAAAACGTATATATGCAGAAAATATACAAGACATTTTGTATGTTGTTAGATTATCTCAAATAACAGAAATTGAGTTGAGCTTTTGAATATTTAATGAATTGAGCTTAAGTAGTCAATGAGTTGAGCTTAAATAGTCAATAAGGTGAATTTAAAAAGTAAATGAGTTGAGCTAAATTAGTTAATGAGTTGAGCTTAAGTAGTAAATAAAGTGAACTTAAGTAGTAATGTAAATGAGTTAAACTTAAGCAGAAAATGAGTTGAACTGAATTAGTCAAGTAGCTAGGCAATAAATGAGTTGAGCTTAAGTAGTAAATAAACTGAACTTAAGTAGTAATGTAAATGAGTTAAATTTAAGTAGAAAATGAGTTGAACTGAATTAGTCAATGAGTTAAACTAAGGAAGTTAATGGGATGAAATAAAGTAATTAATGAGTCGAGCTTAAGTAGCTAGGCAATAAATGAGTCGAGCTTAAGTAGCTAGGCAATAAATGAGTTGAGCTTAAGTAGTCAATAAGTTGAGCTTAAGTAATGATTTGAACTAAGGTAGTTAATGAGATAAGCTTAAGTAATGTTAATGAGTTGAACAAAGAAATTTAATGAGTTGAGCTTAAAATGTTAATAAGATGAGCATAATGCGAAAATGGATAATCTAAACCCAAGTCTGTTAGAATACGATAAATTACATATGTAAATGGTCTCAACATGAAGAACAATTGCGAATCCCAAACGGTATAGAACCAGGTGTCCGGAAGGAGTCAGCATCCTCTGGCAGCACGCTACACTCGTAGCAAATTTTCCATGGAAACTTCAAGAGTGCGGTAAAAAGGCCCAGTTCGGTGAATAGGTAGATATAACAACGGTCTAAACACAAAAAAACATTTGCGAATCCCAAACGGGATGCGACCAGGCGTCCTGAAGGATCAATCAAATCATTGACACCACAATAATTAACGTATACATTCATAACATATTTTTAATATCTATGTAAATGTATGTCTATCTATAGACCATTTTCTAGTTGTCAGATTCCGCTCAGTTTCGTCACAATAGTTTGTACTTAGACTACGTGACGTCATCTGAAAGCTGGGCATCTGCGAGGAATTCATTTTAGTTAACTTATCTCTCTGGTAAATATAGAAAGTGTCATCACTTTCCTGTAATCTAATTTTCAAATCTGACACCTATTACTTCATGATATTAATATCCCTGATCATAGAGGCGATAAACTGCTTATCCAGAAATATAGTGATGCCCTACTTTTCTCTATGAAACCGCACTTTAGTATGACGAATCGTGGCGTAACAAGACAACTCGAAAATGGTCTATTGGACGCCAATATCTCATTGATGATTTTTTCCCAAGCTAATCTAATTAATGAGGTCAACAAATTATCTTGAGAAAAATCGGTTTAACTTAGGAAAATAGGGTTTAGCTGGCGAAAAACCAGCATTTTCGCGTGTCATATTTATCCATTTATCTATCTATCTCAGACTTCTATTTTTATCTTTTCATATTGCGTTAATAGAACCAGAAACTTTTCCGATGTCATAAATTCAAGTCTAAATCACAGTGTAACATGGGGACCCACATCAATGGGATACTACAAATGTAATGTTGAATATCGAGTTAACCTTCCATAGTAATCGTCCTTGCAAATCAAATAACATATCCAGTAGATTGGATCGTATTTCTTGCAGGCATTATTTTTCTGACTATTGGATGTTGTTGTTCATATCATTAATGGGATAAAGAGAAGACATTCATACAACGCAAAACGTGTTTTGGGGGTAAACCATAACATTATCGTACATTAAAACATATTTCTTTGATCTTCTGCTCTGTCATAAAGATTTGGTAAAACTAAATCCCTAGGATTATATGTCCAAAGTGATTGATCAGCAATAAATATTCGACAAGGCGTATAAACGGGTAACTTAACAACATATTAACCTAATAATTCTTTGGCAGGTTATAAATAAAAACCTTCCATAGTCTTGTCCCAAACAGAAAATAAATGAATGCCTTGGAGGAGCCAAACCAATAAAAATTTGATGGTAAAGTGCAATACAACTGAGGTTAGCAGTTAAAGAATACTTGGGTATAAAAGTACGAATGCAGGGGCGGCATATTATTTTAAAGCATCTATCATTTTCATAATGTCCAGGAGGAACAAAAATTCAAAATGTAAAGCGCTATAACAAAATAAGTCTTGTTAAACAATTTTATGTTCTACATATGTGGTATGTTTTATGCTCAATCCCAGATTTCACTGCAGCTAACTCATTGCCTTATGACAGATAGAACGTGTTTAACTGAGATACATGTCTGAAGTGCGTGAAACGAATCACTAAATTCTACTAGAATTTTCTGCAGAACACATTTTAATGAAAGATGCTTGCAATTTTGCAACTTTACACGCTGAAAAGCTAACGTTGAGAAACTAGATATCAAGTGTTTGCGCCTTACGCAGTAAATTGATATTGTTAGACAAAAAGTCTCAAACACTGAAAATAAATTATATTTTGGTCAATACATCTATTTTAAATCAGCATAGTTTCCGATATTTGATAACAGCATGTCCGCTAACCTAAACACATTTGCAAGTATTGGTGTTGCAAGAATTTTATTGAGGTTCTTGATAATTGATCATTTTTCTCCTGTTAGATATCACCTTTCGCAGTGGCGCGTTAATGAGACAATATACCTCTTTGTCGGAAGGCCCCAGGATCGATTCTCGATACGGGTCATACCACAGACTTTCTACTTTGGTAGTTACTGTTTCTTCGCCAAGTGCTTGGCATAAGAAATTATTTTAAAGACACTGGCCTCTACATGACGGTAGTATTTTACCTTTGGTGATTCCTCCAAGTAAGTGTTATATATCCTGTTTTATTCGCGAGAAATTTATTTACGTGTAATTTTGAGGGCTCTCGCCTGCGAAAATAAAGTAAATCTCACTTAAATTTCAACCTGATACTGAAAGTGAAATCGAAAGACACAACGCTTTATTTTGGCCAATGTACATACAAAATGACAAGATTTAGAGAACGATTAATGCTTATTATGAGTTCACATCAGAACACGAGTGTACGGGGACAACGTCTGTAATGAAGTACACTAATAGAGATATGTAATATCCATTTTAAATCACAAAAAAAGCTCGCGAATAAATTTAGAACTAGTGTTCTACGAAAATAAAGTTTCGAAAATTTTCAGGTTTACAGTGCCAGTTTGACGGAAGTAGTATAACTTTCAATCAAATTATTTAAGAAAAACTAATATGTCAGAAAAGATGTAAATATATGTTTGATGATAAAAACCGGCACACCCAATATACATAGGTTTCAAATGCAAATACAAATAGTCCTGTCCTCTTAACAGTGCTAGATCCACTATAGGCATTACATACAGAATCTTGGATATAATGTTGTTGCAATAAATATCAAAGGTCTTCAAATACCCATAGGCATTAACAAAAAATTCTGAAATTACAAACAATCGTACTGCTGTTCTCACATAAGCTAAATTAAGTTGCATTAACTTACATGTGTCCAGGGATCACTTTGATTGCACTGCCAATACATAGCACCTTTAATACAATTGCAATATCTTATTTAACAAAATGATGAAAAAGTATCCCTTCTGTTATCTTAAAATGTATAGTTTTAAATAAACCAATATGCTTTGAGGGATGCACTCATTTAATTAACATGTTGTTTTAAGAACAAAGTATCAAGGAGTATCAGTTTTAATTAAAACGATTACCTCTGATCATCTGAAGTTTAACATCACAAAGAATTTTTCTGTACATTTTCTTCCAGAAATCGATTTGCGTTGGGGAATGTAAAATGCAAGCATTCTCATCTGATATTGTTGATGTAAGCAAAACCTATAAAATAGACATTTCAATATACCGGTTAGCTTGAGGGATGATGATTTTGTGAAATCTATCATTTAATCTTTCTGTGATATACTGTATGATCACCTAGGGCAAATACAGAAGTGGGGGCAGGTGCGAGTGTAGACTTGGTTGGTATTTATGTCTTCGAATAGAAAAATACGTATACATTTCTTTTGTATTATTGTTGATTTGGGTCCTCTAACTATATTATTTAAAATATTATGTATCCTGAGTTTTCTTCCCACTGAATAACCAATTTTAGAATAAGAATTTCCAAGTAAATGTACATCTTTAAAATTATCCATTATCATTTTTATTGCGAAACACAATATTTATCGTCACAATGTCATTCTAGTACCGATAAATTCACAAAATCGCCGACACATCGATGTAATAATTTCGCTTGTTTTGGGAAATAATTTGAAAACAGGATTGTCAATTTACATAATTCAGCTGCAACATCAGCAGCTGTTTGGTTTTATAAATAAAAGAAAAGGGATAAAACGATAAATCCAACGTTAACTTTAGTTTTTAAATGAATGCTACAATGCCAATGGTTAAGAAAACAAGTAAACCTCTTTTTGTTACCAAATTAGAAAAGTGAATGATCAAGACATCAAGAAAATTGTGTTGTTTGTTCTCTGATGAATATTAAAGTTTAAAAAGACCAGCCGTTCTTTAAAGAATTCTAGCATATTTTCCCTTTCATTGTAGGCGTGGTATTTTGGAGAAACATGCATAGCAATCTTCATACGTCGATAACATAGGTGTAAATATTTGATAGTTCACCTCTTATTGATGGAGTCTCTCAACGTAAGTGAATATACTCTCGACAGATTGTGAAATAACATAAAAACATATCCCCATTTCTTGATTTGGAGAGGTCATTGTTTGTCCATTTTTTCACCAGATTTACCTCACATATTGATTTTACTGTGGCCTCACGGCGTGTATGACCGGTCGACAGAAGATGCTTACTCTTCCATGGCATCTAATCCCACCTCTTGAATTCCAGAGGTCCGCGTTTGTTTAATTTTTCACCAGATTTGTCCCTATGTCCGAAATATTCTATAGATATATCTTTGGTATCTAAGATTTTTTTTATATAAGTCAAATTTTATGCGATTGGAATTCAACGGTTGTACTGTTTCTATATTTATCGATTTCTGACCATTCCAATAGAATCCAGTACAATAACTTATTTAGTAAATATGATTTCAATAAGCTTTTTACTTTATAATTCTTCTGTATTGATAACTTCTATGTAATGTTAATAAGATAACAGATTAACATTGTGTGAGTAAAATTCCCCGTAAATCATTTTTATAATGACGATTTTCAAGTAATCGAAGATTAATACGTTTAATGTCATTATTTACTACATTTCCTACATAAATTGAGTACGTATTACAACCAACATAGTATAAACAAGAGCATGCTCTTAAGACTAGTAATTCATAAACAGGAGATGAACGTCAAGAACAATGAACTTTTACAGTCATAAAGCTTTATCTTTTCCGTCAGTATGTAATGGAATTACGACTCCGATAATGGCGAATTTCTGGGTCTTCAATATTATACTTAACATAATGATAGAGTCTAGTCATGTAATGTATGTGTAAAAAGGAATGCTTATAATTGTTTTAAAATGGGGAAATCGTTTTTCCATTACCAGCGGTGGATAAAATGATATTGTTTGCAATTACTGAAATGTGGATTTACCTGTTGTTAGCGTTGTTGTTATTGTTGTTGTTTTTAATGATGATGATGATGATGATGATGATGATGATGATGATGATGATGATGATGACGACCACGATGACGACGATGATGATGATAGTGGTGGGGGTGATGATGATGATGATGATGATGATGATGATGATGATGATGATGATGATGATATGATGATGATGATGATGATGATGATGATGATGATGATGATGATGATGATGATGATGATGATGGTATGATGATGATGATGATGATGATGATGATGATGATGATGATGATGATGATGATGATGATGATATATTGTCGAATATTCAGTACTGATTGTAACCAGGTGTCGTCCATAACTGTTAAGATTTGGATTTCATTTTGGGATAGGTTGGTGTAGACGGTTAGCATGCTATGTCACCCATGACACCTGATCTCACCTCTATATTTTCCGGTGGTCTATGTTCGTCCAGTCTTTTCCATATCTTATACTATTCTATTGACTTGCTTACGACTGTCAATTTAGTACTTGTACCTTTTTATATTGGTATAAAAAATTACATTTATCCTTAGATTTGATAAATACCTGATGAGATACCTGATATTACGCAATTTCTTTATTACATTATTTTCATCAGAAAATACTGTTATTTTTTTAGAATGTATAAAGTAATTAGAGAGTCATGCGAGTTTAACAAGACAGAACGTAACCACGTGAAAATTGGCGAAACAATTTACAGATTTTTTATCAGACTGTTTCTGTCTATCACTAAATATAATAAATGATATACAGTGTATCAAGTTTAACTCATTTACCCTTAGACACATACTTGGACTGGTCTAAGTTATTGATCTACAGCAGAGTCAATTATTTTTCAAGGTTAAGGGGAACAATTATTTGTCCATGGTCTTCAACATAAAAATGTTGAATGATCTATCCAAACAATTAAACATACACAAACACGCGTGCGCGCGCAAAATGCTGATTTGAAATTAATTTTCATTGTAGCAACTCTGAAATGGCAATAAATATACTGCTATTGCCTCACGTTACGTTTGTTCCTAATCGAAAAATTTGTTACTCTTTGAAACAAATCATATACAATTAGTATGTAATCCGTATTTGCTAAAATCAATGCTCAAAATACCATTGGAATAGTGTTCTCATAAAAGCGTGAGAATATTAAAATCATAAATCAATGAGAAAAAAAAAATTATAAGCAAGCTAATTTTATAGAGATAACAAATTGTTAGATGACAAAGAAAAGCAGACGACTTTTTACTTTCGTACTGAGAACATCGTCTCTATATATTAATTGACTTTAAACTAGAACCACTAATTTGTTCAATAAATGTCAAGATGCCTTGAATTATTATTTCCCGGATTCTTTTTTCTTTTGCAGTACAAAAAGGAACAGAATTGTTTGTTGTAACATACATGAAAAGTACTTACAACCACAATTATCTCTGGGCTCATGTTGCACAAGTAATGAATTAGTTGAATTAGTAACAAGTAATGATCGATATACAAATCTTTGGCTCTTGCCGTACCTCGAAATCAAAGTTACATATAAACAGAATACATGGAATATTTGCAGTAAGTAAAAAAGTAAATATTGTGGTTTTTTCTACCTGTGTTTAAAATCTGATAATGGAGCCAACTCACGAAGCATCCCAAACGTTAATGTTCTTTTTTTTTAATCTCACCATTTTCGGGATACAGTTATTAAACAATTCATTAAATAACATTTTGTATTTCCCATCAATATTTTATGACTTAATTACAATAAAAGGAAAATCGTAATATTAAATTTTTTGACAAGAATCATGCGAAAATATAGTACCGAGTCCACACTATTGAAAAAAAAATGTATCCATAGAAATAGATAAGCTTCTTGCTCAGATGGATTGCCATTTGGGACATTGCCAGCAACATTTCAATTGCCGGTCAGTTGGATAAAATAGTTTGCAATTGTAATTGTAGAAATTGAACCTTTTAATAAAACCGATTTCTCGTACTTAGGAAAAGACAATGAAAACTCCTTTGACGTCTAAACACAAACTCAAACATTCGTCTTATACCGACTTGTAAACGTGATTTTACGTCTGCTTTCTGTTTCTGTCTAACTTCCAAAGTCATTACAACTGAGTTTGAAGTGTTTTAAAGCACAGACCTCAGTTATCACAAAACAATATAGTCAGCATTCACAAATACCTATAATATCAATGTATTGCTTGTCACACGGAATGAAAAATAAGACAGTGATAAAATTGAAGTAACCATCGCTCGAATTAAAACCAATGAACAGCATGCACTTGATTAAAACATTCAGCATTTCTTTTCTACAAATTAGGAGCTTTAAAGATTACTTTAAGATGTTTCTGTACTAAAAGACAGAACATAAAAATACATTCTATATATTAAAAGAATCCGTCTAGACCACATCTAAGTAATGGGGGAAATCTGCGAATGTAATCCCGGGAGAAGCGTCGTACTTTATCTACCAAATATTACTTAGCATTCATTGCGGGAAAACCTTTTATACTCATGTTAACAATAGTATACACTGCTTTTCTTTCTATGTGATATAGAAACACTCAGCATCCAACCAATCTATATTTATTGGTTAATGTCACTTAAAAGTGTAAAGTTTTAGCCTAATTTACAAATTTCAGCATCTCTTATCTAGGTTGCGCCGGTTTTCTTTTCAATGACCTTTTACCTCACACAACATTTTTTTCAGTTATACGGTATTGGCCTTTTATCTTTAGTCACTGACCGCAAGTATACAAGCACATAACCTCTGACGTCACAATTTTGAAATGCAAAATCATTGGTGGAACGAACAAAAACAATTAAATATATAAGAAATACACTTGTTTATGAATTCACAGTAAATTGTTTTATTATTTGATTGATTAGTTTACTAATATTTCTAAATTCACTTATTTTCGAAGAACAAAGCAAGACAATACATTTGAGGTGTGGGTGATTTATGTTCGTTTATTCTTAACAAAGCTTACATCCGGTTTTCAACTTCATGGTAATTTTAACAAATCAGTAGATTTTGATGAGTATCTTGTAAAAATTTGTAATTGGATATCTATTAAATCAATTATTTATCAATAATTTGTTTTCTTTCGTATAAACTTACCCACAATTTCCAAGATAAACTATCGCGAACTTCCGAACAAGGCAGTAAAATCTTCTTTAAGAAAGTGAATCTCAGTAAAACATCTGATTTATGACAGCGAAACATGTGAAATGTTTATCTGGATGCCGGAAAATAACTTTAATTCGTTGTATTCTGTTAACTAACAAGTCAAATGGAATAATATAGGTCAATTATGCTTGAATGAGTCGATTAGACATGTCATTTGATGAGAACCAGCAGATAAGAGGAGATTTCCTTATGGTAACATATATGCGATTGATTTAAGAAAGTGGTTGAATTGGAAATGTATGGAAAGTGTAAGAAATGACACTGTGTATAATTATAGATTAGTATACCAGAAATAAAAGTGCTCGTTCCCAAAATTTCATTTATTTACTCATTTATTTTTATACAATAATCATACAATCATTATTATTATTATTATTATTATTATTATTGCATTGCAATACACTTTTTCACGATAACTGAGGTCCCGTAGCTTTGGACGGCTAAATGATACAGTCACTAGGAAATGACACAAAGAAACAAACAGTTACTGCGACGACGTTTATGTTTTTGCGGGAGTATATATCATTTTGCCGTCCAGAGTAACAGTCCGGCATTTATCGTCAAAAGATCTGCAAAAAGTCAGCCATGACAATAGCTGTAGCAACTAAGACACTTTGTACTTTCTAACTAAACAAATGCGACAAAGCGTCGAATATTTGAGTTTTCTTTGTTTATATTGTGTTATATCGATGTCGCTGTGTTCAGCTCAATTAGCATTTGTCATAAACAATAAACTAAAAATCAAAACAAAATCGTGACCTCACAAGTTGACAGTCTGAGCAATAACCTTTAACACAAGATTTGGTGAGACACTGAGCGCGTAACTCTCACGACCGATTTTCAAAGCTACACTGAAAATGATACGTTTGTGATTTCTGTCTCACTTTGACTGGAAAATCCATTTATTTTCAGGGAAGAGAATATCTTACATTTTTCGAGGAATGAATCAATTTTAACTGAGAGATTTCGAGGGCATCTTGTAATAGTTGTTATATTTACCTATCAATGAGTGCAAGAATGATTTAAATAAAAACGTTAATGGGGCATATTTTTGTTTTTTTCGATTTTTTTCTACTTTTACTTCTTGTATATTAACAAAAATAGAGCTATACACAGGCATAAATCTTTATCCCAATAAATAATTTATGATAATTTATATTCCTATATACTTTGTGAAAATGGAGTCAGGTCCAGTGTGGTATTCATATACAAATTGTAAGGTTGAGTTAATCAATTGCAATTTTAAAAATGTCAAACCTGGGTTTCTAAAGCAATTTTCACAAAATATATAGGAATTTAAGAAATTTATGCCTCTGTATATATCTCTTTTTTGTAATTGTATATCAATCTAAGTAGTAAACAAGGGAGATTGAACAAAACTCATAGCTAATGTCCCTTTAAAGTGTGAGAAAAGGGATCAATCACTGTGTTGCAAGTGGAACAAAAATTCTTAATCCGAGTACCTATGCCGATTTTATCCGTGAAGAGATCCCTGCAACCTGGTGTGTTAGGTCCTGAAGTCTTTATTTAATATATTGTTACAAATACATAAAGAGCACAAATATCAAAGTATCAAGCGTGAAGAAGAGTATTGACATATAAACCCGGTTAATATCGGACAAATACAGAACATCCAGAACTAGAATCAGGTGCCATAGATATGCCTTCAATATTTGTTTTACGTGAAGATTAATAGAATCAACTTCTACCATGAGGGTATTTGAAAGAATCTCAATCCGAGGGTGAGATAATTGAATGAAAAAATCGAGGCTTACCGAGGGTTTGTCATTCAAGAATCTTATCCCGAGGATTGAGATTGTTTTGTCATACCCTCAAGGTAGAGGTTGATTATTTTTTCTCCCCTGTCTTGAAAATATATATCTTTATACATCTATGCAGATATATGTCAAGTCTGACATTAATATGTACTGTATTCTAGAAGCCACAGAATATTTACGTCATTTCCACTCCACCCTGTAGATGACAGGCTGATCATTTTGCATTAGTTATAAAGATAACTCCGTGAATATGTGAGAAACATTGGTGTTTGATGACAGGTATTCTACGTGCATAAATATCATTTTCGTTCTAGATAGAATGTATTGAATTGACAAATTTCAAATTCTTTTTTCAGACGCGTTATCTTACTAGTAATTCAACACGCAAATGTTCAATTTTTGTCTACCAAAACAAACTATTTTGTTTCGTAAAATCAATACACAGATACTTTACTTATCGTCAATTATTTCTTGACAACTATTTAGTTCTTCTTGAACTTTGTAAGCTAAGGGCATTTACCTGTAGCATGACAGACCGGCACCTGCTCAAAGTATAGTTTCTTCAACAGTTACGTCTTGGCGGACACTGTGAAACCTTATTTATAGCTTAAATTTTCAAAGACATCAATGTTTTCAAATAATAGATCTTAAACCTGTTCAAAAACAAAAATAATAAATTATCAGAGTTACTAGCACTTCTTGTACCTTTACAAAATTATTTGTCAACGTTTGAGTTCAATTTTAATAACATTCAAACACCAACGAGTACCAGCATGTCCTTCACCAATGGTTGGCGCCCTTTGTTCTCTGTAAATATGTACATCCGTCTATATAAAATGTGAAAAATAAATTCCTTAATCACCTTTAAGGTGTTTTTGTAATTCTTATTATTTTGAGAGTTCTTTGACAATTTATAAATAAAGTGACAGGTGCGTTTTTAAATAGTATTTATTCACCAAAATGTTACACAATACAATTTGTCAAACTCATCAAAAACATATTTTATGAAATATCGGTTGAAATGCAAAATAAGGCATATGGTGTTGAATTTTGTTTTCCTTTTCATTTTGCTTCCTGTGTTTTAACTAAATGATCAATATTTCCTGTTATCCTGTGGTGTAAATTTACATAACACTTAATATTACATTTATGATTGTAAATATCTTTGTGTATAAACTATAACTTTGGTACTAATCAATTTTATAATATTTGTAACTAATAAGATATTTCAGTACATGTAGTTAGTTAATTATATGATGTGAATTAAAGAAACATAAGTCAAAGATCGTTGAAGACAGATATTATTAACATGCTTTAAAACATGTTAATAATGTTGTGTTTATATGTTTTAAAAATATGTTAAACATAGACATGTGTGTATTTGATACCTTGAAATAGGCTTCCTTAACTTATTTATCGGTAATTTCTGTCTCAAAACGCTTTTTCACTTACTGTGTGTCCCAGCTAACATGGAAAGTGGGGTTTTTTTTCATTTACGTCAAAGAGACAATCAAACCATCAGTAAAATTACTTTTAAGATTTTAAGAAAGGCATAGTCATAATCAGTTTCACATTTTAATACGACAGAGAATTTCCAGTACTCGAGATCCAAGTGAAACCATATATGATGTTAACATCCAGTTTCATTCCCAACATGAATAGAATTTAACGATTCGTGATTATTTAAGATTGCTGCATGTTGAAACGTAATTAATGGGGGTGGGAGTTTATGACTTAGGTCATACTTGATGACTGTATGCATAATGTTCAAAAGCGAAGACATTTTACGAAATACTTTTTAAAAAATACACTTTCCAAAGTGGACATACAGTATATGTACAACAAAAGTGAAATACCACAGATTGGACCCTGTGTTATGGACCTATGTCAGTGTAATGAATCTTTGACGTGCGACACCTGTCGTGACACGTGAACTTGGTTGGTGGTTTCATTCGAGAGATCTGTGACTTGCTTCTGTATGTCGAGCCTTGGAGACTCAACGTCACGAGGTTCCTTTTCATAGAAATGGTCGTATGGTCAGGTACTAGTATTTGAACTACCGACCTACTTGCCATGTAGATAATCTACCCATTTGAGCCACCGCAAATGGGACTTTCAAAAATGAATTTACATGTTACGCGGTTGATGTAAACTAATAATTTTCATCTGTACATTTTGTATGTAGCGAAATCTTTCAAACTATTAATACATATGTGTTTTAAAACAGCTGGGCGCAAAAAAAAATGTGGATGTTTAGGATCAAAGGTAGTGAAAATTTCAAAAAGGATCATGAAAGGATACATTCCTTGCCCTTGTGTTGAACACATATCACCTGAACGATCCTAAATAATAATAAAAAATTGTGGATCTGAATAAATTCTGGCACGGTTTAGTAAATTTGGTAAAGAAAACGTTTATCTAGACTTAAAGGCAAAAAATATCATTTTACTTTACACTTTGATTTTATATGTAAATATTACATGTGTTATACAAAGTGAATGATAAACTTGTGACTTAAAGAGGAATGTAAAGTAGATATTGACAGACAAGATGTGTCAGGTAAACAGTCAAATAGAGACGACGATGCAATCCCAATATAACTAATTTTTGTCTAGATGTTTCTTTCCAGATTCATTTGTTAAAGTTTTGTATAAAATTATTATGTATCATAGTTTCTTTAATTTTGTCATATTTATCAAATATATTTGTTCGGTTAAAAATAACATAATAATTATGTCGTGGACAGAAAGAGAGACAGACAGACAAAAAATGTGTACCCAGCTGATCTTTGATCTGGAGGAGAATAAATCAATGTTTTATATAACGAAATAACATTAGCTTTCACACTCAAGCCAGCTGAATAGATTATCTTCTTTTGTTATAGACATGTCTACGATAACTATAGTTCAAGTTATACAACTTGGCGGGATGAAGTCATGTGGACCCTAACTTGACCTGGAAGAGTTCAAAGTTTATGTAATGCGGCAAAACGAAATTCAAATAACACTGGCAGGAATAATCTTTCCTACGTGTCATCAAACCTTCGAGTATCCAGTGAGGAATAAAATATTCCCCCCCCCCCTTAAACCTGTCATAACTGAAATGTGAGTTCAACCATCCGTATGATAATCACATGGTTTCTCCGCCGCCAAGACATGTGAATCGGAAAATACGGTCCGTAAATTTTGGACGACAAAATGATACAGATTTACCGGACAAAGACGTCAAGAACCAATCAGTTACTGTGGCAACCTTTATATTTTGCGGGAATCTGTACCATTTCGCCGTACGGGACAGCAGTTATTGTGAAAAGATCTATTACTTCAGCAATATTACATCGTCTCGATCAATATGAACAAGTAACAGGGTTAATCATAATTCTACTTTATTTTGCATGTGTTTATATACATTGTATAAAGAAAACTTACAAAGCATCATTTACGTTATAACATTTATCAAACAATGTCAATCATAATGTTTTTAGTTTACAGAAATATTTCATGATAGAAAAATATGAAATTCTGTGAAGAGCATCTTGATTAGGGAGTACATTTCCACATACATTATTTGTGTTTCTGTTGTAATATATCATTTACCGTTAACAAATTTATAGAAATGAAATATAACTCCAATATCAAAATTTTATTTTATTAATATTAATCCGTTCACATATTGACTATTGTATTTTGCCTATACACAAAATACCATAGGTATTGTTGTCAGATGTCACTATCAAAATGACTTCCGAGTATTTACCGAATCCATATATCAATTGCGACATAACATAATGCAGAAGCCATATGTTTTCTCAAATGATGCTTCTAGAGTTGTGTTTTTCATATTATTGTGATTAAAAAATGGATAAACTTGTGAAACTGTCTGTGGGTTGTTTTATAAAATTGTTATGAACACAATTGTATTACCACAATATTTCCCTGGTACCAAATAAATAATGGATCTCACGTGTTTTGTATTTGTTTTAAATGATGGATCGATTTTTATATTGAATGTAATATACAAAGTATTAGTGTTTTATAATTGTAGCATTTTCTGAAATACCTTTCATATGTGTAGTTCTGTTTTTATTCTGATTAGAATTGACCAATGTGCTTTGTTTTTCGTTCATGGTCTCGTCTTTTGATATTGATTGTAGTTCTTCATTACTTCTATTGTATATTTCTGTCAATTCGTGCTTCTCTAACTTCAGCAGGTTCTCACGATTCTTCCAATAATGGAGAGTGTTTGTCTGCAATTCTTTCATATCCTTATGTCAAGAAAAATGTCACGTTTTCAACATTAACAGTAATGAAATTATCATATGAAAGCTCGAAGTGTCATGATTTAGAGTGTGTGTGTGTGTGTGTGTGTGTGTGTGTGTGTGTGTGTGTGTGTGTGTGTGTGAACGTATTATTTATCGTTGATTAAAGTGTCTTCGTATAAATCAGACACATCATTATCACTTTGACTAAAATGTCATATAAGAAGCCATTATCGTTAAATGCATAACAAATTTGACAAAACATCATAATGAAATATTTGTAATGCCCTATCCCATTGTTGGTACAAGTGAACAATTATGTCTTTTGAATTTGTTTTGATACAAATATCACAAAAATGCTATGTTGACCTATATTATAAACAACTCAGAGTGTGACTATATCGTGGTGTTCGCCATTTATATGCTTCTAATGGGTCTACTTCAGGGGCGCATCAACTATCATTTATAATAGCAGAAATACAGTACTAAACAACCACAATTGACAAAATGTTGGTAGTAGACGGAGTTTGTGAAATGATGTGAAATATGCATTTTAGTGTTGTTTACAATTGGGTGCGTCTAATTACCGGCCACAACGAAACGTATAACACTGTAAAATCATGAATATTACTTTGACTGTTATATTTTCGAATTTTCAGTGTTGCCACAATGACTTTAGTCGATCGTGATAAATAATTTGTGTAACAGGTAATGACAGATATGATACCCTTGTCGTAGCCCTCATCTTATCTTCTTATCTTCTATCTTCTCCACTTTACGCATAGGCGTCGGAAGCAAATTGAAAGTGGGGGGGCTAAACCAACTTAAAACACACACATGCCAGAAGTGGGGGGGCTAAACCAACTTAAAACACACACACGCCAGAAATGTCTTTGGGGCTAAGCCCCAATTTTCAACACCTATGCCTATCTTTGCAAAAAAAGTGGGGGGGGGGGGGGGGCTAAGCCCCCCCCCCCCTAGCCCCCCCGGCTCCGACGCCTATGTTACGTATCGCTTTACTACATGCGACATATCACTAGGAATAAAAGACGACTCATCCATCGGAAAACTTTCTGAGTCAAGTAATCATTTAGTAATTGGTTATAGAAGAATAAGCAAATTGATAATAAATTTTGAAGTGTGTTTTGAAAACAATGTTAAAATGCATTGTATACATAGGAAAAGTATCTTTACCCAGAAGATGGAATAAAGTAAAAACAAAGATACTAAATAAATATTGGTTAAAAATGTCCATAAACAGCATAAAATCATCGTAACACAGATATCAAGAAAAATTAGAGTCGAGGTTACAGGTCATGGAATAGTATGATTGGAATAGTTGCTTACTGATAAGAAACTATAATGTTTTGAAAATAAACATAATTGTCCAAAAACAACAAGAATAAAAATATCTGAATATAAATATTACATATTTACATGCGCAACTATTAAGACCACTTAACTCAGAGTGATTTGAGGTGGTATGTTAAATGAGGTTTTGTACTGATTAGATATTTCTCAAGAGACTGAACAATATACATGTATCAGTAATACACTGGTAGATTGCTTCTATTATGCCTCTTTCCTTGTTGCAATTCTATGACGTTAGGTCTTAATTTATTGTTGATCAATAAATCATTATTTTGTGCTAATATGTTTACGTGCTTAGTTGTGTTTTTCTAAATTTCCCCAAATAATTCATCATGAGAATTTCCAAAATAGACTATGCAGAATAGTTTAATCGAGAAAATTGAAATTGCATTACTGAATATTGCATTTAATGTTCTGTGTAATAGGGTCGTGATCTGACATCGTAACTAACAAGTCCTCTGTCACACAGGAAACATTGCAAAATATAATTGAAAATGGAAAAATTAGTTTATCTCAACAATCATGCCATGTCATTTCTTTTTCTGTCCTATTTTTATGTAAAAGGAATAATGATGGTCTTGATATTGAAAATTGCTTTATCAAATTTGTTTATATAGATCTGCAATTTGGTAGTAAGATCTGATCGCTTTAAATGCCTATCTTGCTTTGACTAGACATCATCTAAGGTAATTGAATCATTTTGTCCGAGTAATAGAACATTTTAATCCCAAAGTGACAGACCGTATTAATCAGTAGCGACTGTCAATCACAGTAGCAAATCTAAACTTTTAAACAGTGGAGTTAGCTGTGAACCACAAATCTGTCTTCTAACATGTGCTTTTATTGACACACGTTTCCCATTGTGTTTTTTGCTGTTCCTTCTTTGTCTGGGTTTGATTGAAATGGACACTTTTAGCTAAATCAAAAGAAAATCAGATCAATAAAAAAAGCATGTGTATACATTTCAACTATACATTTCCTTCTACGCTCATATCCCTGTGACGCTCCAGTTTCGTTTAAATAGTTTCTTATTAATGGACTAAGAATACCACTTGATGGAAAATGAAAAATAACCAAATCTCAAAAAATGCCAATAAAACTCGAGATTCCATTTATGTTTGTTAGCGAAACAGGAAACCAACAAAATTGTCTAGTGACACTGATCAACATTATTTTAAACGCATGTCTTGTTCAGAACTATGATCAGATTACATGGTTTAAAGCAAGACAAAGGAAAGTGTCTACATTGCTACCGAACAAAAGTTGTTAATTCACGAAAGCTAAATTTGTCTCTTTCAGTACAATGACATAAATTGTATTAATCAATTCTAAGTAATCAAAGTGGTTATGGCATGTTCTTATTGGTATATTTTGTTCTGTATCTATTTGCGATCATTTTTCTGTTTCCATAGAGAAATGTTTAAATAGATAGCTCCATGAATTTCACTATAAATGACTTTTTTCATTTCAAATATCCTTTGTTGTTGTTGTTGTTGTTGTTGTTGTTGTTGTTGTTGATGATGATGATGATGTTATACAATGTATATTAACAAAAAGTGTTGGGTATTTACATTTCTTTTACTAACATGTTCTCGTCCTTTAATCGTTAATATGAAAATATGATACTCTTTTAGTTTTTACGTGCGGTTACTCAGTATTCACCATTCCACCACTATGATTTCTGAATCTAAGATAGTGGAATCTCGTTATGTCGAAATCGGATGAGTCCAAATTCTGATTATGTCATAGTTGAACGACCGGTCCCGATTTTTATGGATATAAAATATATTGATTAGAATTGTGGTTATCTCGAATTCCGGGTAACGTGGCTGTCCTGTGAATTTCGAGATCGCAAGATTCCATTGTACTTTTATTCGTAATTGTGCATATATATTTCTAGATTATTTTTAATATTTTGGAAAGCAGTATATACTTCAAATACTAACATGACGTCTAGAGACATTATGGTAGTGGCAACGTTGATTTAACATATCTAATTCTTCTAGATAAAGTGGTAACGTAGACTTAACAAATCTAACTCTTCTAGATAAAGTGGTTACGTAGACAACATATCTAACTCTCCTAAATAAGTGGTAACGTAGACAACAAATCTAACTCTCCTAAATACAGTGGTAATGTAGACTTTACATATCTAACTCTTCTAGATAAAGTGGTAACGTAGACTTAACATAACTAACTCTTCTAGAAAAAGTGGTTACGTAGACAACATATCTAACTCTTCTATATAAAGTGGTAACGTAGACAACAAATCTAACTCTTCTATATAAAGTGGTAACGTAGACAATGTATCTAACTCTCCTAAATAAAGTGGTAACGTAGACTTTACATATCTAACTCTTGTATATAAAGTGGTAAAGTAGATAACATATCTAACTCTCCTAAATAAAGTGGTAACGTAGACTTTACATATCTAACTTTCGAGAGAAGGTATATTGCATGACATGTCAGGACAAATAATAAGAAAATGAATTTCGTCGTGTTTTGTGTAATGGCTAAAATCGGCCAAGTATATACCTTCTAGATATTGATTCAAGTATTGGCGAACAGTATTTCAAGTTTTTGTTTTAAAGAAGCGAACACACATTATGTTTCATGTTTGCCATATATGTGGCAAGTACGAAGCATACAAAAAATTTCCTCAGTCTTAAACAACTATATCTATAATAATGTACTACGGTTTAACGATACGTCTTATCTGGAGAGCGCATAAAACAATATTAATAAAATTAGCACGCAGAAACTCAGTTCTATGAACTCTTCATCGGATGAATCTGTGTTTTTATCCTTGCTTCCAAACAGGAAGGCCGTTGTCAATAGTAAAGTAACCAGAGTGGTTGTCTTACACGGTGTGAACCGGTGTCATATAGAAAAGTGACTCGCATAGAAAAAACTACCTGGGATCATTATTCTACGCAGAAATCAGACCCGGGCAGTTGTAGAAAATCTACCCATACCTGTCGAAAAATGACCCGGGTTCTGGGTCAATATTTTCTACGGATTTAGAAAAGTGCACAACAAAGATGTTTTTGATACGCAGATACCACTTAGAATTTCAAGTTATGGAATCACGTAAAAGCTAAGTGATTGAGAAACTTGATTGATAATCCCAACCTCTCATCTATTAGATGTGGGTTCGAATCCTGCTATCAGACTTTTCGCCGTTTAATGTAAGAAATCTACTCTTAAGTTATTGCAGATCATCGTTTGTCTCTGGATACTCTGGTTCACTCTGCCATTTAATTTAGCATGTTCCATATATGACCTGTACCACTATTCACTGATATTGTATTCATTCGGAAATTGTAGATTTTAACTACATACACATTTTGAAAAACACCTGGACATTTGTTGATAAAACAAGATTTTTAAACATGTACCAAGTTTTGTTTTGTTTTTATGCGGTGGGGTGTCTATGGGTCCTAGTCCCTTTTCATTTCCAAACGCGATCTGCGGCTTAACTAACATGGGGAAAATAAAGAAAAAAATTGAAATAATAAGTTTTGGTAAACACAACTAATGCCCGTTTAATGGCTCTTGTTGGCTCCGCTGTTGGCGTATTTGGTTACAATTGAATTAATTAGTCACTGGCTGGTTCTGGAGAAGATGTCGAAAAATATTTCTAAAAATTATTTGAAAATTTATATTGTGTACTTATTTAGGTGCCTGTGACCTTGACCATTGACCCTATAACCTTTGTTACAATAATCCTAGATAATTCCAGACAGTTTTGACCATATCTTTGTATACAAAAAGTCAATCAGTTTTTAGTTAATAAACCATTTGTTTCCAAATGTACCTTTTTTATTTAAAGTGTCGTTTACGAACATAGATGTCATTTATTTTCATTCACAAACTTAGTAGATATCCACTAATCCGAATCATACATGCAAAATTTGAAAGATATCTTATCACTGGTTCACACGAAGGAAATATTTAGATATGTACCAACTCTTGGTCCTTTTGGCCCTTTTATGTATTTAGTGGGGAACAAGTCCTCAGATCATAATGAGGCCTATATATTAGTATATGAATGACATCCGCGTTGATGTTTCTTTTCTTTAAAATTTATGGGGGTGACTTTTCTACGGGGGTTACTTTTTCACAGGACGAATAACATAAATGTTGAAGCGGGTCACATTTCTATGACTACCCAGGTAAAATTTCTATCGTAGAAAAATGATCACGGGAAGCATTTCTACGGCGGGTCAATTTTTCATGTTACACCGGCGTTCAATTCCTGGATATTGTTTACCTGTACATTTTTAAAAGATCATGGTCTACATGACCGAGTGATTAACGGATTTCACTTGAAAACACCATATATCTCTCTCTCTCTCTCTCTCTCTCTCTCTCTCTCTCTCTCTCTCTCTCTCTCTCTCTCTCTCTCTCTCTCTCTCTCTCTCTCTCTCTCTCTCTCTCTGAATGAATATATACACACACGTATATGCAATTGTAAGTATGACGAGAACGCCAAAATGCACAATAACTTGGATCAAAAGTCTATTATTTTCTAACTTTCTAGTTTATCGTTTATCATTTTCTATTTACCCTTGTGAAGGTAAAGAAAACAACGAACTACAATGTTTAACCTGGGAAAATTGTCCATCTGGAACGTTAAATATGGAAACATCTTTCACAAATTGTGCATACATTCTGTGATACATTGATTTTGATATAGGACGCAATTAACTTTGAAAATATCCTTACTTTATACATTTGAGACATAACGAGTCAGATAACTAAATGACCCGGAATTTTTCAATTTTATTCTAATCATCGACATCGAACATTTTCCATTGAATTTTCAAATAGAAGGCATTTATCCTTTTCGGTGGACCCTTTTCCTTTTCTAGACGCTTGGCTATTATAACAATCAAACAAATTATTACTTTCTCTTTCAACATATTTACGGAAATCATAGTAACGTCACATTATAGTTCCTATCATCATAGGCAAATGTTTCACATCAAAATATATATGTTTATGTCAGTTTAATCATTCTTTGTAAATGTGTAATACTTCCAAATATGGTTCCTGCAACGATGCTAACTAAAGCGCAATAACTCGTTTATTCGATTAGACTTCCCTGTCACGTAACTGATGTCCAACTCCTCAGTATGAAGTCTGTGTTTATAACGTCGGCATTTATTTCATTTAAGGTACTGTCGCCCATCCTATACTTACTATCATTCTAAGTTTTGATGAATATATGCAACGTTCCACTCAAACCATTGTGAAATAAATGGTGAGCAATAACAAACCTTTAATCAAACCTTTAAACGGACGGACTGAAGGACACAGATGGTAGAGGACTAATAAATGTTACAGCGTCAGTGATTGCATCCTGTCTTGCTAATTGATATTTTTTTCATGTTATAGGTCCCAGCAAACAGTACTGTGTCTGTATCCGATTTTTTAAGTTATACATACTTTGAAAAATAAAAGTCTACCTTATATCAATTTTGTTATCTGTCTCCGATTATATCACGTCTTGCAAAGTGGTGATCTGCCAGTCACAAAATAATATCAATATAGTGCTCACTCAAGAATATTTCACTCATATGGAGACGGTAACCAAATGCCGGTGAAGGGCTTCAAATTTTGGCTTATACTCGGCACTTACGGCCATTGAGCAGTGAGGAATCTTTAACGTGCAGACACCTACGCCTCGGTTTGTTTGCATCTTGCAAGGAATTTATAATCATTACCAGATGTACGTGATTTGCTAGAGAGACTTTTTGGCATCATCGACATGTTTACTTTTTTACTAAAAGTTGCACCCGAAAATTTTAATATCTTTTCATGATACTTATTTCGTCCTACACCATTCTGATTCTAAATATAAATGTACTAAAATTGATATAAAAAGATGCTGGAATTTCTAATAGACAATAAATTTGTAACTCAGCTAATTGTCGGCATTCCCATGAGAACCAGATGTGCCTCTTTATTTGCTGAACTGTTCCTTTATTCACAGGAAGCAGACTTCATTCAGAAGCTTCTGAATGGAAAGAAGAAAAAGCCAGAGGTGGCCTTTAATTTGCGAATTGACCAGTGTAATGGACATGAATACATCATGCAACGAATTAATAGACATTACCAGCTGAACGCGATTTGCTAGAAATATGTCTATGCAATAAATATCTGTCCCTGAAGTATGGATTCTTATAAAATGCACATCAGTGTTGACACAGATATTCATTTTTACATCTCATTAGAAAATTAACTGATTGTTTGGCAAGTCTAAGTCATCTGTAAATCAAGGACTTAGAATAATCCAAATGTGTATTTAGGGGTGAATGAGTAAAAAATAGGTTCCACCGCTAATATTGTAATATTATATACATGGTAATTGTTGCATTCTGATTGAGTCAATATGAGAATTCTTGAGAGACCATCTGTCTTGTGAGACAACATTTTGAACGCCTAAGGGACCACCTGTCTTGAGAGACCACATTTGAGTGGCAATAGGGTTGCAGCTCAAGACTGATTCCACTATGCAACACCAACCAAGGCCAAAAAGCACTTAGATGTGTATGACACTTGTCTGCTTTAGACCAGTACAAAATGGCTGTCTGAGATTTATGACCATGAGTTACTTCCCCTTGATTACTAAGTATTTAAAGGTGTGGTGGTTGGTCGCTCTTTTTCATGGGTTTATCTAGCAACTGGAAAAGGAATGGACAACTGACCACCTTCCACCAATATTGGACAAATTCTCGGGGCAACAGATAAATCAATGAGTGCTCAATCTACAGAAAATAGGGCGCCATGATTAGAATTTTATATACTGTATACCCAGAAATGTTCACTTCTGTTTGATTTTCGCCTTTTCCACCCTTGGATGAGAGGGCGATTTTAAAATGAATACCCTTCATCACTGAGCAACCACATTCCCACAGGTATTTAACATTCTGCTAAGTTATATACAAAAGTTAATGCATTTTGTAATTCCACACCAACAGCATATGTACACTCAAAAGTGAGGAAAATACCATTTAATTTTTAAAATAGATAATATCAGTATTTCTTATCTCCCATTCCTTTAAATTTATATCAATGTTATATGTATTCTACAAAAGGTACAAGTAGTCAAATCGGCAGGTTTTAGGTCTGCTTTTACTTTGTATGAATATTGACTTGAAAATATAACCCAGGGTACCAAACTTTTGGAGAATGACAAATATTTTCAGCACTACATTTACATTTATGATATACAGCATTCAGTTCCAGCTTGGGCTGATACAAAGACTTATAGACAATAAACAACAGAAAACAAGCTTGGATGTTAAGAAATATATTATAAGAGACCAATTCGACAGTAATCCCAATTTGTATTAAATCCACTGTGGCATACAAACATATTATCATCACAATGACTATATCTAAGTATACATCATTCTTCATTTCACTGAGTTGATAAATATGTACAAAGACAGGTGAAAAGACAGGTGAAAATAAGATGAAGCCAAAGTTGAACTCAGAATGAAAAAAAGTAAGATAAATGACATCTATGGGACACTCAAACCCACAAATTCTCTACGACAGGACTTCTCCATTCAAATAAATGAAATTATATTCCACATAAATTACATTATTTAACAATGTAACACAATCAGAAATGAAAGTAGAACAATCACTATCACATATTTCAATTCTATGTATCAAAATGACAATACATGTAGCGTGACAACAAAGATGTGTTCCTTGTAAATTTCACATGGAAAACATCAAACACATTTTTTTTACTTTTATTAAACTCTGACACATACTGACACACGATGTGTTTCAGAATACTACGTTAATCATACTGACATTTAAAGTCCAATAACTCTGGCAAGTATTACCAAATGTAAACCATAATCAAAGTCATCCTACTTCCCATAGGCAAAATTTCATACAAAACCTGGTTACAATTTGAAATCAAATAGCTACAAATGAACAAGATTATTACAATTCACTCCAAATCTGCAATATCACTTCATGCTTAAAAATAAACAGATTATGTGTACAATTTCTAATCTTCCAATTAGGTTTTGATTCCCTCTCATAACCAGAATACCTGTCAAAAATGTACATTAATTAAGTACTTTCTTCATCAATAATATTTTCACAATTGATGATGTCTCGAACAACACATAATGAAATATCAGTGCAATGAGGTTGTTGGCAAAATGTTTATGCATGAGAACAAGCGTACATGGGCAACAAATTATGAACTTATGACAAGCGGGGTAACGTGTACATACAAATCTGTATAGTAGGTATAATAAGGCCTTGTCTTCTTGCCTTGAATTTGAAATCATTCCATTATATTACCTTTATCACATATCAAATAACTACTTTTATACCTTAAAGAATGGATTTCTTGGTCATTTGTACACATATACATACAGTAAACATCGAAATGTGATAATTTCAGAATGAACAAATGTTGACAATTATGAATATTCAAATAACACATATATATATTTATTTACATTTGTGGTTTTTTCATATATTTCACTCTTAAAGTATGCTGTAAATATGGTGAAGTCTTATAAATGGTACATGCAACTCTTTTGTTAAACAAGACATGAATACCAATTAAATATGAGTAACCCATTAGAGAGCAACATAAAAAAGATCTGATAAATTACGAAGTTTATGAAAAATTTGAAGTCCCTACCCATTTAGAGGATAAATATAAATTTTTCTTGCTGCTTTCTAAGATTAATTATCTGACAGTGCAGAACCTTCGTTTAAAGTACAACTTCAACCAGCAGATGGTAGCAGACTATCAACTTTCATGCAAAAGAAAATTTCCAGATATCATATTAAATTAGCATTTAACTTAGTCCAGTAAACAAAGTCAAGACCAAAAACAATGTAATGATTTGAGTCAAACTATTAAAGTCATAATAATAATAATTCTAAAATAATTCAATGTCAGATGGTCTACCATAAGTGAAGAAGGATCGTTACTTTAATACAGACTTACTGTTGCTATATTTAGATAGTAATCAATACTTACTGTATTATGTTGTATTTACAATATGTGTCATGTTTTATATGTTGTACACTTGTGATATATATGTGCTTTATCTAATTAATTATTTGAATGATATAAAATTTGAGTTAAAGGTGTATCCAAAAATATACAGCGGGTACATTCTTATAAAGGCGAATACATATATATACAGCTAAGCTTCCATTGAGGGTCTTATGATCTAGCTGCTAACTGGCTTGTTCTATACTTTCTTTATTGCTAATTTGTTATATGAACCTAAATATTTCTTCATAGATTGATATAACCACCCAACAACCATTATTTGAATTTTGAATTTTGAATAGTTTTAAATCCGCACTCAACAATTTTTTAGTTATATGGTGGCAACTAGTAAATTGGTGACTGGCCTCGGTGTATATCAGTTTTCCTGGGGTTGATCAATTACTGCCTCAATCTTATCTGAATTCAATAATTGTATATCATATAAAAAAAGATCAGCTTCCACAATCCACACTAGAGCAATGCCTGGCTCATAGCCGAATTGAATCTCATATAAGACAAATGTTATTTATATATATGGAAAAATTTCGAAATGAAATTGGTTAATTTTCACATGCGATGTTCCCCAGTTTTCCATGAGAAAACACACATGCAAATGCATCACCTTCAAGATGAATTAGTTATAAAACAAAGTTATCATATATTCCAAAACAGAATCTGCTTGTTCAGATACAGTACTTTCTATATGGAGACCAGAATGCACAACTAGATCATTAACTCATTTATATGTTATTCCACTTGCATACCGTAATTTATCTAATTAAGGCGCTGCTATAATTAAGGCGCCACCAAGACCAAAATTATGTTTATTTATTTTAATAAAGGCGCCCTTTGAAACGAAAAAAAAAAATCCCCCCCCCCCCCCAAAAAAAAAAAGAAACGTTTTTTGACAGCTTTAATGATAACATACAGTAAATAAATAAGACCAGACGATCTTTTCACCTCAGGTCAATTAAATCATCACCGAACAGATTTTAGATACAAACAGAGACTGATTAGATCGTCTCACAACATCTTCACTTCAGTCTTCAGCTTGAAAGCAGAACTTGTTTTCCCTTGGGCAGTTATGTGATTGCAGAGTACAGTTACAGTTTAATCCGAGTTATGGTGTTCAAGCGTCCATTATACTGTCTTGACTTTGTATTGGTTTCAGACGTTTATTTATTTGCCTTGGTATTTGATATATAGATTTCTATAGACTTCGTGTCGGTGAATCAGCAGACATTAGGCAATACACTTTAGTCGGTACTTCGATCCCGATTTAAAAAAACCACGTGTTTTAACATTTCCGTATGGGCATTTTTAATTTAGCATTGTCAGTTAAAAAATTGATACCAAAAGTCATTATTGATCGTTTATTTAGGGAATGCCTAATTAGTAACTGGATGATTTACCACCTAACAGGTACGTCTAAGCAGTTAGGAGATGGCAGCACAGGTTAAAGTCTATTTCTTGAATGTCTGACATAATTTCGTACATAACGGGGATTTCATTTTCAATTTGAAATCAGCTTTCTTCTTGATATAATTTATAACAATATGAATTTAAAGACTTGCTACATTAATTACACCAGCATGATGATAAAGAAGAGTATTTATTATGACAAACTTGATTGATTATGGATCAGTATTTGTTAAGAACAGAGTCTAATTCCGAGTGACAGCGTGGACTCAAGAGTCGTTTTCATCATGCGGTAGACTAAATAAACAACATAAAAGAAATGTTTATTGACAGAAATCTTTCACTTTTAAAAATGTTTGTAGCTGATAATTATCTGGATTCATTAATACAAATCAATAAAAAACATCTAGGTTGATTTATCATTGACATGTTGCATGGATACTTGAGGTTGATTTCAAACCCCATATCGACAAAACTCCAATTAAGGTGCCTTATCAATTGAAATTTAGTTTTTTGACACAAATTAAGGTGCCCATAAATCTGAAATACCCCAAAAAGGGCACCTTAATTAGATAAATTACGGTATATCAAACAAGTTCAATCACACATCTTAATTATACAGAAGATCTAATCCCCCATTTATCTAAATAAGTTTCAATACATATTGATACCATCCATTTATTTGATTATTTCAAAGACTCAACTTTCAATTGGAATGTTTCCAATAAAATTATTGTCTTCTCCAATGAAAATGATTATTCTATACAAATAAAAAACAGAATATATAATTATATTTCCCAAGCAAATTATTTTTTACCACAAAGGTCAAAAGATTAATAATTTTTGTTTACAGTAAAAATGCCAAATTTAATGTCCTCCATCTCTTATAGCAGCATAAAATATACTTTACAATTAGAGAATAGGGTAGATATAACATAGCGATGAAACTGTAAAAACCAAAACTGAAAAATAATCTGTTCCCAAATATATTTAAACTGACAAATGAAATAGTGACAACATATACCATTTCGATGCCACATACCCTCAGATACACCCCATACTAAAAATAATACAGGTTATTATCACAAAGCAAGTGTCTTACAATATCTACACAAACATTTACATCAATGATTACCGGTAATCAAAATTACCATTACATAAAACATACAACTAACAAACAAAATGATCAAAAACAAATGTTGTGAGTTACTATTGTGTTTTTTATATTTTGTCAGCGTTTCTTTGAATTCCTTTTCTAGATTCTGGCTAATATAACACTTTCAAATTTATCATTTGTATTAAAATAATGACATTGTGACCCTGTGCAACTTTACAAGTACCATGATTTTTTTTTTTACTTTTAGTGTATCAGAATATTTCAGATTTTTTTCCATATACATTTTCAAAAAAAAGTTACACATTTACAGAAAATTACAAGTAGTAGGATCAGGAGCATAGTCCAAAAATTCATAAGCAAATAATCTAAATATTCCTTGTATAAATAATTTCCCAAAATATCTAAGACATCTTCACAAGATATAAAATAATATAATAAATAAATGAAGATTGAACCCCCTCAAACATGCGATGTACCTGTATCAGACAGAAGAAATTTCTGACACTTCCCTTAGTGAAGGCAATGAAATGCTTACACCTCGGTTTGTTTTTGTAGCTCTACTACCACTTAACACAGTAAGAGGTATCTTAAATGTAAACGATTTCTGACATGTTCCCTTGCTTGTGCACCGCAGATAATTTGTCCAATACATAAATATAACAACTACCATATGAAAAGTATTAATCAATCTTAATAGCACTGTATATTTTTCTTATGAAGAAGTAAGCTGCATAGAATCCGATTGTTCCCGTGAGGATCCAGAAAGTCAATACCATCAAAAATGTATATCCAAAGTAAAGCAGTGTAGGAATGAACTCGGTGATTTCAAGCTGCAAAGAGAAACAAAGACTTTAATTGTTGAATGTGTAAGTATTGTATGATATGTTGACATGAACCCAACTTTTTATTTATTTTTGATATCTTTTAACATCACACTTAACTATTTTTCAATCATATGATTAGACATGTTTTTAATGCCAGTTTCCTGAGAGACAACCACCAGCATTGTATGGGTAAACTTCTCCACTCATTCATCTCTGATTCCAGTGAGGCTCAAACTCCTACTAATTAGAGGTAAGGAATTCTGTGGTTTAAAGTGCAATAATCTAACCACTCAGCTTTATACCTTATTAAGTACTAACAGACCTATAAAAATTCATACTTATGTTTTTGGTTTTTTATCTAGGTCTCACCATCTACATTATTCATTACTTTGGAGATGTCATGAAATATAGGTGAATTACCAAACATTTTAACTTGTACTATGAACTGATGCCAATGCAGTGAGAGTTCTTTAATATGCCACACCTGCAGTGACAGAGGATCTCAATTTGGTCTCATCAGAAAGCACTGTGACCTTCACTTCTTAAGTCAAGCACTTCATGAGGGAACAGTCACTAGTGGTTTTAAAGGGTCTCTGGTATGAATCAGGCCTGGAACCAAACACGAGTCCTCATCACTGCACGGCAAAACCAGATGAGTCCATGCAATTATTTCTCAACAATTGCTAAGTAACACTTAGATACAAATGCATTTTAAAAAAGAATTACGCAAAAACAGTAAGAATTCAAAGTTTGTTTGGAAGACTTAAAGCAAATTTTTTATGAAAATAACTTTAAATTTATTCTAGAGCAATACTCTTGCTATAATGAAAAAATGAAAATAAGTGACCCTTACCTTTGTAACAAAGTAAAATATTGAATAGGCAAAAACATAAACTGCTGAGCCACCAGAGACAAAGAAAGATTTCCACCACCAGTGATAATCCTGAAATGTTCAAAATACTTATTACTTAACGATCATAGCATATTCTCTTTTTAAATGTTTTATTAAGCAATTATAGGAGTACAAATGTTTATGTATAACTCTTTTTCATTTTGATATATCATTCTATAACATCTGTGCTGAAATTAGATAATACACAAAAAATATAACCTGGCAGTTACAGAAAATACTTATTGACAAAATTTTGAAAAAAAAATCATTTTGATAAAATAAATGAATTTAACTTAAAGAAGCTTTTGACCAGTACAATGTACTAGATTCGACACATTAAAATGTAAATTAGCTTTATTAAGAACTGTTCATCATCAATTTTCTCTCTCCACTTTCAGAGTTTTTCCAAGCTGATAAACAGTCAGAATCATTTCTATCAGCTTTCAATTTCAAAGTCCCTGTACGGTATTTATAATAAGAACTGACTTACCTCACCACATAATTGAAAGTAGACCATTACTACAGAAATTTGAGATACAGAAATGACAAGGATGATGAAGACAAGAAACAGAAATCCAAACAGATAGTAGAACTGGTTCTCCCAAATTGCCTGATAAATAGAAAAGATGAAAACCATTAATCAATCTTAATATGATTAAATATAAGGTCATGTTAGAAACCTATTGTAATTATAAATTAAAATGCTAGAAGCAGTTTGTATAACTTTAAGTCACAGTAACAAACATTTACGTAATAGCTATACCAGTCTCATATCATTTCCTGAATACAATGTACTCTTTCACATATTGTCATGTTTAGGGACAACTTTTTTTAGGGACAAATACTCATGCTTTTTGTTATTACTTGATGAGTAGTCAATTTAAAGCAATATAAATACAGGCACCTGTAATGCCTGTAACTTGACATTTTCTGAATGGTTAAATTATTAATTTATTAGGAACTCAGAAAGCATCTTATACAGTATAGCTCTTGTTCAACCCATTAATCTTTGAGGAACATTTTTTTTTAACAATTCAATAATTGATATTTTTCAATTAAAAGAAAACATTTTAGGATGGAAAATTGAAAAAAATTCTTAATTTTAGTGAAAGGGTACCTTTAGATTAGAATTCCATTTTATATCTATTATTGAATTATTTCATACATCTGATATCTCTGACACAAACATAGCTTACCGTAAATATAAAGAAGAGTTCTATAAACATGGCACCAAATGGTAGTATACCAGACATAAGTACACTGTAAAATAAACATCATGTAATAAGTATTAATAATTCTGAGAGACTTAAACAGGTGATAGAAATGCACAGATTAATATAACAATGAGGGGTAAACATTGGTACCAATACCTTTGATGTAATACATTATTTCTGAGTCACCTTCACTGTTGCATATGTGTTAAGTTGACCTTAATAATGCAAAGTAGGTACCACCTTGACAAAAGTGTTGTCATTTTAAATTACTGATATATATTATTCTCTACTGTTTATCTGTCAGTGTAGGTATATAACACACTTCATCAATGGGTACTTGATTAAACACGGTTGGATATGATACAGTTAAGAATACAGGAACTAAAAAAAAACACTGCAAGACTATATCATATAATTTTTGTTATCAACATTATTGACAGTAAATATTTTATGCAGATCTAAGAATATTATACAGGAAAAACTACTCAAATATAACTCAGAAATTATGTATTGACTGTAAAATCCAATATTGTCATTACTGAAATCTGTGCTGCTATCAATAATGGTTCTGATATATTGTTACAATTACAGTAAAATACAGTGGAATCTCGTTATTTCGAAATTCGTGAGATTGCCCATATTACTTCAGAATATCCGGAATTCGAGATAACAGAAATTTTGAATTCAAAAATTTTCATTTTCTTCGGACTGTATATAATTTTCTCAAGCAATTACTTAATTTAAATTGGATAAAATTGATTATTAATTATTGTTTCACCTTTGTTGGAATAAATTGTTTTGCAAGTAAACAGGTAATTAATTACCATTCTGTTGCTAACAAAAAAGTAAACCTTGGACTGAAAGGTAATTCTGAGAGATAAAAAGTGTTTTTCTATAATATAACAATACTTTGGACTGGAAATTTACTTCACAATTAGCGAAATTTTGAAATAAAAACTTTGAATTATACAAAGTAGAAGTTGTATAAATACATAGTAATGAAAATTTTGACCGACTGTTCAACTTTGACATAACTGGAATTTCGACTCATCCAATTTTGACATAATGAGATTCCACTGTATTCCCATGGGTTTCTTTACTAATCCAAAATGTACTTCAAACCAAAATCATTTTTAGGTACCAAAATCATAGACTATCATACCTTAAAGTACTAATCACATTTAACGAGCAGATATCAGGAATCACTGGACAGAAGAATTTTGGAAACGAAAAACTAATATGATCTTGGCAAAGACAATAAATTTACAAGCTTTGGTAGTATTGACAAACACCTATTTTCAATTCAGGATTCAGCTGAAGCATTGATATCTTAACCAATCAATGGATTCACAAACCAAATACTGTTGAATCAAAAACTTTCCTTGTGTTTTTAATTTCATTCATTTCGTTGTTTTGTCTATCAAAGAAATTTAAACCATGACAATACTTTATACATATCAAAAAATATTTATAGGTTCCTTTATAGAGCATTTTATTTCAATGGAATTTATGTCTATGAATTTGCTTTATTTTTCAAAACAACAAAATTTCAACCCCATGAAATTTTCTGATTCTTTAATTTTCTGATACCTAACCCTTATGTTAGTATTCATATATAGCATTAATATCTTACCCAAGCAGAGGATTCATATACCACATTTGTTCAGGAACTTGTCGAGGGATTTGATTGGTTCTCACTGGATGTTCATATGGCTGCGAAATGAAACAGAGAATGTATTAATAATCACTTTCAGCTATATCTACAGTCATAGAAATAAATTCTCATCAATTAAATTTACAAACTTATCTGTATCAGAAAATCCAAACTACTCAGGGAAAGCTTATATAATCAGCAACAGTTGGAAAATCATGATTTTTCATTATTAATATTGAATGATTCTCCTACTGTTTCTCTATAATCCTGCAATTATTTATCATGCTCAATATTACACTCATGTTCTCAACTTGTATTTCTTACACTGTTTCTAAGACACATGCTGAGCAAAAATCTATTCTCATTATAGTGTTTCTTAAATACATGATGAGTAAATATCAATCATACACATTATCATATACTCATGTCCTCAGCATGTATTTCTTATATTGTTTCTTGGACGCATGCTGAGTAAGTTTTTACCATACTCATTACAGCATTTCTGAAACACATGCTGAGTGTCAATCATACTCATTATCATATACTCATGTCCTCAGCAGGCATTTCTTATACTGTTTATTAAACACATACTGAGCAAGTATTTATCATACACATTATAATATACTTGTGTCCTCAGCATGCATTTCTTATACTGTTTCTTAAACACATGCTGGGCAAGTATTTATCCTACTTCATAATATACTCATGTTGAGCCAGTATTAATCATACTCGATAAAGTAAAAGTAAATTATTTATTCAAACTCTATATAATAAAACACTCAGCATGTAAATCATTTACCACTTCTATACTGTATACTTGGGACATTTTTGCCCCCGATTATTTTCACTCTTCCATGACAGAAAACAAATTCACCCAATCTTAAATCACAAATTCAGATGGATGTCATAAAAGTCAACGCTTCAATTATTTAGCTTGAAAGTTCCACTTTCATTTTAAATTAACTCTCTAATATCAAGCTGAAAATTGAACAGAAGTGAAAAATTATCATATATACAGTATTACATGACAAAGAACTATTTCCACACTATGTATTTAGCAATGCTGATCATGAATCACTTTGTACACTTTATGCCCTATTTTCCTTGATTCAATGTTACACATCACTAAGCTATTTTTGTATTCCAACATTGGAGAAGTATTTCTAGTATTTTCAAACACGTACTCTGTATGTTTGACAATAATAATTACAGATTTAGGCCATACTAATTGATTTAAGTGTAGGATTTTCAACAAACTATTTAAAAAAATGGTGAGGCCTTAGTAACTGTTTCTGTATTTGTGGATTTTAATGATTACCTGTTTTCTGTAGCCAAAGTAATATCCCAGGAATACAAGTGGTAAGGAAATGCCAAACCACAAACACAACAGAGCCAACATAGTGGTGAATGGAAGCTGAAAAAAGATGGTGCATACAGTTTAGAGCTGAAAATTGATGTATACAACTTAAGCTGACAAACATTAGATATTACTCACTCACTCACACACACACACACACACACACACACTTATATATTGATATGTCCAAATATAAGTTGTTTTGGTTTTTTTCTTTTGTTTTATCATATGTAATTATCTTAATCTCATCAAGTAAACAACAAAAAAATAAGTTTAAAGGAAAATAAACATTTGACCAAACACACAGAATTGTGGAAAAGAGAAACTTTGATTCAAAACACAAATCATTTCATTTTTATATCAATACATGTATTTCATAGTTAAAATTATTTTAAATCAAAACTAAAGTCAACTTACTGCTCCTGATGAATGTTTTCCCCAGATGAAGAAGTTCAAGAAGAAACAGGTTCCAAACAAGATACCAGGATAAAATGTTGCTGTCTGTTAAATGTACATCAAATGTAAATAAATGTGAATTTGTTTACAATCAATATTCATATAGGTTAAATGTTATATATAATGCTGAGGAAACTATTAACTTTAAAATAAGATTATAAGTGTGATTTCCATATAATTCCAATAATTCTTCCAGCTTTAAGTTCTATATAAGAGTATAGGGGGTTCATGGAAGAGAGATTTAAAATGTTATCACCAAGTGGAGTAAGGGTATATGCTAAAAAATCTAATTCATAATCAAAATTGTAACAGCTAATTCATCAGAAAAATACCTTAAAACAGCAGTAAATGAATAAAAATAAGAAAATTTGCAGATAATAAATATTTTGAAAATACCTGGAAAGCTGCTTTCTTCCATAAATTTCCTTTCATAGTTTTGTATAGTCTAGCAGAGAAATATCCAGCAAATATCCTGTAAAACAAGTAATTATTAATTATAGATTGCTGTGTAAAAACAACTGAAAAACAGAGAATCTAAACATCAAATTAACTGAGTCACTGGATCAGATAAGCCTAAAACACCAGGAAATGAATGATGTGCTCTCCATTTGAATACACATAATACACAAACTGACTTATGTCTAACAGTACACAAAAAGTGTGCCAAACAAACATTGTGAGCATTTGATATAAAAAGAAGTCAGGGGTCAATATCATCATTGAACTTTGATCTTGTTACTGAACTGAAGAAGAACTGAACTGAAACCAAACCAAAAACAAAACAAACAAATGAACCATATATAAATGAATGTAGTAATATATATTGTTGAATAGGAAATCTTACCCCATAAATACAAACAAAAATATAGCAGCACTCATCAATGCTCCTCTGGATGCTGGTGACAACATACCCAACATGGCGAAGACTGAAAATAAACAAAAAGGTACAGATAAAAGACTCAAATTCCAAATGTATTGGTTTATATATACAATACATGATACCAAATGTATTGGTTTATACATGATACAATACATGATAAGTATAGCTTTTCCAAGATAATTTGGCACATTTATACAACCAAACCAATTCTAAATAAGATCATAACAGGGTTGACAGGCACAAATTATCAGTGCTACAGAAATGTGTAGAAACAGAGCAAGGGAGAATGTTTTTCATGTAAACCCCTATTTTTTGAAAAAGGACTAATTTTCTTATTACTGACTTTTATGTTTCCTGCCAAAAATTGCGAAAATTACCAGAGGCAAAGATTTCCAGATATACAGTTTTTTTTTAAATGTTACTGAAAATTGCCTTATAAATGGTTACCAAAGCAACAGACAAATAGAAAACTGCAGTGGGATAAAAATATTTTACTTACAGATGGTTATAACACTCATGATGAGAATCTGTATTCCAGCTCCAACAAGAGATGATAAAAGCTTAGTGTATTTGGGAGGTCTGAATACATCACCATGAACCAATTTCCAACCTGTCTCTTCCAAAGTTTCCTCCTGAGAAGATAAAGAAAAGACTTCATAAAACATATAACAGTTATCAGAGCAATAATGCAATGATTATTCCTCGTCAATGTGCTCTACCTTTTTATTTGGGAACATTTTAATACTTTAAGATATATACATTATGGGCAAAATTGGAATAATATACTTCACTCATCAATACCTGAAAAACAATGGATTCTATTGTAAATCAATGACTTAAGACCAGTCCAAATGTGTCTTTAGGGGTGTATGAGTTAAACTAAGGGTGGAAATCAGATTACTTCTTCTAGGGAAAACAGCATTTGAACAGTTGAAATTTTCACCTTAAAATCAGTAATGTGATTATAGTTTATCACTTTAAAATGAAAAATATTCACCAAGTTTTCTTTGAAATCATTTGTGGCAAGCTACACAAAAAGCAGCATATTTTTAAAATTATTTCTTTCTTTAGTTTTCCAAACTATGAATTTCAAAAAATCAAATAATGCTTTCACCTTTTCTTTATCAATGATTTAATTTCAATTCAAAAACTGATAAATAACAATGCTTTGTGGTTATGCCTGATCACAAAGGCAAACTCCTGCACTGGTGATATTAAGTATTATATGATCATTCCTTATCCATGACCAACACTTATAACCATAATTATCATAAATATTTAGGTGACTCTGGATAATGTTTGTAATTTCTTTTTGTTTTACTGTTATGTTTACACCATAATAATCAATTTTTCAGTTTTACGGTGGCAGCCAGTTTTTAATGATGGAGGACAATTGTTACAACGAACCCAGGACAAGGGCACCAACCAAATGACCAGAAGTAACATAAGAGTGAGGCTCTGACCAGTCAATCATACCAGTAGAGGTCCCTCAACATTTATCACAATATTGGAGCAAATGACTGGGTTTATTTACACTACACATACACGTGATCCAAGTAATTAAGAGTCAAATATTTTCCAGAATTTTGATTGCACTGAAAATGAGTTTAATTGACGTGAAAGAGATTTAGCAAAAAAACATTCTCACACATAATATTACACCTACATCATCTAATATCTATTAAAACCAGGCATGGCAGGTGAATTTTTCTTAGTAGTTCAGATTACTCTACAAATATCAGAAAATGTATAGGAAGTCATGTGACACAGAGCAATGACTTAAGATTTTATTCAGTACATGGTTCCTTTTTGAAAACTTACAATATCGTCATCACGATTGTATCTGGCTATATCCTTTCTCAGTGTCCTCACCATTATCATAGTCAAGATTCCTTTAAAGAAATGTCAATACATATTAAAATGACTTCGTTGTTTATTAACTTGAAAATTATAAAAAGGGTATAGTTGCCAGAAGACAACATTGCTCACGGGTTGCAGCATTACATCTCATATACTGATATTTTTACAAAAATGTAGGTCAAATGGCATTATCTGGGTTACAGTGTTTACTTTCAGTCTTTTTCATATTTTATATGAATAAATCTAGTATTCAGTAAAGCAATTAACAAAAATATGATATTTAACAAGATTTTAGAAATGAACAGTATAAGTAACAAAACAATGTTTTTTTGTAATATTAAAGCTATAAATCTTAAGTCCAAAGTATGCTTTCTTGTAAACACAAAATATTCAACTTTGGTCGAAATACCCAAAGATATGACATCAGAATATATCTAACTGTGAAAATTACAACCCTATACCAAATTAGACATAATTTTGGCAACTTATGTCACAACAATTCACTCTATGAAAAAGTTTTTTGGTTTCTTTTCGTGAGAAATGTAATACCATAAAAAATGAACAATTCTGATAGGAAATTCATGAAGGGAGCATAATTTGATATGTTTCGCAAGTACCTGATAAAAACACCACAACAACTACAGAGTTGATGATTGAGAACCAGTGAATCTGTACATCACTCATAGTTAAATATATGTCCCAGCGAGATGCCCATCTTATCTCGCTTTTCTGCCATACAACTTCATAGCTGAATAGGATTTCATTGGTCGCTACAAGAATAAAAACAAATTGCATAAAAAAAATGACAAACAATAAATACTAGTATCCATTTTAAACACCAGTTCTATTAGGTAGAAATAAAACAATACAGCAGCATGAAACCAGGTTTCTTCCACTTCTGGTGTTTACTTTGGTGTTCAACATTCTCTAATTAAATTTAGAATTATTCAGATCATTGATATCATGGACATCTTCTGCTATTTCAATATACAATTATTGTTTTAAAGTTTTGCACATTTTCCATTTCCCTTTTCCAAAATAACAAAAACACAAACAAACAAAAACAGACCAAACTGGTGTTACTAGTAACTCTAATTTCCAATTCTATCTACAGTGTGATTCCAGGGGTCAAACAATTCATTATATTGTCCTCCTTCCCTTTGAGAGGTTACATACTAAATCTCAAGAGAAGTTGCTGTGGTTTGTAAGCAGAAGTTCAAAATCATCTGCATCTACATGGCAAATGATTGCAATAGGTCACCTGAGTGACTCAAATGACCTAAAAATAAACAAAATCTAGAACTAGAAGCTATACACAATTATCAGGATTTAACTGAAAATAAAATCTGGTGCAGTAACTCGACTAAGTAAATCGGATTTGTGATACCGTTTTCCAAAAAATTCCAACTAACACAATTTTGGTAGACATCATATAAAACACATGTATATCTACCAAATTTGTGTAACAAAATACATGTATTACCAATTGTTATTATGGAACACCCAAGCAAAGTCTACATCTATTCTGCATACTGTAGACATTTTTCTGAAACACAAAGGCAATTTTTATCTTTTTATTGGCGACAAGGTTAATCCCTTTCTTTGACAAGTTCCCTGTTATAATTTTTACTCAACATATTCTGCAATTTTTTACATGGACCTGTAGACACATCAATGGAATATCCCAAGAATTTAGATTCAAAGTCTACCTCTGACTTGTAGGCAAATCCACATACAGATGACTATATATAGTTTGTATACAGTTTCCTTAAAACTGGAACAACAACCTACTTTTTTCATTGATATCTTGTGCAGGAGCAGCCTGATCTTTAGTTTTCACTGAACACCTGTTCTCTTTATCAGTCACAAGTTCTGAGATCTTAACGCTGAAATACAGAGCACAGAAACAATATAAAATTTAGAAAATTTAGTACATGTATTCTAAAAAATCATATACTCTTATTACATACAGTAGTACTTGTTTGAAGCTTGATTATCCTGCAGAACAAAGTCCTAAATTTGCAGCAACTTGGTCTATATTATAAAATCATCATATGAATTTTTCTGTATTCTTATTGTATCTAATTTGCATTTTATGCAATCTGCATAACAGTGAAGAGATTTCAATTTTTAATTTATCTTCATAATCAGCTTCTGGAAATATCAACAACAAAATAATTTCAATAATTTTCCAATCACGAAGAATATTTAAAATCATAACTGTATGCACTATATACTGAAAATATCCATACTACTCCCATATAACAAAACTGAGTGAACTTTTTTGTTTCAAGTAAGTCATGAAAAATTATTTTTCATATTCCAAAAATTTAGATTGCCATTTTTTCTTGCAAAATTTTACAAATCCATATTCCAACTTTCTTTTTAAGAGATGAAATTCAGCTCCACAACATTAGCAGGCTTTTTCTGTAACTTTTGGGGAAATGCCATTGGCCACACAATTTAGAATTTTAATGTGAATTTGTGTCATATTGGGAAAAATTGTGTGCACCCATGGAAAGCTAAACACACTTTTTAAAGGCATTTCCCCTTATATTATTTTTTTTTTCATTATGGTCATGAGAAAAAAAACATGCATTTTGCATTGGGAATGAGGCCAAATTTTAGTCCCTTCGATACTATATTATATTGATTAGTCTCTTTAACTCTTTCACCGCCAAGCCACCTTACTTTGCAGAACAGCTGCCCGCCAGGCAATTTAGTAAAACAATGCAGTTTAATTATATGCATGTACTAAAATTAAGATATCTAAAAAAGTATATGACCAATCTTAATGAAATTTTAAACAATGATGCATTATGTAATTGTCTTGCTGTGTAAGGTGTCCCGGGGGTGATTGATGGTCATGTGACCTTGGCAGCCATCTTGGATTTCCAATATACAACAAAAGAAAAGATAAATTTTGATTTTTTAATCTTATTTACACCATTATTGCAGCTTTTATTCAATATATCATTGTCAAAATAAATGTAATAAATACTGATAAATACTTATCAGTGGATATATATTCACTAAAATGTTTTTAAAATGTTGATTTCAGTCATTTATAACATATATATAAGACACTGCCATTTACACACTTTTTGTCTTCAGATCACTACATACACAATATGTATTATTGTCAATTATTTGAATGAAATTATACAAATTAGAATTACACAATAAAAGTGTATATATTTCACACACAGTATTTATCCAATCACTTCTGTCCATATATCAAATTTGCAGCTGCTTGTTTATAATCCAATTTTGAATGATAAATTTCAAAGCAGGGCACAACACACAACGCAACTTCACACATTTTACAAAAAAATCTTGTCTGTTTCCTTTTCCACCCTGCTTTCGTCCTATCTGAACACACAGTACAGTCCGGCTTTTGTTTAGGGTCATCAAACATACCTGGAAAATGTTTACCTGTCAGCCGAGCAGGTGTAACTGAAGTGCAGGTAGTTGGACTCTGTCGTCCATTTGATTCGACTGTGACATTTGCTTCTGTTAGTAAGCCATTAATAACTTCCTCTCGAAATATTTTTGCTCCTCTTTTTTTTATTTCTTTTCCACTTTTCTTATACAATATGAAACCATTCACAAGCGCTACCTCCCTGATACGGTGATATATTGTGTGATACCATTTTATTGATTTATGGGGGTAACAGTATGATCCTAGTAATTGGTCAAACTTATCGACACCTCCCATATACTTGTTATACTGTTCTGCCATGACTGGAATTTCCACATTCCTGTATCCGTTATCACCTTGTTTTGCTCGGACTCTCTTGTCTGTCGTCAAGTTATTATGAATCGAGCTCACAAAATGCACCCGTTTCGTGTCCTGCCATGCACACGATACAATGTTGTCCGACCGCATAAACACAGGATCATCATTTTTCCCCAATGGAAGTTTACTGCTATGCAACTCTTTTGGAAAATTTTTCCTATTTGGCCGAACAGTTCCACATAATCCGATTTGTTTCTCTAGGAAGACTACTTGCTCCGAAAAAGTTTGTTCATTATTTCTCTCGAATGTTTGTTTTCCTGTGTATGTCAAAAATTTTAGTGCATAGCCAGAGTCACTTTCACACAAGGCGAATTGCTTTATGCCCCACTTCGTCGGCTTCGCAGGGAGGTATTGTCTGAAAAAAATCCTGCCCTTGAATTTAATCATGCTTTCATCTACAGAAAGCTCACATCCGGGCTGATATACTGCCTTGTACAGAGGATCAGTAATATCTAGAATTGTTCTAACTTTAAAAAGTGGGTCATATCCCATATCTTATATTATGCATTTTTTTTTTATCACTAAATTCCCAACTAAAGTGATGATCCTGTTGAATATTTCCGATCCTGTTTGTTCCTGATGTAGTTTCAGGTTCCCCCCCGTCTTGCGCATCATTTTCGGCGTAATTCTGTTCATTATTTACAATATTTTCATCGGTCAGGTTCATTTTCCCGAGAAAATATCTCATCTAGAAACTAACTGTGAACCTGCTTTTGCATTGGGCGAATGAGAAAAATCGATCTTTTTTCAATTAATTTCGGCTCCCTTCGATACGCTATACCTTGACACCTATCGTAAGAATTTCAGTAACACTTATAGTCGCCCGTGGCAGTGAATGGGTAAGTCGACTATAGTCGCCCGTGGCGGTGAAAGAGTTAACAAGGACAAAATAATGTTTACAAAAACTTCAAGAAATACCTCAGGAAATCTAAATTACATATACCTAACAAGCAATGTACCATACTAAATTTTACATGCAACTCAATCAACAGATTTATATCTTACCTTTTAGCTTCTACTTCAAAACCAACAACTCTAAACTCTTTGCTGTAAATATCAAAATTATTTGATTGGATAAATCAAAGACAGTCATATAACTGTAATCTGACCAGTACTTACAGAGACACCCGATTCAAACAGAACTTTAAAGATTTTTTCTTAACATCAAATTTTTATTTCAAAGAGAGTGAGTAGAATGTAAATTGGCTAAGTTTAATTCATAAGTTGAAGAAATGATAAAATATGTATAACAGTAATTCCTAATTTAAAAGAATTCAGATTTGTGAAAACCAATAAGAGTTCCACATGACCTTAATGGTATCCTGAGTGGATTATATAATTACAGTGAGAATATGCTAATCAATTGTTCATTAGAAGTCTTGTCAATGATTTACCCAGTTTTGGCAATATTTGGCCACTTGACAAAATATATATCAGTTTGTAGTTAATAAGCCATCTGTATACAATTGTAACCTATGTCATTTGAAGTGTCCAAAGTGACACATTCATAAACAATTTTGTTTTCATTTGCAAACTTGTAAATTGTGACTTTTTAATCATGCATATCAAATTTGAATGAAATCTGATCATCACCTAAGTGAAATGTATGACTACAGTGAGGATATGCTGATCATTGGTTCATGGACAGTAGATATTTTTTAGGATGTGTTGTTAATCTTTTGCTCCTTTTAGAGCCCCTATTGGTCCCAGTACCTGTTTTTTCACAAACTTTAAACAGCTTAACATGGGAACAGTTCCTTCCAAGTTTGGTTAAAATTTGTCCCTTGGTTTTTAAAAGTAAAAACTGTGTCCCACACAGTAACAGATATAAGTATACTTTAGTTAATTATGGAAAAATGACTTACTCATTGTCAGTGTTGTACTTCAAGTTAAATCGCAAGTGATTGTTTAAATATGCCTGAAATTGGATAAAAACATTTTTCAGCTACATATTGTATAGATATATATTTCATACATCTTATTTTTACATCTTATACTTTCATGGGCTTCATTTTATCAGTTATTTTCACCTGCATCAATACAGAAGTTCGGCCTAGCCGACATGTTATCCAATGTCTACTCTTAAAAATCTTATAAAGTCAGTTGCAGGTAGAGCATTACAAAGTTTGATCTGTGCTATGGATTGGTGCCAATGCAGTGAAGGGTCTTTTACATGACGTGACATGGGACCTCGGTTTTAAATCTCATTTCAAAGATCCCTGATATTCATTTCTTAAGCTGATTGCTTGGCAGAGGAACAGTCACAATCTTAAGGTATGACAAGGTATGACATAGGTATGACAATGTATGACATGGGTATGACAAGGTATGACATATGTATGACAATGTATGACAAGGTATGACATAGAACTGGGAATTAAACCCAGTACCTTTGACTTGCAAGTCTGTTACTTAACCCTCTCTATATCACATGAAGTTATATCGACTTGAAGAATAAGTTATCTTTTTCTAAACTTCATAATTGTTATTCAATACACCACTCTTAAACCTTTAAAAGGTTAATTCTTTTTCATTTTTAAATTATGTCAAGCACAACTGTAGGATATTTATAATCGCTGTGTAAGACATACATTTCATCAATTAAACTATGGTATTCTGTAAGCTTAAAAGAAAACTTTTATAACTTCAAAAATTATTTTATAATATTGAAATTTATTTTCTTTCTTTCAATAAGATAGATAAAAAATTCCTTTAAAAACATATAAATATTGTCACATCTAATTTTCACCCAATGGAATATCTCTAATTCACAACATACAGTGGAACATGACTTGATAGACCATTCTTAAGAATGATCAATCATAAAAGACAACTATCATGAAGACCACCTGTCTTTTACGACCACATTGTGAAAACAATGTGGTTATACAATCCTTTAAATAAAACTTCTTTTGAGAGATCACCTGTATTGACAGACCACATATCAGTGGCAGATAAGGTTATCTCTGAAGACAGGTTCCACTGTATTAGAAAGTTAGTGGTATATGATGAAGGCAGTGAGATATACAAACCACATTATCCTTGATAAAACCAAGTCTGTAACCATGCTCATATTGTATCTCACCAGTCTCCAGCATCTCAAACTTAGTAGCACATGGCAGGTTGTCAACGATTCTGTCAATAATTAAAAATAAACAAATAGTTGAATTAATAACTGATCCCTACAAGATCACTCTAATATACATTTATATCTCTATATGACATATAAGAGATAAAAAAGAATAATTTTCAGAGTTATACTAGGGGATGACCAAAACACAAACAACAGAGTAAAATGCATGTTTACAGGGATTTTCCTAGGCCTATTTGGGTCCAGTCACAGGACCCATTCCCAATGCAAAAATTAAAAAATAAAGGTAGTTTCAAACAAATATCTCAAATTGAGTTTTCATTTTTTGTAAAAAAATGTTCTATATTTTCCTAATTTTCCAGACCCTGGACCCAGAATTTTGGAGGTAGAAAAATTCCTGGTTTATCTATATATGATTATAAATCAATGTCCCTGACAACAATTGTAGTTAAAGATGAATTATAAACAAATGCAAATAGAAAACTAATGAATGATCCCAGTTGTAAATTTCCAGACAGTATCTTCCGAGTTTATCATATACTGCAACTCATAATGTCAGATAACTGATCACCTTTCCCAAAACAAAGTCTTCTTTCAATAAATCTCACAAAATGGCAACTTCAAACCTTGAATAGCAAGCATTCCAAGAGTAATGAATTGATAACTGTCCCCTTTTGTGAAAACATTATCAAGTGAACATTGAGCAAAATGTTATCTGGACAGACTGATAGACAACTTAACACAGACAGACCTATAGTCCTGACCCCCCAAACCTCCCCCACCTATGATTCAATGATTCAGAATCAGGATGAACCTCTTTTACCACTAGCAACAATATAAAACAAAAATTTATTTTTGGCATTTTGTGCAAGATATTGAACAACTATTTAAATGCTAAATGCCTTCATGGATCAGTCTGAGTCTTAAAGGTGTTCTTGAAATGCTTTTTATTTTTTCAATCACAGAATACCTAAATTAACGGGAACAAGAGGCCCAATGGGCCTTAACAGTCATCTGAGTAAAACATGATACAGCCACAACAGGCTGATCATTGGTTCCTAAAAGGAAATTTTTTTTTACAGATGTACAATAATTACACCCTTTTTGGAGACCCTTTATGTCCTAGATTCTTTTCATTTGCAAACATTTTTGCTTCTTTCAATTTCTCTCTATTATACTATTCAAGATAATGGGCAAAAACATGAACAAGTGTCACCTAGCTGGCCACTTATGAACAGATTTTGTTTTCATTCAAAAACTATGTAGATACTGACAGGTCAATCATGCATACAAAATTTGAAAGTCATCTGATCATTGGTAGCTTTTCCCCTAAGCATGAATAGGATGGCGCAGCGCCATGCCCTTTTTTCCTGGCGCCATGTCCTTTTTCTGTATGCCATGCCCTTTTTTCAAATCATTTCCGCGCCATCCTGACCTGAGTTTCTTAACATTTTAGGATCTGCCTGTGCACAATTAATCCTCGAATTTAATTTCACACCTATACGTTGTTTTGATAGTACCCAGTCTAAGGCCCCCTGGCGCCGATGTGTATAAAATAGGCAAACTGCTACCTGTCATGCATATTTAAACATACCTGTTCATCATCCTGCCTTTTATTGTTACCCTAATCAACATCCATGATGATAATTAATTCCTAATAATCCTTTAATTAGATTTAAAACTCTGAAGTCTTTATCACGTGTTGATATGACAAACGAAGGGCTAGCGATATCGGGCCGCTTATGTGCTTGTGTCACGATCAATTACTTGTCTCATTATCAGAAAATAATGTTTACCAACCCAATTACACTGACAAAATGCGAAATAAAATAAAATAAAAATGATAACAATTGTAACTTAACCCGAAAAGAAAAAGAAAAAGGGTTATGAGAATGACAACGTTTGACATGCACATGTGAATACAACTCACAACCACTAGTTGCCGCTTATATCATTGACGAATAAAAAAATTGTCAACAATAAATTGATCTTGAAAATATTTAATGCAATGGACAAAAGCTCATAATAGAACATAAATTTAAATGCAATTAACATTTGGTAGGATTTTGTAAACATTCCAGGCCAGAAAATGTGATTGGCAAGTTACTAACTTGAATGTGTCTATGTACTTAGAGTAATTTCTATTCCAACTAGCACTTAACATTTTTTTTTTACTTTTTCTTTATAAGAATTATATATTGAGAATAATGGAAACCATGAAAAATTAAGTCATATAGGGACTCTTCACTTCATTAATAATGATAATAACTGATTAAATATGATTTAAGAAATAATAATAAAAATCTTCAATTCTCTGTCTGTTTTTTATTTGGATAATTAATTGATGTTGGCTGTAGTAAAATATGTTAGGAAAATTTCAAGTGAGTCTGTTTAAAATTTAATTAGAATGTAAATTAATTCTTAAAATTTCGAAATATTCTCCCTTATTCTCCTAATTTTTGTTTTCAAAAATATAATTTATAAAATTTTCAGTAGCAGTAGGGCCTACTGTATAGTTAGGGCCTACATGTAGGTATTTCTAGTTGGACAAAGGATTTTTTATTTTGGCCAATGAAAACTGAAGTTGGCCCATGATTTGGCTGATACATTTTCAGAACCAGGGTTCATGCTGTTGAAAGAATGCAAACTTAAAATTTTGTTTTCTAAAAAAAAATTCAATGATCCTATTGAATATGCTGTGCTTGTAATAAGTGCTCAACAAATGTTTTAACCATTAGATTATTAATTAACATTTATTTGTCTTGTTTTACTTTTTCCAATCAAACTGCCTTTTCTACCCAATTTTACTTTGACATGGAAGGAAGTGCGTTTTTTTATTCTTATTTTAATGACATAACGCTCAAGGAAATGCCCTTTTTCATGACTTATCACCATGCCCTTTTGTGTTCCAGGGGGAAAACACTAATTAGTTCATGAGAAGAAGATTTTTAAATTTTTTAAAGATGTACCAAGTTTTGATCCTTTTTGAATCATTTTGGAGGCCCTATGGGTCCAAGCCCCTTTTAATTCACAAACTTTATGCGGCTTCACATGGGGACGATACAGGCCAAGTTTGGTTAAAAATGGCCCACTGTTTCTTGAGAAGAAGTAAAAAATATCTCAAATTTGACAAAAACCTTATATCTTCAGTTTATTTAGGTGCCTGCGACCTTAAACTTTGACCCATTACCTTGAAATTTTGTCAGAATGATCCTGAAATAATTCCTAACACTTTCTCATATATCTTTGTATACAAAATGTCAATCAGTTTTGAGTTATTAAGCCATTTGTTTACAACTGTACCCTATGTTATCCAAGCACCCCTTAGTGGACTGTTAATCAACAGATTTCATTTTCATTCACAAACTTTGTAGATATTGAGTTTAAAATCATGCCTACAAAATTTGAAAGTCATCTGATAATTGGTTCATGAGAAGAAAATTTTTCAAACTGTACCAAGTTTTGGTCCTTTTTGAGCCCCTTTAAGGACCCTATGGGTCCTAGCCCCTTTTCATTAGCAAACTTTATGTGGCTTTACATGGGGATGCTACATGCCAAGTTTGGTTAAAATGAGCCCATCAGTTGTTTAGAACAAGTCGAAAATGTGTAAAAGTTAACAACACACAACAAAAGACATGACAATCACGATAGGTCACCATGAGTAATTGGCTCAGGTGACCTAAAATACATCGTTCATTGCATTCTCTTAAAATTGCATCCCAATAGAAAACATGCAGATAGTGATAAAGAATTTTATTGTTTAAGACACTTTATGAGGTCTCTTTATAACCATATAGAAACAGTGAATTATAAGTCAATGTACAGTCTAACCTGCCTTAAGCAACAGTTTTTAACGACTACCTGACTTATGGAACCTACGTGAAACCTTCCCAAAGCATTTTCCTACATAACTTGACCTGATTTAAGCAACTACCTGTATTACACAACTAATGACCATCATTTTCTACTCCCAATATTTTGACATGACCTTAATTAAGCGACTTTGATATGACCACTTGTCAACACACGAGATCAATTACATATAGACAACCAAATGGTGACAGTGAAGAGGAAAGTACTAACACTAGAATAAAACATTACAGACTCTTTGATCATACAACTGTAAATCAGTTAAGATAAAATGTCTGTTAAGCAAATAGAAATGTGAAATAAAGGTTTTTAAATACTTTTGTAACTGAATGTACATAAAAAATCTCTGATGATTTTAAACTAAGCAACCTGAATACCAGACAATCTGTGAAGGAGAACTTTTAACTGCTGATTAAAAAGCAAAATCATTAAAATTACTACATCATCACAAAAACAATATCCAGTAATCAATAAAGTGACTTACAAATGTACAAAATAATCATGTCTAATCCTCTCTACCATTGTTTTAGACTGTGCTGCTGTCATGGTCACTTTGTTACACAACACTGTACACAGCTTGTTTTCTTTCATTCTCACCTGCAAGGTATATAAATTTTTCAAAATATCTACAAAAATAAATGTGATAAAATGCACTGCATTTAAGATCATTCAATCATATGGTCAAATTTTCAATTTATACATCAGTGTTCCCAGCAATGCAAAAACATGTGTGAATCTCGCAGTTTCATTACAAAACACGCACAAAATCAAAACACACCACGTGCATTCACACACAGTGAATGCCTATCACGTTATCATTTATATTCTTGTTATGATGGTAATACTACAGTGATGTCACTTCCCTGTTTCATATCCTTACTTTATAAACTGTTTATAAATCATCTGAGTATATTTTTGTGTAAACACTTTTTCCAAGACATTCCCAACTTCAAAGCCTGCCACACGATTCTTATTAGTTGAAGGTCAAGTTCCAATGAACACATCTTGCGGTGTCCTGACTGAAGACTTCAACTTCACAGCGGGTGACAAATAAAGGAAGATTTGAAATATTTACAGATTTTGATTTTGCAATTTTTGACAAGGGTTATGCTGGATTTCACCAATGTCGCAAATTACGATGTTTTATTTTAACTCGTGACAAAGAATAGCATTTGATATTTCTGGTACCAAGTATTAAGCCATCTAGGTTACATTAGTCAATTATATCTTCCAAATGGTCATTGGGAACAAGGACTAATAACCCTGTGTATTAATAAATGGTCATTAGACCCTGCAGAGATGTCCACACTCCACATAATAAACTACATAGTGTAAAAGATGCATTTAATAATTGTGATGATTTAAAGACGAAAACAATGTTTTATTTCATATCAATTTTTTTTTAAACACAGAAAATAATGTCTTCTTGTAATTCATCTAATTGGATTAAATAAATTGACAGTATTGTCAGTTAATTAACACATTAGTACAACCTCAAAAATCTTTTTATTGACTTTGAACCACCCAAGATTCAAAAATTTTAAACTGGCAACAGATTTTGACAACTGATGATTCTTCAACCAGCGCAACCCCTGACACAGTATCTAAATACTCTTGAATCCCAAGATTAACGTAAATAACATGAAAGTCCATTACATGTTATTGTAGTTTTCACTAGATGTTGAATACAGTCACAATGCATTATCCACACATGATGTCACTATTTATATACAAATACCTACATCAAATCCAGAGACACTTGTGTCTATTAATGGGTGTCAAGATGAGTAAAATAACCATTTTTGCTTTGATTTAATTTTATCTGTGTGTACCCCTGATTTGTATCTTTGTACCCCTAATTTTGCTACGCAAGGGGTACAGAAACCTCTATTCTGAAAAAGAAGTGGGAACACTGTACATGTGTTATTAGGGTAAGACAGGCCTTTTTATGTATTTTAACTGAGGATTAAATGTTTTGTTTGATTCATAATAGTCAAACAAAACTGAACTCTTCTGATGTCAACATATTAACTCATATAGGCCTACATTTGTAACATGTACAATTAAATCTGCTTTAGTGACAACTTGTGTATAAAGACAAACCTGGTCACAAAGACCATCTTTTCCTGTCCCCATTAATACCATTTGTGTACAAATCAACCTCTATACAAAAACCAACTCCCTATAAAGACTGATTTTCTTACGTCCCTAAGGAGGTTGTTATATATAAGTTTCATTGTATGTTTTTAGGTGGGGCAAAAACCAGGGTGACACAAAGCTAACAATTATTGAACTTTTTTTTTAAATTTTGTTTATAGATATAAAAAGGTTATTTTACCGTTACCTCAAGAGTACAAAAATCATACCTCATACTTTGTATTAACAATTCTGTCCCCTCTTAAAACTTCACCTGAAATATAGATAATAAAGAAATGAAAATACAAAACTAAACTAAAGCAGTCTTAATGGGACAAATACCCTGCAGTAACCTTGACCTTATATATATGACCTTGGGTCATTTATGACACACCCTTGGGTCATGGACAACAATTGTATGAAATAATATCTCCCTCCATGACATGGGTCAACAAGAGTGAAGAACAGATGTGATTCCTATATATCCCCAAAGCTTTGTATGTGGATTGTAATAAGAAAAGTGAAATGGAAAAATTAATTTTGGGCACTGCAATAACTTAATCTCATTGACTTGATGAAACAATTACAATACATAAATTTGCTTTGTCTAGAGAAGATTACTTACACTTCCATTCTATGTCAGGAGGAAGTTTACAAAGTCAATAATATGTCTTTTTTTAATTTTAGGTCTCATCTAGGAGCCATCATGGTCCAACTCACATATAAAACAAGCCACTAGGAGTTATTACACATTTTTTTAGGCAACTAATCCTTATCATTCCTACTCTAAGTAGCATCTTAAATACATCTGCAAATTTAATCTGTGAAAAGTTCCTCTAAACACTCAGCCACAATGAGCTAAATTTGTCACCAGTAATTGCCGTATTTCAATCATATATTAGGGACTCTACCAGTGAAACTGGTGGGGGGGGGGCCTACAGGTTTTGTTAGCATGTGTTTGTTAGTCCATCATTTAAGTTTTGATTAATGTTTTGTGACTGTTTACAATTCATTTAATAATGATTTCACAAGTAACATATAAGTGGATTCATCAATACATGCTTGTTGAAAATGGAACTGAAGCAATACATAAAAAATATTTACTTCTGTATATACATATATCATTTGTTTAATTTTCTGAATGTTTTTCATGTGTTCAGATAATTGAATAATTCATACCAAGAGTAGTCTTATACTGTCAATTAAATCCTGCATATAAAAAGCAAAGACATATACTTGACTTACAATGCCTTGATCACATTTTAATCAAATATGATAATGATTTGACTTGTATACATGTTCTACCTTTTCAGTCATAAGAACAAAAACACTTACCTAAGTTCTCAACTTTAAACTTCTTGCTTCCTTCGGGTTCACAAAATGGCAATGAGTAATACTCATACGGTAGCTGAGTTTTAACACTGGTCATTTTAACAGCCTGAAGTCATAAAATAGTATGTTTTATATGAAAGAATGCATTTAGTTTTGGGTTTTGGGGTTTGGTTTTTTTTTTTTAAATAAATGTATGAATTGTCTTTCCTAAAATATTTGGTAATGATACTATTGTATAGATTTGAATTTAATTTAATTTATAAGATTACATTAAAAATATTGATTTTTATGGTAAACTACAAAATACTAAAATACAAAATTGTGATTTTCATGTACTTATGATTTTTAATTTTTAAAGAAATCTAAACATAGCTTTTGTATCAAGTAAAATTTGACATGGAGATAACATGGGTGATAAATGGACAGATGGTCACATCAAAAGCATACAGGCTGACATTTTGATAAAAAAAAACATCACACAATTAGACCAAAACTTTTATTAAAGGAGCTTAAAAGAGACACTGTTGTAGAAAACAGTTTGTATGCTTTTCATGTATTTAATGTAAAGATGTTCATGTTAGATCAAACATGTATACATGTATTTAATGAAAAGATATTCATGTTAGATCAAACATGTATACATGTATTTAATTCCAAATTGGTTTCTACATGCTCTTACCTTCACTTCAACTAAAGCTTTCTCAGTAAATTCAGATGGAGCTACTCCAGGTATGTAAAATCCATGGCACTCCCAATGTATAAACACAGTAAACAGTGCACAGTAACAAATGAAGTGTACCTGTGATAGAAAAGAATATAATCAGATGTAATTGTACACATACCATAACAAAGATATACATGTAGTACATTGTAGAAGTACACTGTAATTACAGAAAAAGTCAAGCAGTATAGTGTCCCAAAATAGATACACTGTACATTAACATGTATCTTAAAAATACACACACAACTAACTGAACTAAGCACTAATTATACATTAAAAAAAACATGCACTCATGTAAATCCTAACAAGTATTTATAAGAATCGATCTATAAATGTTGGTCCTTATTCTCTGTGCATAATGATCAACTCTTATCAAACTTTTTATGTTGTAATCAACACATAATTACAAACAAACTAATTTCTGATAGTTTTTGAATTTTTAATAGTGTTTAAATGCCATACTCAACAATTATTTCAGTTATAAGGTGGCAGCCAATTTTTTAATGGTGGAGGAGAACTGGAAAATCTTTCTGAAAAAAATCAGCTTACATGTAGGTTCCAGCAGGGCTCAAACATGTGCTGACCACAAGTAAGAGACTTCATGGTTCAAAGCAAGATGCTATAAGTCTAACCACACAGTTACAGAGGCCCTTATTTTATCCAAATGCTACATATACATATAGTAAACCATAGAGAATTTCATATAAATATAGAGTTTGGCACTACAGAGACATAAACTTTTAGCACTATGTCTCTGCTACTATTAAAGTATTAATGGCAGGCATTATATTACAAAATGTACATCACAAATCTACAGAAGTATAAAATTTTTGTTGTGCGCACGACTTAATATTTTTTTTCTCTCATTTGTTATGTCATGCGCACAACATATTCAGTCTATCACAATAGGAACAAACAGGATTTGTTATTAACAAGCCTGGAAGTTAGCACAGCAATAAAAAAATATATTTATGATAAAGACTGACATCCTGTTAGAATTAGATCATGGAAATGTGTATGACAAAATGACGCACAGTACATGCCAGAGGCTAATAGACCCTTTTTGGGAAAGGGTCCTGTACAGTTTCAATATGGCATTTGATGTCCCAATGGGCTTTTGGTAAAAAAAAAATAATAATTATGGTCATTTTACAAATAAAATTTAAAATAAAGATACAAAACTTATGATACATTTATCTCTATTAAACTGACAACATGGATTTCATCTGAAGACATGAAGGTAATAATTCAGCAGTTTTTTGTCCAGATATCAAAAGTTAATTACAAGGTGAACATAAATTGGAAATTTCTGCTCAAAATTGGGCAAAAATTTAGCTGATTTTGCATTGGGAATGGGTCCTTTTACTGGACCCACATGTTGGTGATATTAATGATTATTCCCTGCATGTACATGCACATCTGCTAGATCTGTCTTTCTAGCATATTTCAGGATAATCTATAATGAAGAGTTGTGCAGTGTTACAAGCAGTAAACTGATCATGAGTAGTCGGTCTTAAATACGCTTGCATATGCCTGCAGAGAAAAGTATACACCTGCAACGTAATTGTGGTTAATTCAAATAAAAGTTGATATATTCTAATTGAATGTGTCTTTTCATACTCTAAAACACAACAATCTATAATTATCTCGACTATTTACTAATCTATGGACAACGGAATTTTCACGATAATTACGCCTGCAAAGATGGCCGCCATATTGTGTGTAAACAAGTGATAAGATTTGCAGGCATATTTAGATCTCAATCTACACATGACCGAACATAAATTGCCGATTCAAGGCGGGGGGAGGGGGGGGGAGTTACTCTAGGATCTATTACTTAGAAATAATCATGAAACGCGTCCATTAAATTATTATTAAATTTCAGACTGTAAAGGTATGCTAATTGGTGTTATTTTATTGATTTACACCATTAAATAGTTGAGATAATTATAGATCGATGTGTTTTAGGGGTACATATGTATGAAAAGACATAATCAACTAGTTTCTGTCCCAAGTCATTTTTGTTCGTTGGTTTTGGCTGATTAAAGTAAAATGGTTGATACCTACCACTTGACTTAAATTTAAGGTAGTGGTATCCTATACATACTCCATTAATTATCCATGTCCACGACAAATAAAAATTAATCCATTTTGTACTAGATATTCGCACTCAAATTATTTTTACAAAATGTAATGGCGGCCATATTTCGAAGTTTGAGAGCGGAAGTAAAAGAAAGGGAATGTTTATTGGTCATACTGATTTAGCCTGGCTCACTGATCTGTTTAGAAACAATCACTGATTCCTTACAACAATAATTTATATATAAATATATTGGGAGTTATTCCCCTTCATATAACTCTTGTCAAGAGAGGCCCAAAAATATTAATGATTACTCACATGACCTAATTATTTGACATTGCATGGATAACACCGAGATTCCCGTAGGAAGAGTATTTTCAAAAATTGAAGTGACCAAACAGATATAGAAAAAACTTTTTTTCTTTTTTAATCATATCAGTTAAATATTTTTATTTTGACGATTGACTGCTTTACAAATTCATTTTGAAATTCATGACCTAATATGGGACAGACTATAGAATATATCAACTTTTATTTGAATTAACCACCAATTACGTTGCAGGCCTGTGCAGGTGTGTGAAGGCGTATTTAAGACCGACCTGATCATGAGTACAGATCATTGTCTCAGTGTCTGACTGAGGCTGCATCCAATTTTACATTACTCATCTACTCAAACAACAATCAATAGACCAAAGTCATCTGTTTGTCATTTAATTAATCATATTTTGATAGAAAAACTTAGTCAGTGTTGGAAACCACACATGGTAAGTACTGGGATTCCAGCGTTTGAAACATCCATGACGTTTCAAGTGGGCATCATAAGGTGTTGACAAGCGACGACCTGCTATAGGCTCACTTGACACTGTCACTAAACGGTGTAACTCAGCTCAATTGCATGTCTTTACACGAGAACGTACAATATAGTTAATACAACATATATATAAAGTTGCGATCAAATGTAACAATCAACATTCATACTACCATCTTCCGGTCTATACTTGATTAAACAATTATAAATTCACTTTCCAATGAATATCAGTCGGCACAACACAAAACTTACCATAGTCGCCATCTTCAAACGTGGAATCTATAAAACTTATACTGAACTCGGACCGAAATGGACAAGTACTTAATTTTCATTAAGCAGTCTACATGAACAACGCGAAGTAGTGCGTAAACAATATTAAACAAGCGTATATATGTATATTATGATATTCCAGTGTCAAAAACTAGTAATTTCGATTGAAAATGAGATGAAAATACGCCCAGGACTCATTTTTTTCTTATCTCAATCACATTGAACATAGGCGTCCGAACCGGGGGGCTAGGGGGCTTAGCCCCCCCCCCCTTTTTTTGCAACGATAGACATAGATGTTAAAAATTGGGGCTTAGCCCCCAGACGTTTCTGGCGTCTGTATGTGTTTTAAGTTGGTTTAGCCCCCCTCTTTCAATTTGCTTCCGACGCTGATGTTAAATTTGTATAGATCTACTGATTATTTCTCACGTCACTTCTGCAATGCATGAGAGGGGAGTCTGTTGTTAACCAAGGGCGAAGGACAAGGGGGCAGTGGGGACACGTGCCACCCCACTTTTAAAACGGGGAGGGGGCACAAGTTTGTTTGTGCCCCCGCACCTTTTTGACGTAATTTCTTTTATCACACAGCCATATTTTTTTTTAAATACTTGATTTTTTCAAAGCAGTAGTTATAATTCTTGAATAATTGTTTTTCCGGAATCCGTACTTATTACATGTATTACCAAAATTTTCGCTATTCGCTACGCTCGGTCAAAACAATTACATTAGGCTATTCATATTCTTCCTTCCCTGTTGTCCATCATTTCGGTAAACAATTTTTCGTTTTCTTTTCCTCAGCTTGTATGAATATGAAAATTTATTTGTAAACTTGGCAAATTTTGCATTGTATCGCAATGTAAGTTATATCTTACCAATTATTTACACATTATATGTATGTAGGCATAGGTAATGGGCGGCCATGGGGTGCACCTTCCCCCATACTTTCTCACATATCAATTTTCACATTATCAACACGTATGTAATCCAGAAAAAAGGCTTCCTAGAACTTTTAAAAATCAAAAATTTTCTTGACTCCCCCATCATGCTCATGCATCTGTGTTTGCTGATACTCAATTTATTTTTTATAAATGATACGCATAACAATTTAGTGTAATATTTGGCCGGAATAAAAACGAGTCGCAATGTGATAATTAACTCTCTGGATTTTAATAACTGAACATTTCTGAGAAGCATACCCTGGACCACGGGGAAATGGCGATTTTTGTGTCTGGAAGCTAGATGATACCTCACCGGGCTTCGGAATTAATCCATCAACGATATTTTTAACGATAAAGAGGTAATAATTCAATGTATGGAGGATACTAGGCCAAAATTCTGTCCCGATTTGAGTAACTTTTTTGCTGATCCAACCTTCTTTCGATAAGGATAATCAAAGTGGCTTATTAGAGGATTGCTGTGCGTATTTTCGCGTCTGGATGCAGAAAAAAGGGATTTCAAATTTTCAAAAAACTATCTGAAGGTGCGTAAAACCCTACTCCTAATGAAATGTTGCCTCAAAATTAATCCAACACTTAGAAATATGTGCAGTGATGAGGGAGAGAGTGTCGTCTAAAGCTGATAAAATAGGTCGAAAATCTTTCATTTTTCTATAAAAAGTCGTAAAATTAAAGACAAATTTCCAAAAATGTTCGCACCTCGCTCCGCTCGGCGACTTTATTTCAGATTTACAACACTCCAAGTTGAAATAATCACTCTGTTGATGAGGCATGCATTGCATAAACATTTTTGATTTAAATTTAAATTATTTTTTAAGTATAAACAAGTTTAACTGATGTCACCAGTCTAAAACCTAACCCCTTATAAAGTCACCTTTTGATTTGCTTACGCCACTGCATAAAGAATGCACCATTTTCACGCGCATGTCCTCTTGTCACACACACCCTTAAAAAAAGTTATGCCCATCTTCGAAAATTCCTGGACGGTTGTGCCCCCCCCCCCCCTACTTTTTTGGACCCAGCTAAGCCACCGTTTACCCTAACACTAATAGTAAGGTACCATTTTTGGATATAACATAAAAAGACAATGACAACCAAAATAAAATAAAAAAAAGGTATTGAGTAAAATTGGTGACTTAGAGTCATGGCATCAAATACAAGACTGGGAAGATATAGAACACGATTTTGTGAACTTTTTTTAGATAAATCATGAGATGATGGGCATATTTCTCAAACAGAAGAAAAAAAATATTGTCGTGGTACATAATAAAGACAAAATCACACCATAGTTTGGACCCTGTTAAAAATAAGGCATAATAGTAGTGACTGAACTATTTTTGCTTTTTCTTATAATTCAAGTTTAATACTTTTGTAACAAAGACCGATTGAATTCAGGTTATTTAGTTCTCAGAAAATGATAAAATTAAAACTCTTTTCACAAACCTGAGTTATTTCTGAAATTTACGCAAGACATATTTTTTCGAATGTTTTTAAGACAAATAAACAAAGCCATCAATAATTTATATACGGAATATAAAATGTGTAGATGAAACAGTCGAAACATGTGTACGTAATATAAGTCGGATTTATATTTTCCGATTATGAATATACATAGCCATTTCCCGATATTTTGTGAGGTTGAAACAGGAAGTAATTATGGTAACTCCATCTTAGCAACGAATGGTTATCAACTAACTTTTTAAAAATACATTATGATATAAAAATGATTACAGATGTCAATGAAATATTTTAAAATATAAAGTTGATTCATTCTATGCATGAAATTCAAAAATATATGCCCGATTTCAATTAATTTTAAAATTAAGTGCAAAGACTTTAACCTGACTTACCCTATGAGCATAATTGATATCACCCGATGCACTTCCTACTTCGTCCTCTTTCTGTCCGATCCCACGTGTTGGAAGAAGGTCCGGTTCACCGCTGCTCAGAGATAACTGATCTTTGATTAAGTCGACCAGGAAAACAAATAAACATGGTTACTATATTTTTATTTAGTATTTCAATAGTTAAATTAACGCTTATTTTTGTCATAATGTCATGGACGAAAGATTTTATGATGTAAAATGTCCAGTTTGTTTAAACTTAGTTATCGCCCTTTTACCATTAATGGCATTATACTTCATTCTGATTACTGAATTGAATGATTTATCATTATTGAGACTAGATAAACAACAAGGTACCTGATAATAAGTCTATACACAAATTTTATTATGAAATATGGCATTGCCTTGAATCGAGCGCAGCTTTGTCATTGTAACGTCGTAATGTAACCGTTAAATGCATCGGGTTAGGAAAAGCACGTGGTTTATCGATATATTTTTGATGCCGACAGTGTTATGCATGTACAGCTCATTTTCTACTCCTTTACCATAAAGTGCTAGATTAACTCGCTTAAAATCATGTTGAAATTGTTGTCCAAATTATAGGTAAGGCCTATTTGGTGTTGTTTTTTGGAACCAAAAGATTTGGTAAGCCGTCAAAATCTAGGTTGCTTCTAATCCGGCAGTTGACCTATCGCCAAATGCCGGACTTTTCCATTATGACGTCACAATCAAATGGCCCTTCAAGTATACGTGTGATTAAGACGTCGCAATCGAATGACGTCAAAAATGCACATGGAGAGCCACGTGTCGGACATTTTGCGATAGGTCAATTACAGGATCGGGCAGTTATTGGACTTGACTCAAGTTGCAACATTTCTACAATAAAGAGCTTGCTGTGCTCGCATAATATGAACTAAGGCATTGCCTTGAAGCGAGCGCAGCTTTGTCATTCTAACATCATAATTTAACATTAGATGCATCAGGTTAGGAAAACCACTTGGTTTATATTGATGCAGACAATGTTTTGCATCTAATGTACATCTCAATTTCTACCCTCTTACCATAAAGTGCTCACTTAAAATCGTGCTGAAATTGTTGCCAAAGTATAGGAAAGGCATATTTGGCATTGTTTTATTGGAACAATAAGATGCTGTAAGCTGTCATAATATATCTAGGCTGTTACTAATCCGGCTATTACAGGATCGGACTGTCATACCTAGGCTGGTACTATTCCGGCTATTACGGAATCGAGCTGTCCACAAACCCATTGTACTCAACCATGTGTATAATTCAACCAATCAGATTGGACATTTATGGCAGCCATGTTTTTAAGAACCCGTATCGGAGCCTCGTTTGTGATGTACTGGTTGAAACTTTTAAAAGCCTGTAGTACACACTGGAGGACTCTGACAGTGAGAGGGCGCTGTAATTATTGGACTCGACTCGAGTTGTAACATTTCTACAATAAATAGCTCGCTGTGCTTGCATGATATTAGTATTTATTTATATTGGGAAGCAATTAGGCAATGACCAGAAATGTGTCTTAACTGGGACATATTAATCTATGAAATGTCTCTTAGCTGGGATGTAGGCCTATTAACACGTGTTGTAACTTCAGAGGTTAATAAACCTGTTGTTATACTGTGTCCTTTCAGTTTCCTTTTACATCCCAATAGTCCAAATTGGGGAAAAAGTAACTATGGTTATTTTACTGATAACAAAAATTACATGTATTCAGTGTTCAATCTAGGACCATGAACAAGGGGGCCAGACGGGCCCATGCTATTAAAATCAGGGGGCCATTTTCAAAAAGAAGGGGCCATAACATATGAAGAAAATGCATTTAAAATGAAAAACTGACCAGTTGTGATGAGTTTAGAGTTTACTGTAACCATCATAACTTTCCATGTACATTGTTCACCAAGGATATACAAACCAAATTGAATATTTTTTCAGTACATCTTGTAGTGAAGGGATTTACCTTTTTATAATTTTGTGTCGCATACACTACAGTTCACGGTACAAGATTTGTCATCATAAGTCAACCAGCTTTTTAAACGTTCGTCGTGTAACCACTGATTTTGAAACTTTCGTTTCTGATTCTCATAGAGAGATTCTGATTTTTCTGCTGTTTTTTTCACTTGATGACGTTCGCTTGGGTTGTTTTGAATATCATTTCGAGTTTTTTTTAGAACTCTGGGTGACAGAGAAAAAGTCCGATATTCTCTTCATGTTTTTAAATTTTGACAGAGAGAAAAACGTCGTCTGCACATGGACGCAGCACATAATACGCTTGACAGCATATAGCAGACCTTAAGCGTTTGGCAGACTCTGACACTGAAGCCTCGTTTTAACTAATAACACCAGGCAGTTACTTCAGGCTATGTGGTTTGCTCAAGACTATCCATAACCCAAATAATTCAGTCGTTATATTCCGTTCACTTCGATCACTGCATTAACCTAGCGTAGTATGGAGATAATCGGAAACGGTTACATTTCAAGGTATTATTTCAGCTTATACGCGGACATTTAATTGAAATAAAGTTATCACTTGGAAGATTAGCATTGCGCCTGAGTGGCCCATCCTTGAATTTTAATTGCGCCATGTCTGATTTCAGTGGGCCATTGACGCAATGGCGCAGCCTAGATTGAACACTGTGTATTTGGTTTCCATTTGAAGAAATTGAAGCTTTGATTGAGTGGTACTTAGAATTGGAAAATTCTCTTTCGGTTACAAACCGAATATGAGCTGTACAGCATACAACATATTTGGGGAAATTTTGCTTATACATTGTATTTGTAAAATTAGATATTTCAATTTGATGAATTTATATGATAGAAAAATTTATACAAAAATGTGTTTCTACTGATAACAATGCAAATAATTCTGTCATTTTGCAGTCCCACTTTAAAGACTCAAAAGCCCCAGCTGATGAGGCACCAATCCACAGGATCAGAATTACACTGACCAGCAGAAATGTCAAGAGCTTGGAAAAGGGTAAATTTCATTCTGTAAAGTGTATTGTCATGTAAAAGCAATATAGGAAGATAATAAAGAAAGCCATTTTATCAGTGTTAAATCTTATTATAAGATTATTAAGTGCTACATACACACTCCTTAGATCCACCTTTGGGACATAACCTCTGCTGTCCTCTGTTAGCTTGAGGTTTTATCCAGCAACTTTATTGGTTGTACTGTCGAAGGTGCTTGAGTCATAAGTGTGTAAGATCAATATACCTCGATTGTCTATCAAAGAACTACATGGGACAGATGCCTCTGTATGTCCTCATCATGTTAAGTTGGATGGGCAGTTGGGACAATTTCTCTGTATGTTTAGTGAGAAAAATTCATGTTGTAAAAAGTGCTTTTCAAAGGATTAAGTAGAATTTTATTTCTGTATTGTCTATTTTTCTCATCATAAAATCTTTCTGTTAGGCCACTCTTAAAAAATTGTTTGTTTGATGTTGCAAAAAAGGTATGCTGTAATAACTGCTTCATTCTGGCATATTCATTTAATGTGAAGAAAGATTGATTTGTATATCTATATACGGTGTTCCTAGACACGTAAAAACCTGCTTGAATCGCGCAGGTTCATTATAAAACACACACAAAAACAAAACCTGCCACGTGCATTCATGCACAGAGGATGCCCATCACATCATCATTTATATTGTCATTATGATGGTAACACTACAGAGATGTCAGTTCTCTGTGTCGGTATCCTTACTTTGTTAACAGTGTCCATGATTATAAAACAATTTATCCTAAAAATTTAGTGTATTTGTGAATGTAACTTTTTCCAAGACCTTCCCAACTTCAAACACTGCTGCATGATTCTTTATCAGTTTAAGGTCAGTTTTAATGAACACAGCTTGCACTTTCAAAGTCCTGACAGAAGACTTCAAATTCACATCGAGGTGCCAAGATAAAGGAATGATTTGAAATCTTTACAGATTTGGATTATGCAATTTTTACATTGTATCAAAATACTCTTGAATCCCAATGCTATCATAACATGAAAGTCCATTACTTGACAGTAGATGTTGATCCACCCCGTGTATTAATGGGTATCCACAGATGAGATGTCAATTTGACAATTGTATTCTTGCTACCCATTACAATTCTGAAAAAGCAGTATATCACACAACATCAGATCCACAGAAGCTGCAAATTTGTGATTTGTGTACATGTAAATAAAGATTAATGGGTACTGGGACCCCACCCCCAAAAAAAAAAATAATAATTATCTGGATACAAAAAATGTGAACAAAATAATTTAGGCGACAGCATTTTGGGTGTGTAGGCAGGCAGCATCAATCAATTAAAATTTTATTTAAGGCCTTAACTGTAGTCATATCATTCTTTGCATCTTTTTAAAAACTCTGTGCCAACCATAGATACAGGGATGAGTAAAATAAAATTAAGTTTTTTTTTTTTTTTTTTTTTTTTTTTTTTGCTTTTGATTCAATTTGATGCAATTTGAATTGTGTTCTTGTACCCCTATTCTTGCTACCCAAAACAAGGATACGATGTACAAAATGAAACCTTTATTCTGTAAAAAAGCATTGTCTTCAATACAGTTACACACCACATAATATTTTCATATATATAATTGCATATATATATATAAAATGCATATCACCTATTTATATTATGAGTTTAATATAAGCGTGACTCACCTGGTCATATTGATAAGAAGCTAAAAATAAAAAATGGTTGTGATTCAGCATGTAATACTATAAAAAAGTTAATATTTACTTAAACTTGTAAAAAGAACTAAAGTAAATTGTAAAGATGGTAGATTTTTGATGGATGAACTGGACTAAGGTCCTGTCCCCCCCCCACCAAAAAAATAATTATGCAGCTGGATACTGATAAAAAAGGGTAATGTGCAAACACAAAATAATATGCATATGGGGGACAGCATTTAGTTGGGTGTGTAGGCATGTTTTGAAAAATAAAGGAATCAATCAACTGGGAGGAGTTAAAATTCAAACTATTTAAGGCCTGTTTTTGCAAATAACTGTAGTCATCATGACCAATTCTTTCACAGCCCTCTTTTTCAAAAACTTCTGTGTCAATATTTGTAATGTTCAAGAAGATACAGGGATGATAAAGTCTTTGTTTTCTGTGGAAAAAGATAAGACATGTATTAGTGCAGCTCTCTGTTTTACAAACATGTTAAACCCGTATAAATCAAGATTTGATTTTCTTTCAGTTTCTGAACAATTGTTTTGTAAGTGCATCACGCTAAAAAATTAACTACTATTTCTGTATGAAAAATTTTGACTTCATCGTTTGTGTTTTTTCCAACCATCGTAGATTATCGTAGGATGCCTGCTAATAATTTGCATCATAAGTTTTTAACTGGCATGATATCTATCGCCCAAAATTTGTATTGTCTTCGAAGTGCCTTCTGTCGCCATTTTTTTAACTTTGTAGATTAGAAGCGCTTGAAATCGATGTACACCTGCTAATTATGTGTGCATCGGCGATTTTTTTTTTGCGCGCGGCGGTATCTAAGATTTTACATGGCCTCTATATTTGTATTGTCTTCAGTGTGTGTGTGAACACCGCAGATTTGATTATATTTGGTTTGTCTTTAGTGTGCGCAGATTTGATTAAGGGTGCCAAGGAAAAACAGTTGAAGGTAAAGGGACCAGTCCGTATGCCAACTAAGATATTACGTATCACTACTAGGAAAACCCCATGTGGTGAAGGTTCCAAGACCTGGGATCGCTACCAAATGCGCATCCACAAGCGTCTTATTGACTTGCACAGTCCATCAGAGATCGTCAAGCAGATTGTATCCTTTCAACTTATTTTAAGTCTGGCTGTTTGAAGCAGTGCTCAGTTTCATATTTCTATGCACTTCCACTGGGTAATCATAAGGACAGAACCCAATACTATATAAAAGGTATTGTACAATAATTTGTGCATGGATGGGTCATTTAATCACCCACAAGTAAGTTAATTAGTAGTTATAAACTGTTTGTTGTTTTATATGATTTTTTGACATATATTGAGTTCCACTCTGATTTGATGGTGAAACTCGCTCACAGGTTTTGATCCTTGGGCAATTAGATCTAGCACTTCGGCATATCCAAAGTAAAGCTAGCTTTTATATTATTGGAGTATACATTATCATGCTTCGAGTGACGGATAATTCTAATGAAGCTTTTCTGTTTAAAACATTTTTTGTATGAATTAACTTTCATTTTGACTTCCCATATATTGCTTCAATGGAACTCCATTCTTTACTGAGGAGTTCAATTACCCACTTAAATCTACATGTCTCGTTGACATCATCTCAGAACAGAATCAGCTGATTGTCACTGTTGTTATTGTCCAATGCACATAACTTGCCGGAGTAATCTTTTGATTATCATACAAATGATTTACCATCATCCCATCCTCCAGTGGATACACATAAAAATGATGATGAGTAGGAACACATGTTATACTCATGTAGTTGTAATGTTGTTTATGTTGCATTGTCTAGAATTTTTAGTCATCCAGGTAACGATAGGGTACTCGAGACTCCACCCTGTATGAATTGGACTAGATCATATCTGCGGTATTGACAATCTTCAAGATGTCTTTTCAAAATAGATTGTATCCATGAAATTTTCCTTAATTGTTTCCACAGACATCTATCAGCATTGAGCCAGGAGTAGAGGTTGAAGTCACTATTGCTGATGCATGATAAAATGTTACACCTTGTAAACAAATAAAAATTGTATAAGGTATCATTATGTATGTTTTCTTTAGTCTAGCCAAATGATCTTCAAATAAAGTCTAACTGACTGCTACTGAACCCTGTTACATTGAAATCCTGCTTTATTTGAAATTATTTCGAATTTCTCTTAAATTTCACTTTTACAAATGCTGTTTTACTAGCTTTGGCCTTACGTCAATGGTGAAGTGAAATTCACGTTTGAGATTTTCTCAATATAAGTCATTAGTTACCCATCTTACCGACTCAGATTTTTGCTAAGAATCCGCTTGGTGTCGGGATTAACATTGTCCTGTGCATATTTTAGATACATGTACATGTATCTGTATACTTAGAACTAGACGTCTGTATTCTAGTAGTTGAAATGGGTAATTGACACTATAATGGTCTGTAAATGTGTCTATCTAGCTTACAATTCCTCTCCAGAGAATTTGAATGCTTGTCATGTTAAGGTTCGCAAAGTTAGAGCTCTAGCTTTCCACTGGTCCTTGTTTAACAATGGTTCTGTTTCAGAGATTATGAATGCAGGTTTATGGAGATGTAATGAGGAATTTACTTCATTTACCTCGATTCTGTGCCTAACCAGACAGGAAGTTTTTATTCTGTGGTTGTTTCGCAAAGGATTGTTTGTTCTGTATTTGCAGCTGTCGCAACCATGTGATTATTATGTTTCAAATTTATTATGGCAATGTATTTAATGCTATGAAATACCAAATTTAGAATTAAAATTTATTTTTGTAAAGTAAATACCATAATAAACCATAGGCAATTTCCTGCTTCCCCCTTCTTCATCTCTTGTTACAGAATAACCGTTTACAGAAGAATTGATGATGGTCAAAATTGACTATTGTATAACTGTACTCCACCTACCGTGCAGGAGAGTGATGTTTTTCTTATTTCCAGTTGAGTGCTTGCAACTAGAGTTTAAAATTTATTATGGAAAATATTTCTTTTACAAAAACCAATTTCAATCTTAAAACTTGACTAAATTGGTAAGAATACTTGTAACTTGGGGGGGGGGAAGTGGCGTATAACAGCAAATAAAACACAGGTCTATCAAGATAAAGTGCCACATCCAGGCTGTGTTGTAAACCAAAGTAACATTTTCCAATAAATATTAATGTACAGGTAAATTTCCTTGCTCTGATTCTAAGCAGTACTGCAACTTTAATGTAGACTCTTCATGTTTTATGAACTAATGTGCCAATTAATCTTGGTAAAGGGGGACCAAGTGGTTAGAGCATCACGCTTTAAACCATGAAGTCTCTCACTTAAGGTCAATGCAGGTTCGAGCCCCACTGGAACCTAAGCTGAATTTTGTGAAAACTTTTGCCTGTTTACTTGCAGAAGGCCGATGGTCTCTTCCTGGGCAACTGGGTTATTTCCTCCACCATTAAGAACTGGCCCCCACCACATATCTGAAACATTGTTGAGTGTGGCTTATAAAAAAAAAAAAAAAAAAAAAAAAAAAAAAAAAAAAAAAAAAAAAAAAAAAAAAAAAAAAAAAAAAAAAAAAAAAAAAAAAAACCAAAAAAAAAAAAAAAAAAAAAAAAAAAAACAAAAAAAAAAAAAAAAAAAAAAAAAAAAAAAAAAAAAAAAAAAAAAAAAAAAACAAAAAAAAAAAAAAAAAAAAAAAAAAAAAAAAAAAAAAAAAAAAAAAAAACAAAAAAAAAAAAACAAAAAAAAAAAAAAAAAAAAAAAAAAAACAAAAAAAAAAAAAAAAAAAAAAAAAAAAAAAAAAAAAAAAAAAAAAAAAAAAAAAAAAAAAAAAAAAAAAAAAAAAAAAAAAAAAAAAACACTATAAAAAACATCTGGTAAACCCATTGCAATATATACTCCCAGTACACATTTGATAGAACATAACTCGAAATGATTCGCAAAACTTGAACATCTTTTAAATATATTGTTGCAATAACTACATATTTTTCAGTTGTTTACAAAAAAGGTCATGCATTTCCTTAAGCGATTTTTGGAAGTCAACATGCTCATCTTCTATTCTTTTTATTCTCGGTTCTGGTTCAGTCATTGGTGTTATTTTGTTCCTTATCGTTTTCCTATTGCAACAGAGTATTATTATCCCCAAGGATGCATGCGCACAGTCAAAAATACTAAGAAAGAACACTGTGGTCCTAAAACCGTTACCAAAGTCGGAATAATCTATCACATCTTCGCCCTTCTCCACTCCAAACACAGCCGAGAAAGACAAAAGGAAGATGTCCATTAGAAGTATAATAAGACAAGCAGCCAAAAGTGCTGGCCATATCCCTTTCTTACAAGTGTCTGAAGTCATTCCGAGTATTCGAGCATCCCTCCAGTGGAAGCAGTTTTTTATTGAACAAGATATGAACGTAAACGCCGCTGCAGACAGTCCTATAATGGGGAATATTGCAAAAGAGGCCCAGTAAAGAGTTTTCGACGTGTCACTGAGGCGTGATGTCAACTCCTCAGAACTGCTTGCTCCATTTGTTTGTGCAATAATGATAAATTCTATACATGTAGAAATATAATTGATCCATAGTCGGATACAAACCATGACGAATCTGTTACTGGAACAACATTTATCATTGTCTAACAGACACATGAGCACCAGCATAACCAGATCAAAAACGTCCGTACATTCACATAACATGACGACTGTAGACAGGAACAAGTCGGGAGTAATTTCTTGTTAAATTGGGAATTATGGAAAATTCCAGGACATTGTTTTCACATTTAAGTACATTGTAACTTCATGTTGCTCACACATAGCTCATTGTATATTGCATTTCTCACATATAGTTCAATGTATTTGTTTTGGTCGCATATAGTTCAATGTATTTTGCAATGCACACACATATAGTGCATTGTATTTTGCATGGCTCACATATAGTTCATCGTATTTTGCATTGCTCACATAAAGTTATTGTATTGCTCATATACAATTTGGACGCCGCATGTTACACTGTTATCAAGGCTCCTCAACGCGGACTGAGTCTTTGGATTTGTTATAATTATTATTGTATCCAGAATTACAGGCGTACAGATATCTTCATATCAACAAATGTATTCATTTGTTTATTTGGATAGACTTTGTTAAAAGAAGTGTTTCACGTAAAACACAAGTTGATCAACATTGTGTGGGATTACATGGTATAAACAGATATGTAAACAACACGTGCATCGCCATGTCAGCCAATACTAAAGGCGCCTCTCACAACATACGCGTGTACATCAGAAATAACTGCTACAAACAGAAATTGCGAGCTGAATCTGTGTAATATTCTGCCTTTGGCCGAAAGGAACTCGCAATTCCATTGAAAAATGTTGGTCTAGACGTGATTATCCTGGACGCACTTAGACTTAAGTTGAAATCGGCATTGCTCAAGTCAATGTAGATATATGTAGTGTAAATGGTTCACAATTAGTATCCATCCGAGTGTAATAAGCATCGTCATGTGTTCAGATTTCTTATGGATGCATAGTAAACTATTTTTGTGTGTAAACTAGACTACATTCCTTAATGGTCGTACAAAATCGATATACATTTATTAATCGCGGATCTACCCTTGTGTTGCATCAATGCCCTGACCTACATTTAAACAAAAGCCAGTCAACCGTAGCGTACTCAACACGTAGGCCTGTGTAACATTCAATTTATAGTTTTAAATTTTATGAAAACAAAAAGAGAAAATGAAAATGAAATGGCGACACTAGTACCATCAGTGAGGCGTACCATGCCAATATTCAGTGATGCGCACCATGCCAATATTTTTTACATGCATACAAGTTATTAATTAGCGGCTGGGAAAACAATTTCAATCAGATTCCCAATAAGCCACCAGACAAACCAACTTGAAATTTGTTTGAAGCAGAAAGCAATTTTTATAGAAATGATATCAACGTTTTATTTAGTATTTTTGGACGTGTTTATATACTGGGCGTGTCCGATAAATATTCACTATTATATGTAATTGTGTTTAGAGTTGCCTTTCTTCACAAGGAACATATTTACTGTGGCATAAGAGTTATCTTTCGTAGTACTTGACCAAGCTTCGGTTTTAAATTATTACAGTTGTGTATGGATTTTTCACACTTTTTTTACTTTACTGGTAAAGATTTACTCATTTCTTCGCAGGCATGAGCCAACTTTAACAGGAATCATATAGTAGTTGTTTTTTTTGGGGGGGGGGGGGGTTTCGAGCGCTTGATGACATTTAGGCTATTTGAATTACCTCTCTTTTACTGGTGAAAGAATGATAGAGTGCAGCGCATGATTATAATGTGAGAAAAAGGAATTACCATCATGTTGCGGGATACTTATGCTGACGTTTCTTCTTTTCCGATTTGGTTTTGATTTTTGATTTTTATCCTCATGTTTGAGGGTACTGATAAACTCCAACTCGGTTAAAAACAGGAGTTTTCTTCCAATAAAATTTTAAAAGTTAAAACAAGCTATACATATACAGTGGTGGATGTCTACAAGGGTTTTAGCTGTGTCCAGGGCACGCTGTCTAGTATGGCTCTGAACTCCTCCAGTGAGGGTGCTGCTGTCACTGACCCTGGTGGACGGTTCCGGTCTCTAACGGACCGAGGCATAAAGGAATTCCTTTATGTTTCCTTGTTGGTACGTGGCTGTCTATAACGGTGGCTTCCTCTAGTCCTACTGTCCCCATGTGTGAAGTACTTGGTCGGATCAATGTCGACTAGGTGGTTTCGGATATTGTAGCAGAGGATGAGTCGAAGCTTAGTGCGTCGTTGCTGCAAGGAGTCCCTCTCTAGTTGGTCCAGTAGCGTGGATACACATCCTGGGGAGGTGTCGGTGTTCTGGCTAAATAAAAAAAACCCGGGCGGCTCTGCGTTGTACCTGTTTCAGGTCTCTGATCAGTCTGGTTTGATGGGGTTCCACACTGATGATGCATATTCGATTGATGGTCTGATCAGGGTGCAGTATGCTGTTGCTTTAACTGATGGTTTGCACCGGCCCAGGTTCCTACGTAGGAAGCCAAATGCGCGTGTCACCTTCCCGATGGTGTTGTATATGTGACACCCCCCACTGTAGATCTTGGTTGATAGTAGTTCCAAGATATTTCCCTCTGTCGACTACCTTTAGTTGATGGTTATGTAGAATGTAAGTTGTCTGCAGTGGTTGACGTCTGTCTAGAGATCCTAATGACCATATACTTCTCCAGATGGAAGCACATCTGCCACCTTTGCTACCATTCCTCCAGAACCGTGACGTCCTTCTGTAGAGTGTTGGAATCTCTCTGGTTCCTGATTGCTCTGTAGACCAGGCAGTCGTCTGCAAACAACCGGGTATCTGAAGTGGTACACTTTGGGAGATCGTTGATGTAAGCTAGAAACAGGACTGGTCCTAGTACAGTCCCCTGATTACCACGGACAAGACATCTAAAGGTGTTGAAGTGTGTCCTTTGACTGTTACCGACTGGTTCCTGTGTCTTAGAAAGTCCTTGATCCAGGTAAGGGTGGTACCTGACACTCCGTGGTAGTTCAGTTTCATGAGTAAGGCGGTGGTGTGGTACCTTGTCAAACGCCTTCGAGAAGTCCAACAAGATAATGTCTGTTTGGTGTCCCTGGTCCATGTGTAATGATGAGTTGTGTCTCACACGAGCGGTGAGCTTGGAAAACATGTTGTTCGTCACAGAGGGTGTGGTGCCGATCGAGTGACATGATCCAGGAGCTTGCAGGTAGTTTGTAGATTGGTGCTCCCCCTTCTTGTAGACTCGGGCTATGTTTGCTTTCCGCCAATCATCTGGGATTCTACCGTGATCCAAGGACAGTTGGAACATCCTTGTGAGATCCTGCTTCGGGATGAAGGCAGGAATTCCATTAGGTCCTGTGGCCTTGCATGGTTGGAGTCTCTAGTAATTTTAAAACACCTCTCTCGTGAACGATTATGCTGTCCATGGTTTGATGTTGTCTAGGTCCAAGTTCTGGTAGTACACTGAGGTCCTCCCTAGTGTATACAGACTGAAATTGCTGGTTGAGGATGGAGGCTTTATTTGCAGTGTCACTGTAGAGGTAACCATCCTTCGACTTCAGAGGGACAATTTGAGATTAATCCTGCTTCCGCATCTTGATGTATGACCAGAAGCCACTATGATTCTTTTGAATGTCCTCGTTTACTATATAGTCAGGAGATATCTCCTCCATAAATGTACTATGTGCATGCCTGCACTTCGGCCTTCAGCGCCTTAAAACGTATCCAGTCTTTTGGGGCTCCGGATCACTTAGTCTGGGTATAGGCGCTCTGTTTCTTGTTGCTGAGACATCTGAGGTCAGTGGTAATTCATTGATGGGTGTGTTTTGCCAGGGTGCGTCGAGTTGGTACATGCTGTTTAACAGTACCTTGGATGGTGTTCTTTATGTATGTCCACATGCTATTAACCTCCGTGAAAGTAGTGTGGTTAAAAGTGTCCATCTGTCTCGACAACATTTACTGTTCCTCGATAGCTTTGATATGGACGTTCTTCTATAAAAAGATCTCTCTCTTATGGGGCCTTGGTCGAATCACACATGTAGCTAGATCCAATAGCACTATGTCGTGGTCGCTGTTCCCTATCGGTGGAAGAGTACTGACCTGGATGAGTTTTCAACAGCAAATCCAAGATGTTACCCCCCCCCCCACCCCCCCCACCCCCCTTGTGGGTTGATTTACAATCTGCCGCAGGTTTAGGTCAGCTGACATCCTCATAAAAGAGTCAACATCTGGAAGGTTGAGATACCCACCAAGGATAAAAGTGTCATTTTATGTCTCGTACGCAGATCACTGATGTCCTGCATGGCACTATCTGCTGCATGTTGATCATATCTGCTGGTGGTCTGTACAGACAAGTATTGTAGAAGACAAGTATGGCCTTCTTCCTAGGGCTGATATTGATGCTCCCCGATATAAGTTCTGACTTCTTGCTTGTCAGAAGATGGTTCAAACCGGGCATGGTCTTAGCTGCTATGGGGACCCACCATGGGAGTCTTCCTTTCTATCTCTGCGGATGACACCATTGTGTGTTGGAGTTCTGGGGCCAGGGTTAGTTTCTATGCCTCCTATTACTAGCAGAACTGTCGTGCACATATATCTATTATAAACTACACATGGGTCCCCTACTCATGAACTGTTCAGTGTTTCCAAACCAAAAGTACAAACTTGTATTTGATGGGATATGAACATTCGGCCGTAGCGAATTTGAGAAGTCTTTATTTGTGTATGGTATTTCAGATGTTTCAATGAGACTTTAGGGTGCTGATCTTACCACAATAATCATAAAACAAACAACTGATATAAACACTGTCGTTGTTTGTTTACGCTCTTCATGGATACATTCGGCATAGGCACCAGGATTGAGATTTCTTTGTCTATCCAGCAACGTGGTGATGTATCATATTAATAATCTTTCCAGGAATTTGACTATCTAGATACGTAGGTATAGGGGAAATGATAATTAAGTGTGAAATACTAAGTAAAATGTATGTTTTTTATCATTTTCATTTTTATGCACATAAAGAAAGGTCACCTTCATAGCATTCGATAGCAGACAAAAAATACTAGAGTAGAAAGCTAACTAGGGTGATTTACAAGTATTGACTGAGTATTACATAATCCATAATGTGATTGTTTGACCAATTAATATATCATTTGAATTAATATTTTCTGCCGCTTACAAAAAAATATGCCAAGATCTAATTATGTAATTCTGGCCAGTTCATTGCATGCTAACCTATAAATGTAAACACAAAGATAAAGTCAACTATGTAATGCCTCGAGTGATGCATGTATTTGTTATGTAAGATTTAATTATTGATGTTGTGGACGCAATATAAAAGATCTAATTTCGGTAAACAAATCGGATTTGTTACCATTAATTACGTTTGTTTTTGTAGAATTCTAAGTCAGTCGGTTTTCCCCTAGTGAATAGAACAATCGCGCTTTCAATTGGCACATTTAGTACCCATCGGTATGTCGATGGTCGTTTGTAGAAAACATAACAATAATTTTGGGGGTCATATAATGGTCCAACCTCGGTGATATACCAAGAAAAACCTCGAATTATACCTACCGCCACAAACATGTTAAGTCAGCAGATTACACGTCAGACCTCTACGTAGTGAGGCTAGAAATACTTCGGTAGCTAAGCGACAGTGGTGAAAGGCAAGCATCCGGTACCTTTAAATGTCTGGGACGCATGGTTAAGGGAAGGAATCCCCACCTGCTCTCCAGGTTTGTGGGGTTTTTACATGGCCAACCGCCAGGCAGAGTAAAACCTGCATGCTTACGGAAACTCTAGATAAAGTAAACGCGCGGCAGGAGACGAACCCTCAAGCTGTGTGGAATACCAAGGCAGAGAACAACATGATGCAGGTGGATGAAAGCTACCGGACGTCCACAGGCCGACGTCCCTATGCACACTAAAGGATAATGTATATATAGGAAGTTAGAATGCGAGGTATGTGCACATTACAGGAAAAACATCCCAAGTGTAACAGGAGATGAAGAAATACCAGCTAGACATATCTTTGTGAGATCTAATGACCTTCCAATGGGAAAATAACACTGCAAAGTGGAGAAAGTGTTACTTTACTCGGGAAGAGAAGATGGGATACATCAAGAAGCAGTTTGGAGTGATGCTGTCAAAGAAAGTCAAAAAGTTGCTTATGGAATGGAAAGCTGTAAACGATATTCCCTAGCGAATTGACTATAACCGTACCTTCATTGGGCACAATTGGTGCGCATCGGTATGTCGAAGGTCGTTTGAAGAAAACGTAACAGCCGTTTTGAAATTAAATAAGCGATGTTTGTGGACTTAAATGGCACTTTGTATTTTATACATCACACTCAACATTTAAGAATTATTTTAACATTTTTTTTTTAAATACTTCTGGGTTGCTTTTAATACTGTTCTTTCTGATATATCTTATTTTTTTTCAAAATAAAATATTCAACATGACTACTTTAAAGTAGTTTCGTGATGAAATTGGTACATTACAAATATATGTATATGTAATTACGTCTCTTGATCAAATGTACAATCATTTTATTCATGCAGGAGTTAGCCATCACAGTTTGAGACTGCAATATTCTAATGCATGTTCACGAACTTACTCTTTGGATTATATATTAATATTGATTTTGCTGTGACATCTAGTATCGTAACATTCCATACAGACACATTGTGAAAAGCAAAATGTAAACTGATTACTGGACGTTACAGTTTAGTTGTATACGAGTCTACAATTAAAAAATTCCGAGCCTATTCATTGAGCTAGAATAGTATTGACAAAATAATGCAATTTGGAACTATACGTATAACACTGTGAAATACTTTTAACTATAAATTACAAAACGGGTAATGAATTAGAGAATCCGCCTGTCATGAAAAGTAAACGATACTTAGTCCATACTCTGGATTTTTCTATACAAAATCAATATATTCAATAAATGTATTTACGAATTATCTCCTCCTCTTAACCGCTACCCGCCTGTGTACCCCATCCAACCCCAATTCCCTAATCCCAGTACAATAGGCCTACTTTTATAGAATTACTGTGAGACAGAGTAATATCAACGATTCACATATTCCATTCCTCTGTTTTCTGAGTATTGTGCAAAACGAATAATGCCTTCGACACCTTCTTCAGTTCACTTTTCTTCGATTGAGAACGAGTTGTACATTTTGTTACGATCTTTTTAATTTGTGTTTCCCCTTTGTTCTTTTAGTTTCTCGTGTTTATCTACAGATGTCATTTTTTCCAACATGGTATACAACAAATACAATGAATTATTTTCTATCATTGTTTCAATATGATATTAACTATACATCATTGTTTTGGATTGAGAAAAATGTTGTGTATGCCTTGCTGGGTGTAAAGTTACATATTTGCTATTTTATACAACGGTAATGTTAATGCTATCTAAAACATATATGAGACATTCGCAGGTGTGTTGAAATAGAACACTTCCCCAACATCGCGTGTCATGATGTTGAGGTTTGAAATGATACAGTACTCTAACTATATAAAATTTGTTAGAATGAGAACTTTACTATTGATTTTAAATCTGAGAAATGGTTTTATTTTGACTATTAAAGCTCCTTTCCACCACAAAATCTTAATTCTCAGGGTGATTCATTTAACCTATTTTCTTTTGACTCATAGTAATGCACGTGGTGCTAGGTTTATTTCATCATTACATATTCTTTTAATTTTGTTAACGTTTTTAATTGCTGTTACTTGAAAGTTTTTGATGCCCTTTTCTTCAACTAATATTTATACCAGCTCAAATATCATATAATTTATTTATTCGTCTTATGGTCAACAATAATTTGCTTTTGCCAAGAAAAGAACAATACGCAAAATCTGTTAATATATGCATATTAAAATTCCTAATGTACTAATATAACTTCGGCATGAATAAAACATTTGCTCATGTAAAACTCTTAAATGTATGAGTAATATTAGCGGCTGTTCTGGTTGATATCTTCCACTTATAACTTATAACACACTTAATTCGGCTTTCATCCTTCTGACGTTTGACCCAACTGATCGATTAGTACTCTTTCTTAATTATAAACGATGTTAAATGTACAAATGTCGTTGGAACTAATTATAAGCCAGACACAGATACCAATTATAACAAATTTGTTCGTATTCTCTCGGTGTTCATTATCAGACCTCATTGTAATTGTTTAGAAACTGACGATTTTAGCCTGTGGCAGTGATGTCACCTCTACCTGTCAAACCCATAACAACTTGGGAAAGGAATTTTTTCTTTATTTAGGATCATCACGCTTTTATTGTCGACAAAAGCTATTTGGCAATTAGATTTAGATAATAATGTCATTTAATTAAACAAAGTATCTGTCCCCTAACAAGTAGAATTGACCACGCAAGCTAAATATAGGATACCGTCCAGTTCATGTTTATATTGTGCGAACAAACAACAACACATCAAGGGGGAGACTCAATCGAATAGCAAAGATTCGTCGTCAACACAATACCGTCTTAGATAGCTGTTCCAATGAATCAAGAAATTTGATAAAACTGCCCTGTGAAAGGTGAGGATAAATTACATATTGTTAAGATGTTTTAATGATCATTTTAGCACGACGAATTTCCCACGACCCCATGTTGTCACACAATACGACGAGTTTTGGTGGTCTTCGACTCTTGGTATCACACAAGACGGACAATTGATTTTTTTTAATGTAAAATCAAATGGATGTTTTGGATGAAATTTACTGTGAGTAATAAGAAAGGGAGAAATGTTGATGAGTATCCGGATTATAAATGTGTTGGGGCTTTGACGTACCCATTGAAATAAAATCATCAAAATGAGATAGGTTAAAACATTTTGGTTGAACAATTTTATGTCCTAAAAGCGGGGGTGAATAACATGGTCTTCTTGGCGAGAGAGTTTGAAATGGACACAGGTATACTTAATATGGATATCCCATTTCTTGATTTCTTCAGTTTTTATGTAAATTTTTCTATATTTCTATCTCTTTCTTTCTGTAAAAAATATCCGTGCCCGCTTTTCCAATCCCCATGGCTTTTGCTATTTAAGAGTATATATTTTTCGATATATTCGTTTTTATAAAATAATCTAAATTAGAACCTCATGGCCTTTTGGTCCACATTCATATATTGCGACCTATATATCAATTTACTGTCGTGGGAAAGGCATAAATTCTAAAAGATTGAGACACGTAAACATTTGTCTAATATTAATGATTATGTGTATATATTATGTTTGAATGCAAGGGCAAGTGGAACATGCATTTGTGCAATTATTGTACTATTACATGCAAATGTACTTTTTTACGATTCAACTGGCGGACAATATGGCATTTATAGTGTCGTATATAGAGTGGTAACAAAGGTCAATGTAGTTACCATCTACAGATAACGCTGGAGCGGATCCAGAGGGGCAGTCCCCGCTCTGGCAGTGCAGTGAATTCCAACATTCATACTCGTTTTAATATGATTGCGTGTCATCAATGTTCGTGCTTTGGAATTTTGAATCCACCACGACAATTTCATCATCGGAAAGTTTGGTGAAAAAGTTGTGATCTTGAAATTACGTACATGTATATCAGAACGAATGTAAATTCAGTTTCTTTCATCATACTCGACTGAGAATGTTTTAGAATTCTATAAGAAATTATGTATCACAGCTTTGATACATGCATGTACATTTAAAACAGGAAGATTTATCGCACGCGGTATGATTGAAACAAAGCTACATTCATAAATAAGAATGTAGATGGGAATCCATCCGATCATTTTTTCAGAATTTAATGCTATCTAATGTAATCAAATACATCGAACCTCTAAGCTGCAACATTTTTAAGATTTCTTAATGTTTATTCGGCAAATTATATGCCCCTGGAATTCTGCTGACACCGCATAATCCACGTCCTTGAAATGTATATTATATATTGTTTTATGTTGCATTTTCGAACATATAAAAGTCTTAAGAAATAAAAAACAGAATACATGTAGTATTAATCATTTCTCTTTACTCACTTTAATTTCTTATGCAGTAAAAAATTAGCGAAGGAAATATTTTACAGTACGTAAGAATGGGAACGGTGAAAAATATCCCTATATAACTTGTAGGTCTCTAGCATAACGTAACAACACTAAGTTTTATAAAATTTGTATACATTTGAAATGTGTATGTGCATGTATGTATATTGAACTATCAACATCTAAAGATGAGATCGAGAATCATCCATGCGTACGCTACATGATGTGTTATTTCTTGTTTATTTTGATTGAAGCTGCAGAAACCGTCAAATTCGTCAGTTTTAATAAAACAAATGTTGTAAAAACTGTATTATCGTACAAATTCAATGATTTGCATTGTAACACCATTTAGTTTGTAAGGTTTGCGTTAAAATTTTCTCACGGAATTTCTTTGTCTCTTGTCTGGTTTTTGACATGCACAGAAAGGTCAACGGAATAATTACTGTAGTTCTGTGAAATAGTCCCATATGATCGTTATTGCACACATTGGTTTATACACGACCATACGGTCAGAGTAAATTGAGATATCGTGTAAAATACCGCAAAAGCCCGTCAACTTGTCCTTACTTGACTTTATAGAAGGACAATATAACATCGACAAAAGCTTAGTTAAAAGTTATCTTGTACATACTATAGGGTTGATTTGTGGGAACGGACTGCAAGCACAAATCACAAAAGCGAAATTAGATTCTTCTGGTAATAAAGTTCAATATATCACCCGGACATCTCTCTCTCTCTCTCTCTCTCTCTCTCTCTCTCTCTCTCTCTCTCTCTCTCTCTCTCTCTCTCTCTCTCTCTCTCTCATAGGGTATATATATATATATATATATATATATATAGAGAGAGAGAGATACAGAGAGAGAGAGAGAGATACAGACACACACACCGGTATCATTAAAGTTACGGCAATGTGTGTGTATGTATATATATATATATATATATATATATATATATATATATATATATATATATATATATATATATATATATATATATATATATATATATATATATATATATTTTATATTATTATTTATAGGTTAAGACATTGTGAGATAACCTCTCTAATAACTGTTTATATATATATATATATATATATATATCTGTTTCATGCAGATATAATAAACGTTTTAAAGTGGGTTCGTTGACTTTGTTGTGTGAATTTAAAATTAATGAAAACTCCCATGTTCTAAGTGTTTCATATCAAGCAGTAGATGCCTTTTGGCATGAGTCTTTAAGACGATATACTTGTTTAGTTGTTAAACTTTCGGTTTTTTTCCTTACATATAGATTGCCCAAAAGCAAGTAAATGACATCATCAGACGTCTGTCCTGGCTGATCAAGTACAGACCGTGTTACGTGCTCTGAAACAAGTCAATTTAGTTTATTTTAGAGGCCAAGAGTCTCTTGAACCCTGGATCGTTTTGTCCTCATGAATCTCTTCATTTATGATGCTTGTTTTTATAAGTTACCTAAGCTTTAAATAACAAGGTTGCCTGTGGTTATGGTAGCTTGTTAATTAAGTTCCTGGTTGCAGTTTCGCCTCATTAATCAGTAGCATCACGACTATATTAGCTAGCCTCCCGCTTTATACATAGTCATAGTATTATGATGTAATTTCGCGAGTGTATTAACAGTGGAGTAGTTTCCGATATTATCACACAGATCTGGTCCAAATTAGAAGTGTGTGTGTTATAAGTTTCACAATATATCTAGAAATAATTAATGTCCGCCAGTTCAACTGAATTCGATATAGCTGGAGTAGCCCAATATCGCGGATACACTTACACACTTACACTTACACACTTACACACCCTCGTGTATACGGTATATAACTGCCCATAATTATCACATTTGCGAATAGAGTCTAGACCGACCACCGAAATTCGAACATTAAAATTCGGTAGTGACGAGAATCTTGCTTGTAATGACGTGATCCATATCACAAAAATTAAAAAAATGACCCTGAATTGTAAAACTTGTGTGAGATTCTGAAGACTGTACTTGTAAATTATATCCCTCTTATGATAAAGGCACAGACCCATGATAATAGTTACTATGAACCTCTTCTAGCTAAAATGTTGTGATGATGGCACAAACTTATTACACGTGTGAAAATTGCCCTTCTTAATCACATCAAGCGTATGGTGAAGGCCCAAACTTACCACGCATATGAAGATTGACCTTCTTAATGACATCAAGTTTATGATGAAGACCCAAACTTATCACATTGTGGAGATTGTCCTTCTTAATAATATCAAATTTATGATGCAGACCCAAACTCATCACAGTGTGGAGATTGTCCTTTCTAATCACATAAAGCTTATGATAAAGGCCCAAACTTATCACACGTGTAAATATTGCCCATCTTAATGACTTCAAGTTTATGTTGAAGGCCCAAACTTATCACACGTGTGAAGACCGACCTTCCTAATCACATAAAGCTTATGACGAAGGCCCAAACTTATCACACGTGTAAATATTGCCCTTCATAATGACATCAAGTTTATGTTGAAGGCCCAAACTTATCACACGTGTGAAGACCGACCTTCCTAATCACATCAAGCTTATGATGAAGCCCCAAACTTATCACACGTGTAAATATTGCTCTTCTTAATGACATCAAGTTTATGTGAAGGCCCAAACTTATCACACGTGTGAAGACCGACCTTCCTAATCACATGTGCTTATGATGAAGACACGTGTAAATATTGCTCTTCTTAATGATCAAGTTTATGTCAAGCCCAAACTTATCACACGTGAAAGCTCCGAACTTCCTAATCACACAAGCTTTATGATGAAAGCTCAAACTTATCACACGTGTAAATATTGCTCTTCATAATGACATCAAGTTTATGTTGAAGGCCCAAACTTATCACACGTGTGAAGACCGACCTTCCTAATCACATAAAGCTTATGATGAAGGCCCAAACTTATCACACGTGTAAATATTGCTCTTCTTAATGACATCAAGTTTATGTTGAAGGCCCAAACTTTTCACACGTGTGAAGACCGACCTTCCTAATCACATCAAGCTTATGATGAAGGCCCAAACTTATCACACGTGTAAATATTGCTCTTCTTAATGACATCAAGTTTATGTGAAGGCCCAAACTTATCACACGTGTGAAGACCGACCTTCCTAATCACATCAAGCTTATGATGAAGGCCCAAACTTATCACACGTGTAATTATTCCTCTTCTTAATGACATCAAGTTTATGTTGAAGGCCCAAACTTATCACACGTGTGAAGATTATTCTTCTTAGTGACATCAAATTTATGATTAAGATCCAAATTTATCACACATGTAAAGATTGCCCTTCTTAATGACATCAAGTTTATGATGAAGATCCAGACTCGTGATTATGGTACCTTCTATGCACTCTATTTAGTGAAAATGTAAAATTTGCTTTTATTATATTTGTTTTTGAAGAAAACGGAAACAAAAATTTGCATGTGTATGTAATAATCTGTGTATGTAAAAAGAGAGGAACTAAAGACGTATGTTCAGATAACAAAAGTAAAAAGTTGGTTCTTTATCATCACATTTTAGTCTCTTGATCTTATTCGTGCCCTCTTGTATATCTAGTACTTGTATATATAGACTAGTATCTATGCTTTGGCTCCGAACTTTAAAAATAGATTGCTAGAGAGAAAAACTTTAAAAATCCCAGATTTCGATAAAGCGGAGATTTTTGACATTCAGAAAAAAAACATTTATGATAAATGTATTTGGAGCAAGGAAACAGGTGATCCGGTGTGTGATATAATAGATCATTTCATCTCAATTTACCTGATATATATATATATATATATATATATATTTATATGATATATATATATATATATATATTTATATATATATATATATATATATATATAATATATATATATATATATGATCACAACCATCACTAAACATTGAACATTTAGTAAGGACCTTGGATCACGGAGGATGTAATCTGTGTAAATAAATCAAATATTAATATATCAAGGCGGTTGGTGTCGTAGGTCGAGAGTTCGAACCCCAGCTGGGGCATGATGGGTGTGCCTTGTCATTGCCGCCAATGATTTGTGCTTGGTATAGGATTTATTTACACAGATTGTATCCTTCGTGACCCAAGGTAAACATTTAATGTTGTAGTGATATTTGTGCTTTATATTTTCTCCACTACATGTATCTTCTGGTCTATTGACATTTACATAGGATATCACATCTATCTCCTACTGCCGAGTTCTCATGTTCGGAACCCTAGACACCACTATCTAAACATTCATTTTTATGATTAAAAAAATAAAAAGGGGGCGTCGTGCATGCGATCCAGGCGGTTGCTGCCGTAGGTCGAGAGTTCGAATCCCGGATTGGACATTGTGAGTTTGCAGGTGCCTTGTTATCCTTGTATGCGATGTTGATAAAACCCATTTCATTTTCTATTGAAAAAATACTAATAGTGTGATTGGATGTGAGTGTTCTGTATGATATTTTCATTTTATAACTCTTTTTTGTACGGTATATAAAGCTCTTAGTACAGTTTACGAATTTCGTGACATTCTTTACAGGTTACGCTAGTCATTGTTTATGTTTTATACTATTATAGAAGTGTCTCCATAGAATGTACTCTATTTCCACAAGTGGTTGAATCAACAGCTTAAACGTCAGTTTCCTTCTCTTAGCTTGTACTTGATTCACTGTCAAGCATTTGATCAGCCTCATCAATGTTGTACATTCAGTTTATACGTGTATATAAATGTCACATTTCCTTCCGTCATCTTCTTAAGACAAATACCGTTCAGTTGTCATTCAAATACTTTGTTAGTCATGTACTAGTATATCTTAAATTTATTTTACAATTATAACATTTTCTCACTTTTTGGTTTCATGTGCTCACTCTTTGGTAAAAACCCCTGGAAAACCCAAAAGTGAGGACATTATAATTTTATACATAAATTCCCTCTCCCTTATCTAAACATCAAAGAGTAAGTAACAAACAGATACAGCCTGGTCAATCATTGGAACAGATTTGTAAACACGTGTACATGTAAACATGCATAACGTCGGCATTCTCATCTTATACTTCATCAGTTGTACTCCTACAGATACTTGGTCAGCAGTATCAACATTGTAAGTATACATATTTATATATACAGAGATAAATATGAAGATGTAGATAAAAGTTGGTAAACATTACATATATCTTGTAATTATGTATCAATATAGCTGATAAGAAAAAGACTATCGAGTTTCTTCAAGTCAGTCATTTGCAGTGAAGGAACTGATTAATGTGTTGTAGGCCTATACTTTGATAGACTGTAAACTCGAGACTTATCAAGTATGTGCATGTAGAATACAATTCGGTGGATCCAGATTTAGTTAGTGAGAACGACCTGTGCGTAAATTAGAAATAATTGGGCGAATTACATGTAATTTTGAAAATCTTGAATTTGGAACTGGGCTCGGACACGTCCGTCCATCCAGTGATACGTTCATTATTTGCTGGGATTTAAATCAGGAGTAAATGGGATGACCAGTACATGCAGATACTTTAGGTGTAGCACATTTACCGTTCTATTAACTCAACCGAAAACTCCAAGCTTCAAAACTATTTATTCTCTTTTACTAGACTTTAAAAGTCGGAATAAATAAATTTAAAATATATTAAATCAAAATTTAGAGGGATTTTGCAATGTTGAACCCTATAAATGTATTGATAATTATATCGTCAGTTGATCAATTATTAATGTATATGTCTATATATATACAGTAGTTCAATATGTCCTGTACAACATAAGCGAAAATAAGCTACAAATATAAATACTGCATTGTACGTCGTATTTTAGCCGTGAAAATAACTACTTAGATAATTTGTTGTACGTTCAGAAAGATGTCAGATGAAAATATCAAAAATGTATGTAGTTTTTAGTATAACCAATACGAAATCATTATCGTCATTCATCTGTCTATCTCAATCTATGTCTGTCTGTCTTCATTTTCATTTTCATTTCATTTATTTATCTATTGGTCTATCTATTTCCGTCATTTTGTGATAGGGAGAAAAATATTAAGTATTTAATACACATAATTATGACATTGGGAAATTAGATATATTTTATTGCATGGGAACTTATTTTAGAGAAATTCTGAAATCACAGTTATTTCTTTTGTGATGTAAGCACATTTGTTTTTTTAAATTTATGAAGTAATCCTTCTAAAATTAGCTCATCCTGCAACGGGGTTTCTCTATAACATATTTAATCATTTAAATCTAATGTCAATGTACACATTATGACCTATGAATAATATCTTTTAAATAAATCTCCGGTTTACGATTACTTCCATATATGGAATTAATTAAACTCGACAAAATCCGTTGTATTTCTTTTAGTCTTGTCGGTTTGTATCGATTAAATTCGTCTATAGAGGGAATCGATTTTGAGAAGAAAAAATATTTTTTTAATATTTTAAATGAATGTATTTGGACACAATCTGATTTTGTGTATAGCAGTTACGATAGCAAGTTTACCTTAACCACGAGGTTTTGTTAGAGTGGGCGGAGTCAACAGACAAGTTACTATTTTTGTAACATATCGCCTTCCCTTTGCATGACATCACACAGGTGAACCAAAGCAATAGAACAGAATTTTTCAGTCAGCTGACAGGGTTTGACAAACCTGTCTCACAAAAAGATTGTATTCACTATTTAGGAAATGAAAGTTAAGGGTGTAGGTTCTGTGTTTAGTTGAAACAGTGTGCCATACAGCTAGTGTGTCAGAGAAAAACTTCGTGGACGAACAAAATAATCACTTCTGTCCGTGGGAATACCTGAACAGGTAAGCAATATAGTCAATACTTATGGTATATTTCGTGCTTTACATGTGAATGTGCCATGAATTGTACCCGGAGTCGTGTAATTTACACAACACGTGTCTCTACACCATTTGTAACGGATGTCTTTATTATCAGCATTTATTTATACAGTTAGGTCTTCCGTTAATAGTCAGTTTATCACAAAGTGACAATAATTGATGTCTCGTATAAGTACAATAAACCTTAGTATTGTGTTGTACAGTTCATGACCAAGGGTTGACTATCTCAGCCACACTTGAATCAGTGGCAATATAGTTGTTCAGTTTCAGCAGCTGATATGAGCAGCATTAACCTCTATACTCCACATATGTGTTTAACGATACTCTAATCTTTTTTCAGTAGCCTGGCGTGAATTGTCACAGCTGCAAACTTCAAGATACTTTAGATATAGGCTATCTCTCTGGCAAACTTATGGGAAATGTGTATAGATAAATTCACTTCGCGGTCTGTGTTCTGAGAATTAAGGAGTAATAGCTATTAAAATTTTGTCATGTAAGTCTTGTATATCCGCTGTGTAAGTGCTACAGATGGGATTATCACACTAAAGGGACTTACATTTATCTGGACACGTGTGCCCGCACAGAAATCAGCGAATTTACAGAAAGCAACATACAACCTGTCAATAAGACCTTTGATACCTTCCGACACAGGAGGTTATCACTCAATTCTGGTGCCAAAATAGGATTTTCTGTGCAATATTGTGATAAACTAGATGTCTAATGTCTGTGGATATTTTACCACCCAAATTTGCTCAAGTGCCATCCGCCTTCAACTACCCCCACATCCACCAAATGAAGGAGTCCCGGGGAGTCCGCAGTAAAGGGAGACTGGAGGAAGTCAACAATAAAATTAACATCAATAACTTTGATCCAAACTACATCATATATGACAGTGCATCAGACACCACATACTTACGTGGTAGACTTTTAGGAAAGGTAAGTCCATGTTTATATATTGTAATGTCCTGGGAGACATGTACAATGTGAGTCTTTTCAAAGTTAATATTTAGTAATGAAGGTATCCACTATATTTACATACTAGTAAACAACACACACACATAAATTTATATAAATATATATACATGTGTGTGTATGTATGTATATCCATTATATGTATACAGACATTGTATCATATACATGTATATACACTAACTGTCACATCCATTACAGATCAATACATGGTTATGCATTTCAATTTGCATTGTTGGTATATAAAAACTTGTTGGCTAGCTATTCATATGTGCCATTCTGATGGTAAATTAGCATCTAGAACTTGTGATCAATATTCACTCACCTCAGCAGAACCTATGTTTAATTATACACACTGCTGACGTTACAGATAATTAAGTTTCTTTATTGCACAAAATCTGCACAAAGCTAGCGTCTATAGCATCGCAAGATTGAATTTTAAGGCAGTTTTTATTCACAATTTCTTTATACGTTACTGAATGTGGTTCGATATACACTATTTAGTCTGATAAGGAGTGTAGATATAGTAGTTGCTTTTATCTAAAACTCGGATCCGTGAAGTACTCAAGCTTTCATGTCTATGCCAAGGAGGATGTGGCCTGTAGTATCAAGATTCTCCAGCTGATTTTCTGCAGATAATCTTCAGTTTTCTTTTTGACAAAATGAGATTAAAGTATTCAACACAGCTTAGCATATCAGCAGGGAGTCTTCTTGTTTATTTTACTCACTCCTAATAGTACCTCAACTACTCGAATTGTTTAATGCATCGTATTTTTATATAAAAAGTGATACAAAAATATATAAGACAAAACATTCCATGTGGTAAGTATATGTATCTATAATTAGACATGATGAAATTAACTGACGTTGGACAGACAATGAAATCGATGTCTTGAGGTTACTGGTTCATGGTTGTCATCGATCCATCAAAATTGACTCGCTTTTCAAACATACTGATTACCTTTCGGCTGTTGTCAACCGGAAGTGCATTATTTAGAGTCGTCCAACTTTTTAATTTATGTCAATATGAATATGGCGTTCAAGATAAAAACGTCGGCGAAGGTTGACCTGAGTACTAAAGTTTGACAATAAACTTTAAATATTGAAATTTACCCCTAAAAATTAAAAGGAACTGTTGTGAGGTTTATTGATCTATTTACCTGAGTTGTTCCCGTAATATGTCGATCACCTGTGTATTATGTTGTACCAGACGAGAAACTGGATCATAGTTAACAGTACATTTAGGTCCTTTTAAGCCGTCGATGTTTAACACGAGAAAACTGAAGCAAATTTGCATAAAGCATTTGTAGGTGTAACCGTTTTTCGGTTATTTCATCCTTAAAAGGCGTTCTTCCACTGGATTTCATGAAATGTTAATAAATATTTTTTCCATCATTATATGTTTAGATTCACCAAAAGCTCTCATTCATGTACAGCTGTATAGTTTTAAAAATTGCATCCGTAATAAGGACACACCAGTGTAAAACAAGAGCTACAGGACGGTATATAAAATCCCTGGTCCTAAATAAATCCCATGTCGACCTACAAGACTTTATAGTTAATTTTACTGTGCAGTCAGTTGATTGTAATTATTTCAACTCATCCAGTTAACTAAAATGCTTTAGTTTAAGCGAAATAAAATTTTGACATCACAACACGACAATCCGCGAGAGGGCAATGCAAACTAATGGCAGACCATTTCCTCAATATTTCCGAGTTTTCAGAAGGTTCATTTCCCAACAAATATATCTATCGCGCACCACAATGAACCTTTTCATTTGTTTAGTCACTGTACATCACTACATGTATGCAATATTCTTATATAAAGATAAATACGGAATATCGGTAGTTGACTAAAATGCGTCTCCATATGAGTGAAATATTCTTGAGTGGGACGTTAAACAACAATAAAAAAAAAAAACAAAAAAAAACTAAGTTATATAGAAAACGAAAACCTGCATTTTATGTTGTTCAATGTAAACTTGGATTTGGACTTTGGTTATTGCACATTAAATCTAATAGGATTAGAGTTAATCTACAAGTAATGCTTATAAGCAACAAATGTGACATTTTTCTGTTCGTTTTAGGACTTAACATACTTATAGGAAATGTTTTATTAGTTAAGGTATAGTAAGAAATCCTTAAGCTTATAGTAACTTTTTGTTGTAGTACAAAAAGGGGGTCCAGGAGCAGCGGCTAATGTAGACATTCTCTTTTAAGCCTAATATATTTAAATGGACGTAGTTTTGACCATCAAATAAGCTTACACCTTTTTACATTGTGATTGGGTAAACTAAAGATCTTGGAACAAAACGATAATGGAATAAGAAATGGCAAGACTGACACCGATCCTTGGTGTTGTTTTATTTTTATTTCTTCTCAAAATGATAATAGAAAATAAATATATATGCACATTCCTTTAAAAGCAGCATTATAATTGAATTCCAATTTCTGATCGAATGCTGGGCGGTACGCTAATTTTCACCTTTTCAAGGATAATAAGACGTCATTGGTGACACTGATTGCCGAAGGTGTCAAGTGAATTTTATGTGATCAGTTCTCGAGCCCGATCCACTTACAATCCAGCTCCGGGGTACATACAAACAGAGACATTAAAAGTGGCGATAAACTTCTTTCCTTTTATTGTTAATACTTTGTTTAGTATCAAAAGATGACTTTATGTAACAAGATCATTCACGTAACTGGGAAACTTTATTGCGTCTTGACCGATGAAGAACTACATACCGTGACAAATGATTTCGAAGTCAGCGTATTTTTGTTGATTTTGGAGGTGTCGTGTTTTTGTTTGTGATTAACATGGGAATAAAATTAATTGTATATACATCCATTTGTTAAATATGTCATCGGCTTAGCTTTCAATCGATTAGTAAAATGTAATGAACAACATTTCTTTTTCATATAACTGTGAACTTCCGCCCTCTTACGGCCGCCGAAACTTGACGGTGAAGCATTTGCAAACGTGAATGCATACGTTCCACATGACAAGTATGTGTCTAGAGTTAGATTTCCATTGTATAATTCCTCTAGTTACTTGTGGAACTAAATGTATGATTTTCACACCAGCTTATAACTCTTAACTAATTGCCCACGTCTGGGTGAAAAAGTTAAAGAACTTGACCTTTCGAAACCTTTGTACGTATTTAACCTAGACAGTGTCATGTTTTAATTTGTTGCTTCCCTGGGTGGCAGTTGAACAAAAACAACACATAGCTAATATGATTTTTAGTTTTTATTCACCTGCAATCAAACGGAAAATTAAAAATATAACCAATGGGAAAATGCGAACTACCATCTATCATTGTAAACACACGCGCGCGCACACACACACATCTTAGTCAGGTGTTTCGAGTATATGTCGATGCTATACGACTCCGTATTGTTTTATCGTCATATATTTACCCACAGTTATAAATACACGGTAATACGATCATTACAGGTGTATTATGTTTATCATCCTGATGTTGATCACAAGTCCAGCAGAAATAAAATGATAATAACTATATACAGATGACGATGGTACATAGGTAACCTGAGCACCGGATAAAAATGCATGTTTTATGGAAAATAGATCGTCTACTACATGCACCGTGACACATAAATATGTGAAATAAGATTAGTTATAAAAATACATGTACGTGGGAATTATACGTCTATTAAATACATCAAACAATCCATGTTTTGAGATCTGCGATCCCACTGTACTTCTAATTTTTCATTGCAATTTATCCCCTCATTATTTTTACACCTTCCGTTGCAATGGCCTACATTTGACAATATGATCTTACTATTTATAGTATGGACAATGTTCAATAATATTAAGATATCAGATAACGCCGTACTTGAGCTGTTTGAAATATGACCTACTTTGATTTTTTAGAAGAAAAGTACAACAGTTTAAACTTTTAAAAACACAAAACAATATGAATAATGCCACATACACGGACTTTGACGGTTAAGGAAGCGAGTCAACCAGAAAATATAGATGAAAATAATGTAGACCTTAGGTTTCTATTTCCAATTAAGTCTTTTGGAAGCTTGCGTCATGATGATTCGATGGAAGGAAGAAATCAATTAACAGAAAATACCAACAAAGGACTACTGTATCGTTTGGGTTCTGCCATAATTGTGGTTTCCATTATTAAGTGTAATGTCGTCCTGTGTTTCAGATAGTCGTCCATATATTTTTACATCATTGTACAAGATAAAACTGCTGTAAATCTTGATGTATTGTGTAAGAAATAAAACACGGAAAGGCAATTTGAGAAATCGTGAAACAGTTGAGTAAACAAAGTTATAGTTCTACTCGGTTTATATCGACGTCACCAGACCCAGCGTAACGACACACACACATACCGCAATAATGTTTGTCACAAAAATACTTATATCGTATATCCCAACTCATAAAGCAATTTTTACAGCCTGTTCATATACATAACAAAACAACATGCATTCTCTTGGTAGATGGTTTTCCATGCAGCGATACAAAGATATGAAATTTCCGGAGTTGGTGAAACATCGTGTATCAAGTTGCTGGGGTCATGGGAAAGTTCTCAGATTTTCTTGAGGAAATATTTACTCAAGGATTGCAATATTTTTATGATTAAATCTTTCATATTTTCAAAACGGCAGGACAAATTTTGTGTGTGAAAAGTACTGTTTCACCCACCGACCAATTATATTTGATTTATTACACGAGGGTTTACTTTATTAAAACACAAAAATTAGTAAAGATTGTAGACATTTGTAACCTACATTGACAAGGAGGTATAGAGTTACAACAGCTTTTTACCAGAAAAACCATATGTTACAAAATAATATGTAATCAGCTCCATGTTTTAACACATACATCGCCAAGCTTGACAACAGTGTCTAGAGACATGAAATAGGGCCGCTACAGTAAGGCTTGAGGCACATACGATCTGTCTGTGTAACCCACCATACCGTTAAACTTCAACAGGGTAAAGATCGAATTAACACAGCATGTGTTTGATGTGAAATGAAATTAGTTATCGACGGTACAACACGACTGTTATCGACTGTTAGTGTTAATTATGTTCAATTCTACTGACCATCAAACAGATTAGTATCTCAATTAGCGGAGGGCACCGACAACGGTCTATTTAACATAGGGTTAATATACCCGATATGCAGTAAAGAAAACACCCATTAGTACAAATTTATTTCTCTCTAGTTGATCTGTCATCATTCAGGCAATTGTGTTTCAGTACTATAATTATCATGGTTTGCTAAATGACATTAAAGATCAAACATTTTTTTTTAAATGTGTTATTTCAAATATTATTCGTAGTAAAGTTAGAAATTTGATTTTCGCATACATTTATGTCAATAATCATATGTATTTCAAGTTCAATCTAGCAGCGTCTTGATTGGGGTGCGTTTTTATGGTATTCAGCAATTGATAGAAAAATTTCATGATAGAAACTGTTTTATGAAATCTGTGAAAAAACTTCTCAGATTTGTTAATATGACAGAAATATGCCCATTTTACTGCCGTCTCTAACTTTGGACCACAAAACAGTAGGAATAATCGCAAGACACCAAGGGACATGAATTTGTTAAAGAACCACAATCACTTGAAAAAAAAATATATGGTAGATCCTTCTGTGACTTGCCATGCCCATATCTAACGTATGTAGGTCCAAACAGGTGGATATACTAGGTTATTCTGATCTTTACACTGGTGACACCATCCAGGAATTTATATAAACAGTATGTTCAATATAGTACAAGCCATCAAATAACGGTAACACACAGGAGACATAAGTAAGACATTATCTGTTTGTCAGAATGCTGTCATAAAGTCGCCCCACAGCGATCTAGTATTACTTATATATATCCAATAAACATTTTTGTACACAGTAGTATATTTATATACCATTAAAATCGTAGTTCAAAATGTATGGTTATATATATATATATATATATATATATATATATATATATATATATATATATATATATATATATATATATATGTAAGACCTAAACAAATTGCTTCAAATGTACTTGTATAAAAAAATAATTTTGACACCCCCACTTTTTATTTGGCACGGAAGAGTATATGTATATGTCATCAAAATAAAAGTTCACAGCTTTTATACACTTTGTAAATACTATTATATTTTATATGTGCCATCAAAACCGAAGTTCATCGGAATAATGTATCTACTTGACCTATTAGGCATGGTGAAAGCTACAATCCTTGTATTATCCCAGTGCCGTTACGTAAGCCCACTTACCGGTAATCATTTTCAAATGGGGTTCGAACATAAATATTTCTGACTATGCGTTAGGTTCTTTTACGTTACATCACATTACACATGTAACGTATGTGTAACACTTACGTTGCCAATCTGTAAACACTCTTTGAGTTGAGGTGACCAACGAACGAACCCAGTAAACTTGTAAAATTCGTTGAAAATTGTAGTTAAAAGGACAACATAATCAGTTATTTCAATAGAACGATTGATTCAACGTCTTTGAGAGAAGGTTTTAGGGTCCATCCTTAACGTAACAAAAAGGCTAAATGGAAATAAATCTTCGCCACTAGGCATGCACCGATTCACATCACCTAATCAAAAAGTATTACAAACATTTAATTTCTGAGCGCGGCTTACTAAGAGTATAAAGTTAAAGTTCATCTTGTACGTAGAGGAATCGCGGATTAGCTTAAATCCAGCTAGGAATTGAAAAAAAGTTGTTTTGTTAAACCTTATTATCTTGTTCAGAAGAACGTGTTTAACTCCAAACACTTGTTATCTTTATTAATAGTTTATTCACTGTTGGTATCTTTTAAGATAGGAAGTTACTAAATAAAGGGGTGTGTACATGTATACAGTACATATCGGTGCAGTGCTATAATTTTCTTATGTTATAAAATACAAATATTTATCTTCCGTCGTAGAAGAAGTTAAAAACTGCTATGATAAAAATAAAACAAAAAAAAGTTTAAATTTCTAGATGACCCATTTGCGAGGTTTAGTTAAGCCGACCGCTGCTGTGTTTTCGGTTTGAACAACAATAGAACTATTATACTTGACAAAGATCGAGTTCTTGCTTTCGTTTGCCTTTTCATACATATTATGGTTAATATGTTTAACTGGTGAATATCAACTATTTGTAATACCAGATGCGTGGGTATATATTTTAGACGTGGGAAACATGATATTTAAAATAATATCAATCAAATTGAGCTGAACTATACAATTGTGAAGGCTATTCCAATATCAATCTTTGATGAGGTTATTCAACAATGTAGGTGATTATATCTTTATCCGCGGTATAAATATGATTTAAACTAAAGGAATAATAAATACGGAACAGACGACTATTCAAAGGACATGAAAAAGAACTAGTTTAGTCATTTGTGTAATTTTCTAATTTGAAAAATTAGACCTTGTATAGAGAGTTTGAGAAATATTGCAATTGACATCGTTTAAACGCCCGAAGTATTTGGACCTTTGTATCCTTATTTATATAGACGCAATAATGCCGTGAAATTGATTCACGAAACCGAATCTGCAAACAGATTAGTTGTAGCATGGAAGTGAATAAATCATAAAATAGCGTCTTAAATTTGAAGTGTTGACCTTGTTTAGTTAAATTAGTTGTTGGGTTTACTCATATCTGACGATTAAATAAAGATATCCCACACTTAACATCGTCGACTTAAGAAAAGTTTATAGCCCACGTCAACTCCGATATGATGGGTTATATCTCCATTCGTAACCTTAAAACAAACGCACTTTATATCTACGAGTTATATTCTGTATATCATGGGGAACCGACAGTCAGGTTTAAATGTTGAATTCCTAGATAACAGGTAACAACAAAAAGTTAAAATTTCGTTTTGAATGTTTTGTGTTTACCTGACATCCAGAGAATTTGATAATTAAAACATACATGTCTGTGACTATCTCAATATATATATATATATATATATATATATATATATATATATATATATATATATATATATATATATATATATATATATGTATTAATACCCGGTGAACATGCCCCTGGCTCATACAAAGAATGTGATTTTCTTTTATAATTACTTATATGTTCTAGTTACTATAGACATTTTTAGGAATTTGCTAAACAAAAAATCAAATGATGGACAAATGAGCGATATACTTCCCCATATGTCATCAGAAAGTAGATAAATATTTTCAAAATCTGTCAATATAAATGATACTGTATAGGATCAAATATTTCTTAACGATTTCTTATATTATCGTTTTTAATTGATATTCCTTCGAAAACTTTAACTCATAAAACTGTCTGTGGGTTTCTCTTTATTTAAAATTTACGATCTCGTCGTGGAAATATGATACAAGGTAGCTTTATAATTATCATCCTTTTGAGTGAATACTTTAACTGGCTACTTATCTTCAAAGTTCAAATGTTTACAAAATTTACAGTGTCGGGGTTTAGGAAATTGCTGACGTTAGAGAAAAACCCTTATCTAAATTAATAATGCATTTGACAAAGGTCTATCTTTTGAAGTCAAGTTTATTACTATATTGCTGTATTTTCCGAGGCCCGTCGACATAAAAAGGTAAAATTCGCCTCTAGACATTCAACTCTTTGTACCTGATGAAGGCAACGATTATAAGTTGATAAAACAGAGCCAACGTTTATTTTGTAGTTCATTCTCGTATTTCACTTTGTACCTGTTTGCTTACGTGCATGCGGTTTCGTCAGCAACAAAAATAAATACGTATACCTTGACAATACTGTCACATATCGCTACGGAATTACCTGTCGAGAAAATTCGCGAGGAATGTAACGAATGTCTTAAGTATATCATTAACTGATTTCAGGAAATGAATACACAATTGAAATATTTTGCTCTAAGCTACTCTGCAATGTTTAACAAGTACTATGTTTACTCAAGGCCTTGAACAATGAATTTCTAATTTGAATGGGAATTTATTTAATTCTATAAATATACATTTTGAAAGTATTTTAAAATAAACTACGCCTGAAACGTAATGCGGCAGTTTTATTAATGTGTGCCGGGGATGGAAATCATTAGCTTTACAATAAGTCCCCGGACTAACCGAATAATCCGATTGACATACCAGACCAATACTTTAGTGTTTGTGTAACGAATTGAACATTACATATTTATGGATAAAAATTGGAGATACCATGTTAGTTAGTCGTACCTGTTTAAACAAACTCTACAACTGTTTTGTATAATGCTAGGTGACTGATTCCGTTAACTCGCCATCAGCTTAATCCCCAGAGCCATGTAGATAAACAAAACAACAAAGAAATGATTGTCTTATAGGCTTAATTTGCATAATTATGACAGTTTTTGTAGATCAATGAATGGGACCGTGAATTATAAGCACTGGAACGCCCGGGTCGCGGGGTTTCGGAATTTTTGACTTTTGTTTTACACCACGCTCAACAATTTTTCAGTCACATGGTGTCGTTCAGTTTTCAATGGTGGAGGAGAGAACCCGGTTACAACACCACCTGCGTCAGCAAGTACACTGTCGAAATTTCTCACAAAATCAGCTTAGGTTCCAGCGGGACTCGAACCTGCACTGTCTGGAAGTGTGATATTTCATGTTTTAAAGTGCGATGCTCTAACTGCTCGGTCATGGAAACACCAATGTGGTTTTGGATATAGAGAACCCATTTTACTTATCCCTTTTAATATGAATAGACAATATCCCATTGATTTTAGATAAATACATTCTTGTTCTGATTGTTTACCCGCTAAATAAATCTGCCGTGTGAATACACGTCGGACTATTTTGTTTTCCACCTTATATCCTCCTGACATTTTAAACATGACCTAAATGAATGTCATCGTCAATTATCATTTAAAACATAGGCTAATCTTTTGCAACTCTTGTTTAGTGGCGATCTTGAAACTCTGAAAGTAAATTTGTGAAATACAATGAAACAATTTTGTGACGGGTATATTAAATTTATTTTCAGCTATGTTTCACCAGAACACAAATAAATATCAGATGAAATTTACTTTATCGATTTTCCGGTAAAACTATCAACTTCCAGGTTAAATCTATCATTCTTTGTTTTCATTCACTGAAAAATAAAGCTCTCGGTAAACATTATTGATGTTAAACCTGAAGGTTTCATTTCTGTTCTATCTCCAGCATATGCGTGTGCGTGCTCAGATATTTTCATGCTCTTTTTTGTTGGTGGTCAATTTGCCTTTTATACGAAATCGTCGACTTCTGTGCCATTGATTGATAGGAAAATATATGTGTGGGAAAGTTTATACAGCGTATATATGTATTATATACATGTATTTGCGAATGAAATATAATATACGTAATGCTATTGATGGGACACCTGTTACCTATTTTTGCCAAATGTTTTATGTTGCATTAACTGCATATAGACGTGATTACTGAGCAAAGCCTTACATAGGAACCTAAAAGGTCACGGAATCCATCGCTGAAATATGATAAAATACCTGTGCAATTTAATGTATTGTGTTGTTATACAGATTGGTAGGTGCATAGATAAATTATTTAAATCTTATTAGTTAATGAAATGCTTGCAAACATGGTTGCAATAGGTGATTTCGGTCGAGTTACTCAATATTTAGGATGAAGTCATACAGGTAATATATCTGAACGTTAAGCATACACGTGTACTAGCTTATTATTTATTATGATAAACAAAGTGGTCTGACAGGTATTTGTGTAAGGGTGTATGACAATCGAAAATGGTAACTTTAACAGCGTTTTACTGACATATTTCATCACAGAAACAGACACAATTTGCCAACCAAACGACTTCTATCGGTGATTATAATAAACATTAGGTGTAATAGCGAAAACGGACATAAAACCTAGTAATTTATGTACATCTTATATGCCCTGGTTACATCAGACGGATAATGACGTCTGCGACAACCTGATTGATAGATGATAGAATCTGACAGAATTAGGCAATTGTCAAGTAAGACCTTGGATAACTATATGTAAATCACTTCCTATCACGACTGAAAAAAAAAAACACTTCTGTTAAATCATTTATCGTCTGATCAAGCAAAGCGTACGAGCTTATATTGCAGAGTTTACCCGCCATATTTTACCGAATCTTAATTACGTTTTCTCTGTTTTATTTCATCAAATGATTTTCAACTTTAGAAAAAAAATGTAAATTAGAATTATCTATCGGCCTCTGTTTGGGCAAGTCAAAATGCATCCCCTTTTGTCCATCTGGCGATAACAGAAGACAGATTGATAACTAATTCAATCGGTGATAAATAGATTAGGTCAACAATAAGTAAAATATAGATAATACTGTTAATTTATCAGTAGGGACAAAGACTTTGATGGTTTCGCCAATTACTTCCACAAGAAAAACTTGAGCAAATACAAATTCGCAACGTCAGTTAAGTTGACTTAGCTTATATCGCAAACTTCGTCTCGGTTATGGGTGGCCCAGCAAACTGCACGAATCTATCTATCTTTTGTTTGTAATTACAGGAACAACACGCAAACAAAATCAAGTGGAAAAACATTGTCTAAATACACGATAAGCTTGTTTCAAGGGCTATTCATTTTTTCTCCTCGAAATATGCTTAACCCAACAGAGGGGAAATAACAATCGGTGCATTTTAAACATTTCCATCTAGGAATTCGGGTATTTTAAAAACAACGCACAAAAGATGTCTGGATTCACATACATAATCAAGGAATTTCACATTCCAAATGAATGAACCCCCAAACAAAACATATAGATATATAAAATCTTTTGAACATTACAATGGCGATAAATATCAATGGGTATTCCAGCACCTACTCGTCTTTCAGTATCTACTGTGAGGTCTAGACAGTCATGTGTATAATAGAATATTGACAAGTGTAACATGAACGATAAACATGAAGAAAAGTCTGACTTTAGTAGAATACTTATATCTACAGTGTAACAAATACACGGAAACCAGGCAGATCATGCCTGAGGTCAATGTTTGGTAGCTAAATACAGTATCTTTGTCTTTAAATTCTTATATTGTGAAGCTTACAATCCTCCCGACGTGTGATTCAAGCACCTGCTAGTATCATATTTCGAAACAAGTATTTGAATAAAAGGTTTATATCTACCTCAAAACACGATACTACCCACACCTGAACGACAACAAGATATCTACACTGTTGTCATCAGTATTGGATGATTTCTGGATCCCGGGTGTCATTGCTAATGTAACCGTATAACCCAAATATTTGAAGATAAAACTACACACTTAGCTTCTATCACTTTACATGCGTTAAATCTGTTGTATGAATGACAAGTTGCTGAAAGACGAAACCAAGCTTTTCTCCTCCTTGGTGTGAAAAATATTGTAACATACATTTGTAAACAAACCATCACAACTATAAACAAACTTGACAGACGTATCTTATAATATAGAAATTAAATGTCATGTCGTATTATATTTGTTTATTTATTGTGAAATTGATGATATGCTTATTTTAAACATGTTAACATTTTGAATACTACAACTGTAAAATAGATGTAAATATTAATGTTTATCTGAAGTTTTGTTGTACATGTATATACAGACATCTGTGTAAATCATAGTATTTTATTCATTGTAGGGAGGCTTTGCAAGATGTTATGAACTTTTGGATTTAAATACCAACAAAGTATATGCAGGGAAAATAATATCGAAACAACGAATATCAAAACCTCACCAAAGACAGAAGGTACGTAACATAGTATATTTATTGAAGGTGAACACCAAAATCAATATTGTGAATTTTTGCCAACCACTGTAATTACAATGCACCTGGATTCAATGCACACTTGACTGAATGTCTTCAAGGTGGTCTGTCAAATAATGGTTCTGACTCGCAAGGTGGTCGTTCAAATATTTTCAAGTTTGGTCTATCAAATTATTGTTGATATTGGAAGGTACTCTGTCAAATAATGGTTCGTATTGCAAGGTGCTCTTATTAAATAATGACTCGCTTTGCAAGGTGCTGTATTAAAATAATGGTTGTATTGCATGGTACTCTGTCAAATAATGGTTCGTATTGCAAGGTGCTCTTATTAAATAATGACTTGCTTTGCAAGGTGCTCTGTCAAATAATGGTTTGTTTTGCACGGTACTCTGTCAAATAATGGTTCGTATTGCAAGGTGCTCTATTAAATAATGGTTCGCTTTGCAAAGTGCTCTGTCAAATAATGGCTCGCTTTGCGTGGCACTCTGTCAAATAATGGTTCTCTTTGCAAGATACTCTGTCAAGTAGTAATTTATTTTTCAACGTGCTCCGTCAAAATGGTTAGTTTTGCAATATGCTTAATCAAATAGCAGTCCGTTTTGCAAGGTGCTTTGTCAAATAATGCTCCGATTTGGAGGGTAGTCTCATGCGTGCCTGTAAAATAGTATTACATAGTTTGAAACTGAATATCCTGGTCTTAATGTGGAGTGATGTTTGTGTTTATCGTAATGCTTTGTTCCACTGTATTAATAAGTTTTACGATCACTGTATAAACTGGCTTATCTGAAGTTTTTCAAGGTACAAAGAATAATATATGATTTCCCTTTAGCTTTGAGCAGGTATCAGAATATAGGATCTTGCACTAGTTGTAAATATATATAAATCAATATGAAACAAATATGGTTTTGCACCAGTGCAAATCACAATACAGTACCAGAATTTATGATCTTCTGTACTCTAGTTATTGATGGCTGTTTGATCCTCACTGTCGTTTTGGAGACGGTCCATATTTAAATGCATGTTGAGTCTTCAACAGCATTTAGGTAAATAAAAGAAATAGTGGTAAAGGTCATAATCGATCTTTATTGTTTTTGGCAAGACATACATGTTTCTAGTAAGGGTAGAAACCTTCATTTGTTTGTCATTCCTTAAGAAAATGTACATCGATTTATTCTTTAACCAACACAAACATTCAACTGAAATGATACAACCATACATCCAGGTATTTCATTCATGATGATAAAGTCATTGATCCTTTCCAATAGGTTAAAGTCAAATTCAAATACGAAATTAAAATAAATAAAAAAATGTTTATGAAAGATTTGGTATGACTCAGATTTCACCGGAAACGCTTTCTATTACATTTGTAAGAAGAACTGCGATCACCCCATTAGCTCTCACTCAGCAGGCATTAAATGGAGAATCCCTGCTCCAAAGTTATTATCACATGAACTATTTCAGTATTTGCATTTGGAACACATATTCAGTGTTGCTCAAAAGAAATCAGTTCAGGTCCTTTGCCTAGTTGAATCCCATATTTGGACAATGTAAATAAAGAGTGATTTTGGCCGTGTTAATTCATGTGTGTTATATAAGTTGTCTCTATTTTATTAAGGTCGTTGTAAACACTATGCTTGGTGAAGCAGTCACTATATCTTTATCAATGTAGGACATAAAATCTGCGGTTTAGCAATTATTAAGTAGGGAGTGGGGAATAGGTGTAATACTTGGTTGATCTTTTCTCTTCTGTGGTTTGTCAAATATTTATATACAAAACATTCCTTGTTTCACATACATTACTTCTTTCTTTGACTTCGTCAAACAAAGTATCAAACAAGCAAGAGAAAGTGTAACATAACAAATACAATACAGTGTTTTCTAAGTATAAATACTTCATTTTAAATCCAGCTAGACTGTGCCATGTCAGGAACTTGGTGGTTTGTGCTGTGAAAGCCACTAGAATGTTGAACGTGATGACAAATCCCAGAGCTTCTGATAGTAATCCATCTATATGGTTAAAATGAAAAGATTAATGTTTCCAGCTGCCGCAATGGATCTTTAATCTTAAAAAACTTTTAATCAAGATCTCAAACTACATGACTCAATTTTTTGTAGTCTGACGAATGCGGTCAAAGTGAACTGTGTGACATATATATCATGAATAAATTTTAACAAGTAAAGTTTATTTTAAACAAAGAAATGATGTATCACTCTTTATTATTGTCATAAAATATCATAAGCCACATATGCATATTTTTATCCTCAGAACGCTTTGTGGCAAACCTATACATCAAAGTTTTTGTTCAAATTTTACATCAACTTACCTTTTTATATTTGACGAAAAACTTGTGCTTATGTATGAATCATTAGTGATATCGTTTTCCTGTAGGTTTGAGAAATCAATTATTGTTCAGATTTAAATAGAAAGAATATGATTCACGAAAAGGATTTATAATATCTCAAATGTTTTTATATATAATAAGGGTGTTCCTTTTTAAGTGTTTAAAAATGTCAGTTCAAGACTTTATACAAGTACCAAGGACTCTTATAAAATCATTTCCCATGAAGAGAACCCTATAAATATGAAAGCTAATCAGCAAAGCAACAGCAAAATAAACAGGTAAAATAAGGTAATAAATCATGTTGAAATTGTCAGATCAGATAAATGATATCAAATGCATAATTTGAAATTCATATAAAGGAAGGTTTGTATGTATTTTACAGGGTAGAGTAACTCAAAATGTTTTTTTTTTAACACAGTCTTGGTAATTTATTTGTTTGTCATTCGTATCAATAAAATATGGGCATGTCTCAACAGGAGTCAACTTGCTATTTACATATATTTATATTTTTCCTATTCTTGGGTTTTGTTTAAGTTATTTCTGTATGTGACTTTACATATGATGACAGCTGTGTTATCGGCTGATCAGAACGTAGGGTTAATTATTTCTGTCATACACAAACTTGGTATCCTGATAAAATATTTCATAAACACTTTCTGTGTTGTGTCGGCTCTCATGTCAGTATATATATATATATATATATATATATATATATATATATATATATATATATATATATATATATATATATATATATATATATATATATATATAAACAACATAGCTTACTCTTATTTCCTTTCTCTATATGACCTACGTCATGTCAATTCAAATTATGATCAGTATTTGTCAGAATTACCTCAATACCAAAACCCTAATGAGAAATAAAAGAGTTATAACATAAGTTTTTGCTAAAGACTGAAGTGGTTTGGAATAAGCATTAGAAAGTTGCATAATATTATGTCTAGGAGAAAGTAACCAATTATTGATTATAGAAAGTTTAACCGTCATCTAATGTGTGCAGAGTTCGCATGTTCTTGAAATCAACACAACTTCATAATACTGCCAAGTTAAGATTGACAAAGCACCAAATCTTTGAACTTTTAATAAAAGAATTTGTCATCAAGAAAAATGTCCAAGAATGTCTGTAATTGTATTATTATGTATGTACATAAATCATATTTAAACACAGTGTGCGGCAATTCAAGATAATCATATCCCCAAGCAGCCCATACAAGTATTATTATTATTACCATTAAGCCACTGCTAATTTAACAATTCCCTTTCTTAATCTGATTATCGGATTTAAACATTCTACGCCGATTAGCATTTTGTAAAATACATTGTCTGGTAATAAGAATTAAATCAAAGAATATTACAATGTCAAATTGTCTTTTCTGATAATTCGGCTAATTCGTGACTTTTGTCGTTGTATGAATCATTAATTGGCTTTCTCTCTCACTCCTGTCTTTATCCTAATCTGTACAATTAATCAACATTTCACGAACTCATTTCCCACGTGAAATTTCATCACTGGTATGATTTAATCCTAATCATATTATAATTTGTTGCGGAAAGTGTTTTGTGTAAATGTGTTTTTATGATACATTTTGCAATCTGGATTGTTTTTGGTGTATATGTAATTGAATAATATGTATCTACCCAATACTTTCTTGTTTTGTACTTAATGACTAAGTGTAGAGACTGACGGTGTCATGTTGAATCTCATTAAAATGAACGCCTTTATTAGTGCTTACGTCTATCGATATTGTACAGCTGTTTAATGTATACACACTCTGTACTGTGTACTGCAAAGTGACACTGACCTGAGCAGTTTCTTGATCATTCGACTGTAAATAAACAAAATATTGATGAACAACACGTGTTCAATGAATAAAACAGTATATATACATGTATATATAATATATTAGCCTCGTTATCGTTTATGTGTGTCCTGCTGACTATGATTCAGACAAGTTTGTCAAATCTACCCTGACTTGCGTTCATTGCAAGCAGGTACATCATTGTGTCTCTTAAAAACTTCTTAAACAAGTATATTTTACTATTTTTACATTGCAACAATTAACAAACACGAGAGATAGCTTAAATCAATATTTCATGTTGACACAGATGTTGGCCTAATATGTAAGGAGGTCCCAGAGAACCTTCATATCTGAAAAGGCAACCCTCATTCCGTCTCACATATATATATATTATCTTAGAATCGAATCCGGGTTGCACTAACTACCTCGTTACCAGGACAACGCATTCGAAGCTGTTAAATAATGAAGCCAACCCCATGTAAAGTATAGCGGATGATTTATAATAACAAATGGAAAACTAGTCTTAATTTTCACCAACAAAGACTACGTGTGCATAGCTTCGATCAAATTCAATAGATGTGATATAAAATTATATTATTTGTCTGCTCTCGATCAGGGTTAATAAATTCTTTTTACCTCAGAGTTTTGTTTGTCTGCTAGACTGAAACAAATTTGCGACACCTATAGTGAGAGATATGTCAACTAGCCACTTCTAACTTGACAAATACCAACTTCCTGTTGATAAAACGTACTTGTCTAATGGAAGATTTGTTCATTGGTAGACTCTTTCATTTAAGTTTTTATAGAAAACAGCATGACATATTGCAAGGCCTTTTGGAATAATAAAATAAAGAAGACCTTGCATGATCGTAATTATAAGCTAATCAAAAGATACCGATTTTGGCTCGGCTATGTCTTTATCAGCATTCCACGCCCGTTCTTAAACTATGTATAGCCCAAAGCCAAGGCTTTCATTGATAAGAACTAAAGCTTATTCTCACGGAAAATAAATAACGCCGAGTTTAGGAAATGAATAAGTAATTTAAGTAAGATATATAGTGCTGTATATATACATAATGATTGTATTAATTCCATATTAGACAGTGTCCATCAACTGGTACTGACGTAAATGTCGCCAAAGCTGCAGAAGTACATGATCTCAGCCAAGTTCTTTGAGTGATGGATAATATGATAATTAGCATCTCTCTGTCTTCCTCTCTCGCTCTCATCTAGTTATTAAATTCAGCAATTTTGCACGTTTGCCTAAGCACACCAAAACAATAGACCACAGTCTAAATTGATTTTACTTGAAAATATGTCTAGATATACATACACGAGTCATTTCTCTGTTTTCAGTAACATATGGTAGTTTATCTTTTGTGTTGTAGAGCAATCTTTTGTCTGTGTAACTTTGTGTTGCGAGGAGGTGGTTAAAGTGTTCTTCACATGCGCATGACAATCTGTGTAAAATGTCACTGGGACCTTAACGTTACTCATTTGTGTCTGTATGATTTATACTTCTGTCGAACATTTGGAAACATTCCAATGCAGCAGTAATCATGCTTATGTACTACTTCAATAATAATTGTTCCAACATTTCGGAAGAAATGTTGTCGTTTTACAATAAAACTTTAAATTTAGAAACACTTGTTACTTGTATCTGTATAACGTTTTTTGTTAAAGTACGCGTGTGTCAAATATAATTATTACATACAATACAACAATACGTTGATATTTGTTAAATTGTATGTACAAAATGGCATTATTATTTCGTGTTTTTTTATGCCATTTGATCTTTGTGCTCAAATGATAATGTATATAGACCCTCCTTGTCCAAACTGTACTTAGCATGTTTTTATGGATTTCTTTACAAATAAGATTTTGGTTCCAATATTTTTGTAAAGTAAATCATGATATACATTCACACAGATGTGCATGATACAGATTCATAAACAAATACTATTGTCATTTATCCTACATCCCCAGAGATCGCCCTAGAATAACAGTTGTATCTTTTAAGAATATTATAAACATACTACCAAAGTTATAAGACAAATTTGTGTTTTTACAGATTGTCAGGGAGGTTGAGTTACAGAAAGACCTCAAGTGTACACATGTTGTGGAGTTTCATAGTTACTTCGAAGATGACGAGAATGTTTACATTGTATTGGAGAACTGCAGCAGAAAGGTACAAACTTAACATATACACATCACACCAGCAAAATTAACAGAACAATCAAGAAATTGATGAAATTTAATATAATAATGGTACAATGACTACAGTTGTAATCCATCTTTGATGCCTCACATTGTTTGATGTATTAACCCATTTCAACCACATTGACTATAATTGACATTACAATAGAAAATAACATACCAATATGTACTTGGGGTGAAATGGTTACAGTGTCTGCGTCCTATGATGATGGCTAGAAAATCAATACCATATTTTTATTTGGGTATAATGGCCACTATAAATGAATCGCATTTTGACATTCAGGTTAAGGGAAATATAGTCTGTCAATGTAATGCATCATTTGATAATGCTTATTGATGACTGCACATTTGTTACACAAGATAATTTATTCATAATGAGAAAACTTGCATATATGCATATAGACTCAAATTTACCAGGATACTACAAACCTGTCTTTACATACATACATGCTTTCATGCATATGTACATACATATGTATATTCCTACCACCTACTTGTACATAATATTCATACATGCTTCAAAATGTGAATACTTACATACACAGGCAAGCATGCACACACAAACAAATACATTTAAAACCAAAACCATTGGTTTTAAAAATAATTTAAATATTCAGAAAATTTGGTTTATCTACGGATTAATGATTGTTATCAGGGTCCGGTGACTAAGCCGGAATTATTGGATATAACTTTGTTTGAAAACTGTTCTTTGTCTAAATCTCGGTCGTGCCGAAACGGTAAGCAGACAAAGTGAATACTACCTGTTCAACATGTGGACACCTTTTTAGTGGTACATTGATTGAAGGAGTCAGTATTATTGATCCTAAACTGACTGGTTCCATTGACATATTTTAATTGTAGATAGATTTAGCTAACCATCCCTTCATTAAAAAGTCATTGTTTATATTTAGTTAATGAATCAATTAAAGTATATTTGCGTGTTTTTAAACACCTGTAGCCTTTTTTTTCAACCTGTTAGGTATTGTTAAATTTGAATATTTCCTTATCTAGATTCATACATCATGGCTTGTACATTCTTGAAATTTTATCTCACAGACGCAGATTAAAGATTTTTAGACAAAATTGTTTATTTTGATAAAATGTTTCCTGTGTAAACTTCAGTTGGCAAATACTTCCCGAGTAAAGGGAAATGAAGAGACTCAAAGTGAATGATTTACAATTTACGTGACCTTTAATATAATAACCAGTTTATATATGAAATAAATTCCAATATTAACTTGGTATATGTAAGAACAAAATAATTCAAACTTCCTTGCTGGTTAAGTTAAAAGGAAATGAAATATGTTTCGTAAGATAAACGATTATGACAAATTATAAAAACTACAATACATAGAACAGACAACCTTAGATTAGGGTATATCTTGAATTTACCCTGTATCACCCTTATCTCTGTAATTGATGTACATACAATGTCATACATAACATTTCATTTCCCTTCATATTTTAATTTCCCCTCACTGTCATAATCTAATTTTTGATAGTTTTTTTATGAAAATCTATTGTCATACTCTAGGTATATACTATGAGATATAGCACTAATCATGTCTTCAGTCACATGTAGTGCTGTACCTTCTAATATATATTTCATTAAGACATACCCTAAGTTGAAATTTATCTTGACTGGACTTTGGTGTCATACAAGACACTTTATTTTACTGTCATAGCAATGTCATAGTCTAGAATGTATTCTTCAGTATATTTGTAGTCACATATTATACACTGTATCATATTGTCATAATAGTATCATACCTCAGATTGTATTTTGATCTTTCTAAACATTCAATGTTTCACTTGTCTTATGTTAGATACTTGAGGTGCTCTTTTTGCACTGTGGCTCCCCATCAAATATCATTCTCATTATTTGTATTTTCTTCTGATATTCCTCTACATTATTTCAATTTAAATTGATGTACTCTTTACTCTGCCCTTTCCTTCACAGTCTCTTGTACATATGTTGAAACAAAGGAAGTTGTTGACAGAACCGGAAGTCCGATATTTCCTAAAACAACTTGTAGAAGGGGTGGAATACATCCATAGCCGCAATATCATACACAGGGACCTCAAACTTGGCAATATGTTGTTGAATGAGAAAATGGAATTAAAGATTGCAGACTTTGGTTTGGCTACCAGAATAGCATATGAAGGAGAGAAAAAGATGTAAGTAAATGAGTTATGTTAGGTTCACTTGATTTTAAATGTTACAGTTCAAATAAACAGACAATGCAGATTACAGAAATGTATATTGATAAATACGACACAGTGACACTTAAATCCTTTATTATTATAGGTCTACCATCTGGGTTCTGTCAAAATCTAAAATAAAATGGTCTACCATCAAAACATAGGTTGTACAGGTAAAACACATTGCCTTGCATGGAATCCATGGATTATTGAATCTCTAATACTTTTGTGATGACAAGTAGCTTGTTACGCCTGTTATGATTTGATTTAGACTTGTTGTTTGTAAACATGTGCCAGTTTACCTTCGTAGACCTGTACTTTTATCAATTAGTTGTGTTTATTTTGTCTTTTTATCTATAATTTAAAGGACTGTTTGCGGAACACCAAACTACATTGCCCCAGAAGTCCTACAGAAGAGAGGTCATAGTTATGAAGCTGATGTATGGGCCCTTGGTTGTGTCACGTAAGCATATTACATGTCATTGTCGAAATGTGTGTGTTTATGTGAGAAAGAGAGAGAGAAAGAAAGAAGAGAGACAGAGCATATGAGTGTGTGAGAATGAGGGAGCACCTAATAAAGAGCGAGCACCCAATAGTATAAGCATGTTCTTCCTGATTTCATTCTCAGCCAGCCAGATATACTGTTAAAGTACTATAGCATCGATTTTGATTGAAGATTGGAGTTGAACAATAAAAGGCTGTAACCACATTTATCTACTAAATACTTTTCACATCACATTGATCTTGTTATTTTAACATCTGATGTTCAGAAAATACTTATTGCATCTGTTGAACTTGGTATTTAGTTTTATATCATATGCAAAGTGATTTTATTTTTTCTGGAGTTATTTTGACTTATTCTCCATCTCTTTGTCTTTTACAGGTATGCCCTGCTTGTTGGCCGTCCACCGTTTGAAACTTCAACTCTCAAGGAAACCTATGTACGGATTACAAACAACAACTATGTCTTGCCACAGACCATGTCCAGTTCCGCACAGGATTTTATCAAACAATGCCTGAATCATGAGCCTGACTTACGACCAACTCTAGATCAGCTGTTATTACATGACTTTTTCACTGCCGGTTACATGCCAAAAGTTTTATCGCCTGCATGTTGCTCATCCATACCAAAGTTTCCAACATATTCCAAATTTAACAGGTAATTATTTTAATATACTTCAAGAAAATGTTTGAAACATAGTGTAGTTAGAATTTTATTCCTTGATCACAGTACTTCTTTGATTTACTTTGTCACTACAGCATAATTGATGGCTTCAGAAACTTTATTGCATTATGTTGCAGAATTGACGATATCTGTGAACTACTACCATGCAGTTATACTTGAAGCACTGGCAGCTGACTTCAATATGTACTTTAATTGATGGATAGCATACAGACTTTATGTTGTTTTGGCGTTTGCTCACACTTGCATCATTTTATCACCAAAGTGTGGATATCTTTGAAATTAAATTGTGTCAGGTCATTGAACAATGCTATCAGAGTGGGTTTCGCAAAATTACAAAAAAAAAAAGATAAAGTGAAACAAGGAAAATCACACAATTTAAAAGCAGTCTATAACGACTTAATTAAACATTTTATCTCATTTTTTGATAGGAAGTTGATTATAGCATGGAATTGATCAAAACCAGAAGATTTACAAAAACATTTTTATTCTGTAGATATCTTTGAATTATTTGTAGCTGTAAAACGTGAACTGATTGTCAGACTTTAGGCTGTCTACTACCATTACAAAGGAGAACAGTTTTAAAACTGTCATAAAAACTGTTTTAAAATATTCTGGCGTTAGTTTTGTAGATTAAAATGATACGTTTGAAATTTTCAGTTTGCACAATGCAAAATTCTTTCTTGAATACCATTTAAAGATTACATAACTTACGCAATCTACAAATAAAGGAATTTTTGTTGTTTTTCTAATTAATGCAATTTGTCAAAAGAATTTTTTCTTTTAGAAGCATACCAGCGTAATTTCATACAAATGTTTTAAGTAACTAAGGCGGATAGTAATCTATAAATAATTAAATAAATTTGGAATTTGAAAATGCTGATTATTTTAGATTTTTCATAGAGTGCAGTGTTTATTGACTTTATTATGGGGAAAATGTGAGTTTTGGTATAACATGTCTATAATTACCCAATAGAAATATACTGTCGTTCAATGCATTATTGCTCAGAGAGTGTCTCGGCAACATCAAGGTATCACACAGATCCTTCGTGATAGAAGGTTCATGAAATTGATATACATACTGAGTGTATCAGATATAAGGTCATTATAGAGTTTCACAGTGATACATATGCAACATTAGAGTTTCCGTTATGTTCTGTATCTTATATAACATCTGAGTAAGACCATCAATGCAAATCAATAAATAAAAACTCGAAATATCAAGCATGAGAAGTCAATTTCTGTATATTGAATGGCCAATTTGTATGAATATCCATGACTCAGATTCTTTGTTAAAATGTGATTTAAGAAGGGTAAGTGCGTTGAACTTTGGAATTTTGACCGTATTAGCTGTCTAATACATCATGGCGTTTTCCTGGTGATATACATAAGTAATGATATTTATCAAATTGATAAGAGATACCAAGTAATTCCACATAATTAAAAAAAATGATACAGGTGATAATGGTGTTTAGACTTTTAATGATAAAAGATGGAATGTAAATTAAAAGCTACACAAATTACATGTTTAATATACAATGTTTGGAGTAAATGCTTAACTTACATATTAAGTTACCGATCTGTTTTATACATACCAGTGCAAACTATTTTAATTCAATCTTTTGTCTGATTTATGGCCATCTGTATATTTTTGCATACAAATTGATATTTGGTTTGGAAACATCACTGTTTTTATGTATGTATTGGCATTCATTTATTTTATGTTTCATAATCTTTGAATAAACACATTTTAAAATCCATCTCGATTCAAGCATAGTTATTAAATGTTGAAAACTAATTTAAAGGTGCCCTTACTTGGGTTATTGGGAAGTATGGTCCAAATCTTATTTTAACATACACATGTTTTAGTGAATACTGTATTAAGTCAACAAAACTATGTCAATTTAAAGCTATATAAATGACAAAAAGCCAATAATTTGGCATATTGCTGCATATAAAGAATTCAAAGCCTCTGTAATGGCATAGCTATGCATACAATGAATGATATTTTTCAGGTGATTGGAATATTTTGTGATAAAAACTAATACATGTACATGTATATAGAATTTCATGGAAATGTTTTGAATAAGCACCCTTTATGTGGCATTATTGGTATACATTATTTAATGAAATATGTAATCAAATTTTTTATTTTATTTTCCCAATCAGTGCTACCAGATACTGTTAACTCCTAATTTCAGAAAATTCAGGAGCAGTGAAAAATCACGATATTTGAAGGTAGTGAAAATATATTCCGGAATCGTTTTCATTGTACAAACATTAAATGGGGAAAGTAACTAAGTATCTAAATGGTATGCTCTTTTCTATTGTTTAGCCCAGTCTATTATGGTTTGTAGGGTTGAAAGGGTTAAGGGCAGCAAAATGTGGAAAATTGAAAAATCACAAAAGACCGTTCTGGGCAACTAAACAAAATTAAAGACATTTTTAGGAGTGATTAGTGGAATATGACAAGTTACTACCCCTAAAAGTTTTGTTTTTCTAACACAAAATATATAAAATATGTCATCATAAATTTGAATAACAATCATACTTGTTTATTTATGAATTATTTTCCTGCACTTTCAGACCCAAGTCATATGCATTACCAGACAGTAAGCATGATCCCGTAGAGAGAATTACCTCCCCTTTGAGGAATGTAGAAATCCAGGCTGAATTATGTAAAACAGAAAAAGCAGTTGAGGTAATGTACATTTATTGTAATTAAATACTGATTTCTATTTTTGTTATCATCAAAATAATAAAAAGTTTCTGGCTAGTCAATTATATTTTTATAAAAATTGATTTTAGATTATTTTATTTTTGCTAGTTTCAGTATAAGTGATTTTGTATTGTTTTACATTAAGATTTAGTAGTTGGCCTTGTATGATGCCACATTTTTTTTCGGAAATATACATTTTGATAAATTTGAGCTCCACTGTAACTCGAATAATCCAGTCATTGTATGTCAATGGCTTTGATCACTACATGGAATGCATACACAATCAGAATTCTTCACCCGGAAGAAATTTTCCTGTGCCAGATTGTGACGTCATAGTAATTTATATCAGAATTTTGTGACGTTGCATTGACTACTTCACAACACTTGAGTTTTTTCAAATTACTGGTAAAAGAAAGTTGTAATTTATCATAAAATCACAACTGTAATCCTTTCATTCATTTGCAGTATACGTTCATTATGTTTTGTTTTTTTCTGGAACATTTATTTATCCTCGATTTATTGTCAAATTTGAAATGGAAATCCAGACTCCGCAGAATCATATATTGAATGTCTCTGATTGGTCACCTGATTCACAGGGCAGCTGAAGGATTTCTACTGCATAGCATGTTCATGCCCACTGGAGAGACTTTGACCAGAAGAGGGCGCTGTAATCATTTGAGTTAGCTCAACTGGTGAAGTCTTATTGACAGAAAGATTTTCTTGGGCATTTGTTGTGGACTGTTATGTGAAACTATAACTTTGATATTGTTTATAGTATTGAATTAGTAACACTTAATCAATACCTCTCAGGTCGTGAAATGTAAATGATTAATTTTATAAACCATAGGTATGACTATTTACCAGTTTTTACTTAATGAAATTTAATTTCTACAGCCTCAAGAACGTGTAGCATCACCAGCTGTATTCCCCCCTGTCAAGTCACCTATTCATGAACTGATCTCAGAAAATGTAGACAGATCTGTCTCGCCGCCACATCGAGGTGAGTATTTTGCCATGGAATATGAAATTATATTCTCAATATTATATACAGTAATTGGATCCTGTTGGTCTGAATCACAGAGTTATAATAATCATATGGAATAATATCACACTTTAGATTAAATGAACTAACTGTAAATGCGATGAAATATAAATAACAAGAAAAACAATAATGACTTCATATTGCTTTTAATATATTTGTGCTGATAAGAAAGTGTCGGACATGTTTCTTAAAATGTGTTAAAACCCTTATTTCTCTGAATTCAACATAAAATGTGAGTCAGTGCAACTTGATTACTGTTCCACATTTACAATGTGTATCAAAATTATATATATAATCTTTATAAATTCGTATCAAGGAAACCTTCTTGGTGATCTTAATGAAATCAGTTGGGTTATATTATATATATATATATATATATATATATATATATATATATATATATATATATATATATATATATATATATATATATTTTTTATTTATTTCTCAGATCTGTCTCCTAAACCACGTTCCGGTGCCATGTTGCTGGATGTACTCAATACATGCCTTGAACACATGCCTAAAGGTAATTTTGTAAAATTTATTATAACTTTGGTATTATGTTTATAATATTTCTATATGTCCTTTTCATTATTATTATTATTATTTTTATTATTATTATTATTATTATTATTATTATTATTAATTTAATCATTAATAGTATTATAAAAAAAATATGATAATTTCTATATACCTTTTTGATTCTCTAAAAGGAGCATCAAGTATTATTTCAATAATTATATTGCTTTGATGCAGATATGATAAAACCTTTATACATCTCCATATTTCTTTATCAGATGTTGGAGTAAACCCTGTAACAATAGCAGACCCTACAATTGTCTGGGTAACCAAGTGGGTTGACTACTCCAACAAATATGGATTTGGATTCCAGCTATCCAATGACGTCATTGGTGTGCTTTTCAATGACACATCCAGAATTGTTATGTCCCCAGATGGAAGGTAACTATGTCTCTTGTTATTATATTCAAAGCAAGATCGAGGTCTAAATTTTGAATTATTAAAGTAGGTTATGTGACTGATATTGAAAGGTGTGTGTTTGCTGTGTGAAGGTGTGTGTGTGTAGGTGTGTATTTAATCCCTGATGAAGAAAGGTTAAAAACAGGTCTTAGCTCACTGTATTATATTACAACCCACTGAATATAATTGGAAGATGGTCAGAAAGACACAATAGCAGTGATTCTAGGTATACTTTGTGATACAAAGATACAACCATGGTTTTAATACTGCTGATAAAACAAATCACCTTGCATTACTCATACATGATTATATCACAGAGTACAATCTTTGTATACATTACTGACCTATCATCAATATTGACACATTACAGAAATACTTTAGAGCATTTCACCACGCTCTCTACCTACGTCTTTGCCTATATAAACACTCAAGTGGGGTTTTAAATGGACTCGCAGTATTTACACCATTATTAGAGATAGGTTATTTCAGTTTAAAGTGGACAACAATGTGAGACAAAAAGACAACGGTACATTCCTTTGACTTGCTGTCAGAATCCTTTGTTAGATTTAAATTTAACACTATCTTGCATTAACAACCACAATTACAAAGCTATACAGGAGTTGACCTGTGGTACTCATTGGTATTAAGTATCACAGTGACAGACGATAATATTACATACATGCATGAATCAGCTGCGATTACAATAGTAACACACAGTCTGAAGATAAATCTAGTTAACCAAGTAATTTTAAGAATTCAGTGATAGCAAATGTATGTCGTTCAAATGAGTTGTCTATATTAATTTAGCCATCTTAGTGCTGACTTAACAAAGTAAAGTTCAATCGTACTTATTAATATAGATCTATCATTGTCCTGTTTTCTAATAGTTTAACTTGATGTGTAAGACAAAATAGGACAATGGAATGCACTGTGTATTATATCTACATGGCGAAAATGATAATCACATGATTGTTACGAACGTTATCAATTTAATCATCTGATTAAATTTCTTATAAAAATCATAATTTAAACGTTTTTAAGATAAAAGAAACGTGATAGAAACAAGATTTCTGTTATTGTTATATATATTATTAATTATATTACTCGTCAAATAATAGCAGTGTTCGTGTCAGTCTCGTTAATTTGAAAACAACACATGTAAATATGTACTTTAATGCTCTACTTTGAGTATTATCAGTATCATTCAACAGTAGTAAATTGTTCCCAATCGACAGTGGATTTAACAATCTTATGTAAATATTTAACAGGGCTGTCCAGTATTACGATGTAACCGGAAAATCCTCCACATACACAGTAGAATGCGTTCCAGAAGAACTAGAGAAGAAAACTACCCTGCTTCTTTATTTTGCTAGATATATGGATGAACACCTTATCCAGGTAATTTTATATCCAATATATATATATATTTATATATACAAAGTTAGCCTGCATTTTTACAAATAAGTGAATTTCTTTTGAAATGATTCATGACTGTAACTCAAAAGAGATATGAATTTACCTTTACTATTGTCATTTCAGAATTTCAAAATTGCATGTTGATCTGCATTTTACAATTTGTACCATGTTGAAAGACAAAATACTTCATAATACTTCTCTTTCTAGTTTTATGAATTCTGTGTATAATTTATATTATGATCTTTATGATTCGTGTTTATTTCCTAGGGTGGAAACGTAGAGATCTCCAAAGATTCCGATGACTCTTGGTATGGAAATATATACCTCAAAAAATGGTTCCGGACAGCAAAAGCAATAGTGTTATACCTCAGTGATGGAACACTGCAGGTAAATTATCAAATATTATTAGTAGTTTAATCTCTGTTTTACATTTCTTTCTCTGTCAATATGGAAAAGTAAATGATTATACTAGTATCATATTTCTTAGTTTCATTTTAATTAATGTATTAGCCCATTCACACCTGAACACACATTTGGACTGGTCTAAGTCACTGATTTATAGAAGAATCCATTGTTTTAGGGGATAATGAGTTTAACAGTAGTGATTGTGATATATAATGGACATTTAGCAATTAGTTACTAAATTTGTTATATATTCAGTTTCCCCTATGTTAAGGGGTATATTTGTATCATATACATGTATATGAATTATATTACAACGGAAAAATTTGGATTATACAGTTTATTTTAATATCACATGTTTTGTTACAGGTAAACTTCTTCGATGATCACACAAAAATAATTATGAGTTACCTGAAAAATGACTATTACGTGACTTATATAGATGAGGCAAGAAATGCCAACACATACTGTATGGTCCAACTGATTCAAGATGGCTGCAAAAGAGATATAATGCAGAGGATGAACTTTGCCAAATCCATGTTAAAGAATCTTGTTGACATTGAGGGTGCAGATATATAGTGATATCGTACTGATTTTGTGAACCATGTCTTTCTTATAAGTTTACATCTTATTATCAAATATATACATACAGAGGAGAAACAGTTAAGCAATTTTCATAAATTATATGTTCATTTGTCATACAGAAAAAATGAAGTGATTATGTTTTCATTAAGTAAGTATTGCATCCACTTGAGAATTTGCTTCCAATGTAAAAGAGAAATAGTGTATATAAAAGGAAATACTTGTAATTAAAGTGAAAAATGTTTATGAAAGGAAATACTTGTAATTAAAGTGTAAATGTGTACCAAAGGACATACTTCATCAATTAAATGTACAAGTTATAGTGGCAATTAAGTCATAATCAGAAAATTGCTTGAATCTCCTAGTGTTAAAAATGGTGCATAATATCCTTTGAAAGATGGCATGGCTTCTTTTTAAAAGACACAATGAAAGTGAGATTGAAAACTAAAAATGCAATATAGAATTGGAGTCTTGTCTCAATATTAAGGACCGTCCTCTTTGTCCATGCAAGGTGCTATTATGCATGAACTGAAGGTATATATGCAATAAATTTCATCTATGTAAGCAACCTGCCAAATGGTGTTGATGTGTGGGCGTTTGTATATATATACTAGTCTTTCAAATTGTAAGCCATTGATATATATATATATATATATATATATATATATATATATATATATATACATACATATAACATTACAAATATATATTACAGCATATCAACACATTTTCTCTAGTCTAGACAAACACGTACATAATGTATTCTTTCTTGTAAATCAAACACATTTTGGAAAATGACTATATTGCTCTCCATAAAAGAAGTTTGTCATTTTGTGGAATTCACTAATCTTGCACAATGATATTTTATGGTACAGGATGATTCCTGATTCAGTTAGCTGTAAAGTAGATCAAATCTTTGATTTCTATCGCCACAGTCTTCTTACTGGGTTTCCAATACAGCTCAATAACTAGGCTTCAAGCACAGTCCCATAGCTGGGTTTTCACTAGTCCTTTAACTGGGATTTGACCAGTCCTGTAACTGGTTTTGACCAAGGTCCCATATTTGGACTTTAAGGATCAATTTTATTTATTTTTGTTATGGACCAAAATGTAGTTGAGAATTGCATTTGCCATTTGATCTCATTTAGAAATATGAAATAATACAAATGAAATGTGGATTGTAAATACTAATATTGTATATGAGTGATATGTAATTATGGATGTAAGTAATTTTGGGTGGGTGTGTTCGTGTGTGTGTGTGTTGAAACAATACATTTATTTCAAATGAATGTTTTACATATATCAGATTTGTTAACTAGTATGATTGTTATTGAAGACTGAAAAATAGAATCAAACACGAGGAACTGTTGTTTATTGTAAATAGAAGAAATGGAGATAAACATTTTGTTTTGGTTTAACAGAAAATGAAAGAGTTACTTTTTTCTTTATACCCTTTCGATTGATATGAGGATGTTTTGTGTATTTGTTGAGGACTTTGTTAAGTGTATATTTACCTTCCACTTTCTTTGATTTCCCTGTGATAAACTTTGATGTTATAAAACTCATTATACAATCCAATATATATAATATTTGTAAATTGTTTTGTTAGCGCCATATTGGAATTGTAAAAAAACATTTTTGATCATCCCATTTTTTAAATTTCTCTTTTTTCAATTTTTATTTTTGGTTTTATTAGGTTTTTCATTTTGCGCGAATTTGTACTTCAATTTCCTGTTCATAAAGTTATTGGTTTTTATCATCTTTTTTTAATTGTTTGTTTCTGATACAGCTTGTTTTTCAAACCAATTGAGGACCAAATTTGTGTGATGCAATTCCTTGTATCTATAGCAGTGTCACAATCTATATACCAACTGCACATCTGCGTGATATATTTTGTTATATTAAATGTTTTCTGACTTCTCTAAAATTAAATTTGAATGTTAAATTTCAAATTTGTCATATCTAATAAATATTGATAATAATTATGTTGTCCGTGTTCTGATTATATATAAATATGATCATTGCTGAAGATGTTGAGTCTGCTTTTGAGTTGGCATGAGAAAAAGTTTTATAACCTTGGAAAATAAAATTTGCTATGCAATCACGTGGAATAAAGAGCACGTGCATCCAAATTTGCTATTTGTGCAATTTATCAAAGATGCATTAACAAAGATTACTTCAAGTATTCCCATCACATTTTTGGCGGGACACTTATTACAAAGTGTCATTAGGGTCCGATAGTTTTGGCGGAAATTTAATTGTAAGAACAAAGTAATGAAGTTTATGCTTTGAATATTGCCAATTTTGCACAAAGGCCATATTGTGTAAACTAAGGTCTGATGAGTTCGGCTATCGGACATATCCGAGCTCTTATAGGAAGTAACATCCTATGGTGTTTGCAGTGATTCGATTTGGAAATTCGCTGAGATATTGAGTGGAAAGTTAGATGTTGCAGCCAACGTGTAAACATAATACAGCTAAGTCTTCGACGACAAATAACTCATTATACACGTATGAAATGCCTCCATATACACATTAAAGTTATTATAGCATTGATATAATAACAATTAAAATTCAATGTTCATTGTTTTCCTCTGTTACACTACACCTCACTTGCTCAGAGATATTACATGTTTCACAAAATATCAAAACAAAACTTAATATATAAAGTCAAATGACATTACTGAGTTATAACAAATTTCCCACTTATGGAGATGCATTCAGCAGCGTATAGGTAGGAATGAGCATACCTGACACCCGCATACTGGAAGGACATTGATGTATCGGGAAGGAAATTTTGTATTTAGTACAATGTATATAAAAGTGAAACAAAAAATTATATTATTGATCACCAAAAACAGAAACTTACTAAGTGGGAGTGCTTGATTACTGATAATCATATATCTACACGTTTAAATTCACTGGGGGATTACATCAACTGTAAATATTTCATGTCTCACACTTTTGTCAGTTTTGTGTTCATTTTTTTCAACGAGGCATGTAATCGACTGTGTTGGTCTTAGTGGTTGAAAGGCAGCATCATTGGAAACAAACCTGAAATCAGAAAACCATTTTAAAAAGTGTGTTTCCTACACTTGTTAACAACAAGTAGTACAACAGAAGAATTTCCTATAATATTATGTGTTTAACTATGTTCCCCATTTGGATAATAGATGGGTATCAAAGTGACAACACATGCTATGTTTGGTTTCATTTCATGCTGAGATAAAGATTAAAAACTGGCCGCAATCATATAACTGAACAAAACTTGCTTAATGTGCCAAAACACTAACAAAACAAAAATGTACATAAAGATTTCCGTATGTATTTCCCTTAGGTTTCTATGTTAAACTATCTGCCATCTTGGATGACGGATCGGTACGAAAGTAATTACACTTGGTCAGTACCTTGTAAGGAACATTCAAGTCATGTTTGGTTTCAATCCATTAAGCAGTTCTCTAGAAGAAGATTTTTGCATGCATGTTACATAGGGTTCTATTTTTAAATAAGTCCCCTGTTTGCAGGCATCTTGGATGACGGTTCGGTACCAAAGTAACAACATTTCATCTGCACCTGTAAGAAACATTTATGATATGTTTAGTTTCAATCCATTCAGTGTTCTATAGAAGATGCTTGTATGTATTTCCCTGGGGTCCTATGTTAAACTAGGTCCACAGCTGGCCGTCATGTTGGATGACAGATAACCACCAAAACAACACTTGGTCAGCACCTTGCTATATTTGGTTTTAATCCATCCACTGATTCTCCAGAAGAAGATTAAAATGTTATCGGACGGGCAGACGGACGGACAGGCAATGGACGCAAAGTGATGACCATGAAGGGTCATGTGAGGTAATCAAAACAAATAATTAACAATATATTAAAATGATTGCAGTATACAAATAGCAATGGTGTTTTTTTTATTGGTGCACTTTTTTTTTATTGGAATTATCTAGCACAATAATAATTATGGGGAAATGCACAAAAAATTTACTAAAAAAAAAGGGGTTACATATGAAAAGGGATGACAGCAACACTAAAAGTATAGGTTGATAAAAAAAAGATAATAATCATAAAAACTAAGCAATAATAATAATTATGGGGTCATTTAAAAATGTGAGTCACAAAAGATAAAAAAGGGGTTGCTGGGTCATTCAGGTTTAATTACTCGTAAATAGATGGGCAAAGTTCTAAATTTGAAGCTCATAGTTTTCAATTTTACATAGCCGATGAAATTCGGTTGCGACAGCAAGCAGTATTTCGTGAGTTTTACGAACTAATACAAAAACAGTATAGTAGCTTTTACTAGAAAGTAAAAAGAATCTTGTATAATCAATAATAATAATAATAAAAATAATGGAAACCAAGAGGTGGGATAATAATAATAATTACAAAATCGACAAGGGTGTCATTGGTAAAGTCTCAACAACCGCCAACGAAGGAACTCAACTAATGTAGTAAACAAGACTATTCATTTGCGGAACGTTGACAGTTTTGTTTTCAATTTGTGTAACCTCTTATAGGGGTTGCTGTTTGGTCATTCAGGTTTAATTAATCAGTTAATTCAAAATGTATCGTCGCGTTTATCGTTTTGTGCTAATTTCGTCTCTGTTATTATTTTCAAGTTGAAGCGTGTGTGCTTGATCTGGCAGTTCGCTAGACATATATATAGCTCATTTATATAAATGTCAATTTTAAATTTTACATAGAAGTTGCTTGTAAGTTCTAAGCAAATTGGTTCCCATAGGACTCTTACAATATAAATTCCAAACTTGAAATGGAATCATGCGACAGCAAGTACAGAGTATTTAACACAAAAAGTCTTTCTTTAAATTTTTTATGTTTTTGTGTAAAATGAGAAATCTACGAACTAATACAAAATTTTCATCTAAGTTCACATCTGATTTACACCGCAAACTGAGGTAAAAATATTGTGATGAGCAGTAGCTTATATGGGTTTTTTGAACTGTATCCAGTATAAAACCATCGGTCTTTTATAAAATGAGTTATCGAAGGATCTCGTCCTTTGAAAATGAAATGAGACAATTCTTTTCGGTGCTATATTATTTGATGATGGCATGTAAATTTTACTACTTCTGGATCATTAAATACATATATCTTTAAGTTTTCAAATAACCATATATATAAAAAAAAAAAAAAAAAAAGTTTTAAACGAAATTTGGTCTTTCAGCCATCAGACTTGGTTTATTATGTTTGGCCCATCGTCTAAAACATCCATAATATGGAGGAACGGGCTTCCATTTAGCCCCAGTGAGGGCATAACTAGAAAGCCCATGTCCGATACTACATTGTGAAAGAAATTGCACTCCTTACGCATAGCTATATGAAAAGGCGTGCCAGTTTATGGTGGACCTGAACGATTTACCATCGTACCATAGACCAACGTACCATCGTTTGTAACGCGTGACCAACGATAAACATGGAGATGTATTCTGGGGTTGAAGAACGTAGGGGTTCATTCTTGCTTCATTTGTAAAAGGACCAACGTTACCATGAAGACCAACGAAGAGATAGACCAACGTACCATAGACCAACGTTTACCATAGAGTTCCATCACGAACATAGACCAACGTACTACATAATAGACCAACGTTTACCATAGACTTTTTTTTATTACATAAAACATCAATATGGACGAACATAGACCAACGTACCATAGACCAACGCATACAACGTACCATAGACCAACGTACCATAGACCAACGTACCATCGTACCATAGACCAACGTACCATAGACCAACGTACCATAGACCAACGTACCATAGGCCAACGTACCATAGGCCAACGTACCATCGTACCATAGACCAACGTAGACAACACCAAGGCCAACGTACCATAGACCAACGTAGACCGTAACCATAGTTCCATATCAAGTTAATGTGTAGTTGCTGCTCTATGGAAATCAGATAATACTACAATTTCTAGAACTGTTCAGATATTCATAATAAAAAGCAAACTTTTTATGAACATTACTTAATAGAAAAAATGCTTTACCAAATATCACCATAACTACCCTTAGCATTATTATTACGCTTGTTTATTCATTTCTGTCTCCACCATTATTGTATATATAGTATACTGTATCAACTGTACCGTTACCATTACTATCGTCATAATTGTTCATAAATGTATTGGCTGTTTTTTTCTTCAAAAATTTTCTTTTTCTTTTTTACTACTTAGATTGATATACAACAGCTAAAAAGGAGATATACATAGACATATTTTTAAAATCCCCATATATTTTGTGAATATTGCTTGAGAAATCCAGATTTTTGCATATTTCATTTGGACTTGACTGTGGACTCACGGCGGATGTGACCGGTCGACAGGGGATGCGTACTTCTCCATGGCACCTGATCCCACCTCTTGATTTTCAGAGGTCCATGTTTGTCCATTTTTGCCGGATTTGTATCTGTGTCCTGGACATCCCAAATATTTATACTTTGGTATCTGAGATGTTTTATATTGCAATTGATACTCAACCTTACCAGTTGTATACACTGGTCCTGACCTTATTTTCATAAAATATATAGGTATATAATTTGTATGCCAGTGTATGGCTCTCATTTGTTATTGTACATCAGGTACAAGTAGTAAAAGTAGAAAGAATCGAAATATTATTTTTCTTGTAAACACAGCAAATTCCCCTATAAATTCTTACATACATACATACATACATACATACATACATACATACATACATACATACATACATACATACATACATACATACATACATACATACATACATACATACATACATACATACATACATACATACATACATGCATACATACATACATACATACATACATTATACATGCATACATACATACATGCATGTACATACAATGTACCTACCCATATTACCATACACATATATACTTATACACACATATACATACATACACATACATATAATAACATATACATGTACACATACATACATATATTGAATATAACTACACAAAACTTTTAATACTACCTGGTTAAACTTTTATATCATCCATTGGTGTACATATAATTTGTCAATATGCATGCATACATAGGTATATATTCACCCACACGTATATATGTATCCAACAAAGTTACATATACATATATTCACGCGCACAAACATAAATATGTATAAATAATACCCAAACCTAAACATGAAACACATACAACATGCATGCACATATACTTGTATATACTTTTTACTTTTGTACAAAAGTAAATATCTTGAAGAAAAATAGATTTTTTAATCCTGAAGAAAGGGAGAGACAGAATGAGGTAAGGAATGGATATCCAAGATAAGGAGAGAAAGACAGAATGATGTAAGGAAGTGAAGAGCAAGAAAAAGAGAGAAAGTAGGTTCCATATACATGTACTTGACAAATGAAAATGTCTAGTATCACATATCTAATGCTAATTTCCAATTAACAAATTCAATATTAAATGAGTCAATTCTTTTAGTTTTGACTGCTGTACATTTGTAAAACTAAATAGATTTGCTTGAGGTAATTTTAAAGGCAATAATTTAAGGTTTTTCCTTGCTGTAATTCCTCACAAAGATAAAATATTTTAAATTAAGTAACATTACTAAATTTTCCTTTGATGATTTACCTGAACAGAGAAGGTTTTTTTCCTTGTTTATTTCTAAATTTATAGAAAATGGCGTTAACCATGCCTGAATATCATACAAAAAAGTCTGAATATGTTCACATATGACAAAAGGCACATACAGAATTTCCACATATTCCAATTTTAAAAGCAAATTTATTTGTTGTTAAAATCATATGATTAATCCTATATTGGAACCAGTGGAGTTTTGTGTCATGTGTAATTAAGAAGGGTCTACAATATATTAGTTTCCATTTATCTTGTTCAAAGCTTCGGAAAATGTCTTCCTATTTTTTCTGTGCTTTTGGTAATTCATTATTAATTTTTAAGATATCATACACCTCTTTTGAATCTTTTTTTTTTACTTTTAACAATATATTTTATTTTGGGTGGGATCCGAGGTGCTTGGACTTTATTTACCTCATTTTGGTTATTTGCCTGAAATAATTGTCTTATCACAGAAATAATTCCATTATATTCGAGAAATAATATTTCAATGTTTAATTTATCCTTCTATTCATTAATTTTATAAAAGGTAACATTATCTTTTAAAAAGTCATTTATGAAAATTATATTTTATTCATACCATTTATAATAGTAAACAATTTTGGCAAATTGTTTTTCGTGTTATACAATATGTACCACAATTCCAAATTAACTGGAAAATACATTTGTTATACAGAATGAGATGTTTCATCGATGTTCCATTTAAGCATTGATTCATAAGATTGAAGATGTCCACAATATTTTATATGAATGTGAAAGTCCATTCTACATATTATTATAAGACAAACAAAACAAATTCTAAGCTTTCCTCTATTATTATTAAAAAATAATATGATTGCTCGAAAAAAAAATGCTACTTATTTTTTTTCTGGGTCAGAGATCAAATTGCAAAACATGATAATGCCAGCATATGTAATTCGTCAGCTGATTCGATGTTTTAGAAGCTTACTTGAAGAGAATGGATTCTTATAAACACACAGTATAACAAGAACAGAAAAAGCTGACATGAAAATTGATTTTAAAATATTCATCCATGAAAGACTTAGTAAGTTGTAACATGATGTATAAAAGACGAATATGCAAATTGCTAGTAAACTGATCTCTTTGTGTGGATCCTGATAATATATATATTCATTATATTCATTGATATGACGTACAAATTGAATCGTTTTTATCTAAACTTTAAATAAGATCGGATTTCGCTGATGGTGGCATTACTCTAGCGGGAACACAGCATTTATTTTGTGCAAGAGTTATCCTCCTTGTATCTTGTTAATATACATGTATATGTCTTCCTTTCTAAAATATTTGGTTAAATGACATATAATGATGATAAATAAAGCTATGGGTAAACGTTATAATCACTTTCAACAGTCATCATCATAACTCTATTACATTTCCACGGCGTTACAACACACTAATATGTCATCAACAAGTAACACTCAATACTGTATGGCGGAATAGTTCGCGGTGTTGATATTCGCTATATTGACGGTGTTGATAAAGCCGTGAATTAAAAACCTGCGTTCGTGTCAGGAAAGAAAAAAACGTGAAAATTACAATATGTGTAACTGAACCAGTCTACTTTAACTGATTTAACGACATTCTTAAAATAACTCATTTTAACATTAGGGTAAAACTGAGTTAGAAGAACTGTAACACAGATTCGATATGTAAAACAGAAATTTCTCAAAAAATATCACCATTTATCTCAGCAAAGTACTCTGAAAAACTGTATAAACCTTTACGTTGAAGATAAATAAAGAAAATAATGGTAAATTTTCTACCGATAGCTTAGGATTGGATGTTCTTGAAAATGGATTGCATTACACAAATTGATTTAGAATGTATGAAAACATTTCGCTGATCTTAATAAATATTCACATTCATAAATTTAGATAAATACAATAAACTAAAAATTTATGAAAGTTTCTCTTTTCACATTTTCATAGTATTTGTAATGATATGCGCAAAGAAAGTTTCGCCAAATTCCTCAGAAACAGGAGTTTGTTGAAAAGGACGATAGGTACTATATCTGTGAACACTGTTCCTACAATAGAACAGGTACTATATCTGTGAACACTGTTCCTACAAAAGAACATGATGATAAGTATAGAACATTATGATATCAGTTAACTTTTAAACCTAACTTTTTTCTCAAAATAAATTCTTACAATATAAAAATCTTTTGATCTAAATAATGATAGATAATGAGAATTATTTAAAAAGATGGTGTTTGCATGCCGCTGTCATATAGAAAACCTCCCCCACCCAAACAAAATCTTCCTCCGGAAAATTTTCTATATGGAAAAGCTTCCTCCATGGGGAATGTTTTCTAATATATAGAATTCACTCCATCCTCTCTGCATAGAAAACTTTCCCACCTGCCCTTTATAGGTTTGACTTTTATGTCAGCCATTAGATATATCGGGATCCAGGATTCTAAATACATATATGCGCAATACAAAAACAAACAGTGCAATTCAAACAATTCTCGGTGTCGGATGATATGGGCATTAAATGTTTCTTTCAGTAAACGCAATTTTCTTCTTCTATAACTAATCTTTTAATTAGATGATTTTCACTTTGCTGATTTAATCTAATACTCATATTATTCAAATATATATCAGCTAATTCATAGTATTTCACGACCAAGCAAAGGTCAGTATGTAACTAATTAAGACAGAATGATTTACCAACATAATTTTAAGGGTCTAGTTTTTAAACAGATTTTATAGTACATATATTATTACACTTAGAATATTATAAACATAATACTAAAGTTATAGTGCTCAAGACGATTGTTTCTGTCAATTAGACTTCATCAGTTGAGCTACAATTTTAAACAGATTTTGTGAGGAGAAAGTTGTATCAGGCAAGACCAAATAACATCGTATAATAAAAATCCGTTTAAGAGTAACCACTGTGAAAGGATGGTTATCCAAGCTTTAGAAGAATTTGGAAATTTAATTGAGCTATCAGTGCCAAATATTACTTGAATTGCCATATATTTATTGGATTCCGAAGATGCACAAAAATCCCTATAACACCGCTTCATTGCGGGGTCATCTAAGTGTTCCACCGAGCCTTTATCTATTTTGCTTACCAAACTTCTAACACATATTAAACAAGGTCTCCGGAAGTACTGTATAACGGCCTACTCAAGAAGCGGAGTCAATCAGATTCAAAAGAATTGTTGGAACATTTAAAATCTCCAAATTTCAAACATATAACAAGCATAAAGTCTTTTGATTTTTTCGACCCTTTACACAACAATCTCTCACCAAAAACTCAAAAAACAGATTAATATCTATTATACAAAACTCTTTTGTATACAAAAATGGAAATCGCAGATATAAATATTTAGTGTTTGGTCATGAAGACCTTATTTTGTCAAGGAACACTCTAATTCCAATAACAAGTACACTGAAGACGATATTATCAAGATGCTGGGGTTTCTAGTAGACAACATGTTCGTGGTTTTTGCGGGAAAAGTTTTTGAACAGATTGTCGGCATTCCTATGGGTACCAATTGTGCACCCCTCTTGGCTGACATATTTTTGTATTTATATGAAGTGGAATTTATACAGTCTCTGCTCTCCAAAGGAAACAAACAGTTAGCATCTCGGTTCAATTTTACTTACAGGTATATCGACGATGTTCTGTCTATATATAATTCAGAATTTCAGAATTACCTTGGCCAGATGTATCCTGTTGAGCTAGAGATCAATGAGACGACAGAGAGCAACACATCTGCTTCTTACCTAGATTTACTCCTGTCGATTGGAAAAGACGGTCAACTTCACACATCCCTCTATGACAAATGAGACGATTTCAATTTCCATATCACAAACTTCCCGTTTCTAAGTAGTAATATTCCATCTTCTCCTGCCTATGGCGTTTTCATTTCACAACTTATACGTTATGCCAGGGCATGCTCTTTTTATGAATGTTTTATTCTGAGAGCTAAACGACTAGCCAATAAACTACTTACACAAGGTTACATTGTTAAACACTTGGAGTCGCCGTTTAAGAAGTTTTATTGTCGATACGTGGATCTTGTTAAACATTATGAAGTTCCCCTCCCAGAGATATTAGATAGTATTCTGGATCACGGCCACAGACAGTGACTCCGTTTCACCAATCATGCTTTTTACCCAACTTGAACACCAAACCACACCTGGTCTTAAAGTGTCTCGTTTGTGATTCGTAATTGTTCTTCATGTTGAGACCATTTGCACATCTAATTAGTCGTGTTATAATGGACTTGAGTTTTGATTATTGATTGGTACTTCTTCAATTTTACTTAGTATAAGAATATCAACTGGTACCGAAATACCAGGTACTTAATTTATGTATACCCTCGGGGACTCAAACGGTCCACAAGCAGTGACAACGACCCAGTGGTTATAGATATTATAAACATAATACCAAAGTTATAATGCTTTAGACGATCGTTTCTGTCAGTTGAGCTACAATTTTAAATAGATTTTCTAAAGAGAAAGTGGTATAAGGCAAGACCAAACAATAAATTTAAACGTATAATCAAAATCTGTATAAGAGTAACCACTTTAAAAAGATGGCTATCCTACCTTAAGAAGAATTTAGAAATTTAAATGTGCTATCAGTGCCAAATATTACTTTAGTATATGTGGAAACTTCTCTTATAAGTTTGAATAAAATAAGAGAGAAATTATCTTATGAGACTGTCCCAAAGTAAGTGAGAACGTCTCCTATATATTCAAATCTGGAAACACGTGGGATTTACACTCAGCATATATTTTTTAGTATATTATATTTCGAAATAATCGATGAGCAAATTCAGGAGGAAAGTTTTATATATAGTAAAATTTCCAGGGGGAACATTTACTATAAAAATAGGAACATTCTCTATATAAAAAAAAATTCCCACGGGGAATGTTTTCTATATAGCTAATATTCTGTCCGGGGGAATATTTTCTATGTAGCAAATTTTCCGGGGTGGGGGTGGGGGTTCTATATAGAAAACTTTCGGGGGGAGATTCTCTATGCGATAGGTTTTTCTATATGACACCGCCCAACAACTTCACTAATATTGATAATTTATAATTCATTTAATGCTGACGAAATAATACATTTCCTATTTATACGTTTCTTTCATTCTTGGGGTTATTGATACAAATCTGGACAAGCTTACATATAATACTGGGACCTCCGTGGCCAAGTGGTTAAAGTATTGCACTTTGAACCATGAATTTTCTCACTGCAGGTCAGCTCATGTTCGAATCCCGCTGGAACAAAAGCTTATTTTTGTGAGAATGTTTGCTGGTTTACTTGCGGAAGGCCGGTGGTCTATTTCCGGGTACATTGTAACCGGGTTCTGTCCTCCACCAATAAAAACTGGCCGCCTCCATATAAATGAAAAATTGTTGAGTTTGGCGTAAAGCACCATTCAAAATAGAAAATATTCAAGATAGAATACGGAATGAGTTATTGATATCCGAAAATTGGTATATTTTGGCCATTGTTTAATTTTGGCCAATTTGGCCATCCTATGAAAATGGCCAAAATTAAATCGTCCAAAATATGTACACAATGTTACTATCGGTACTTTTTAAAAATGTTTTAGTGTTTTATATATTAGCAAACAAGGGGTTAATAAAATAATACTGTGTGGAGGTTAATCTTAATTAAGTGCCATGTGACGCATCATTTCTAATTATTCTACCGGTACTCTTTAATATTTTGATATTTCAAACAAATGGAATGTTGGACACAGCAATCCCGAGATCTGATGGCAGGCCAAATCTAAATGTGATATAAACATATATGTTCAAATAATTGTTTATTAATTTGGGATACTTTATTCTATTTTTTATGCTTAACAAGTTAGGACAAATTTAAACAAGACAGTTAATAAAGAAATTGAGTCGCTCAATGTTCTAACTTATGACAAACATTGAAATTTAGAGAACCTATTTACAAACGTTTACCCCAGTTTGTAAAACAACTTAAAAACTTTACCTGTAATTAGTTCTGATTTTGTTTGTTTGTCAGCATGGCAAAACTATCAATGGGTTCACACGCTAAATATGATTTAACTAAAAAGAATCGATAAGTGATCAACTGTTTTAATAAGTTTAGATTTAAAATACAGAACAATTTCTAGATATATCAGATGTTTTTTATACGCCGGATAATCGATGTCAGACAATGGAAGAATGTCGCATTTCACGGGGCTTATCTTTCATATATCTATGTAAATGTAGTCATCCATATTGCAAGTTGTTTTATCTACGTATATAGTTTATGACGGGAGACCTTTAATTGTACCAAGGTTACTTCTATACAAATGTAGATTTAGAGCTCTTTTGTGTAGGTAAAATGGATCCATTAACAGCATACACCACTAACAAAAACATCTTTGGAGTCCTCAATACTATTACATGTTGAGGGTTTTTCAAAAATACTTTGTATGGGTCAGCGCTGGTTGTAACGTTCTGTTTAAAGTTGATTTAAAAATCGCCATCTCATAGAGGAATTTAAACATGAAAAGCAATGTAATTCAGGACAAGATACGGTATAGTTAAGAAGTGACATACCATGTGAATAAAGACGTTTTGTTTATACACTTGGAATAAATAATAGTGTCGACATATGATCTTGCAGAGCTTGTGGGGTTTGTGCATGTTGAGGACAGATTGCGTTTGTGTTTTTGTTAATCAAAAAATATCCTCAATATGAACCTTGGTCTGCTTTGACAGATGAATCCTTGAACATCTATGAAATAATCTCGAGTAGGAATAATCATAACAATATGGAAAACGAATCAGACGAGTTTAGCTATGGAAAGAACAGTGGATTAATCAATGTTTATTTACCTCGAGCGGACGTAAATCACTTGTCTGTGCCACCTCCATCGCCAGTATTTTCTCTGGAAAATGTGTTCAAATTCAGTGACCAAGTCCTGCAGGACCGTCATTTGTTTATTCACCGTAAACCATCCTATTTTCTGTCAAAGGACGAGGATAATCGAAGTGAACCAGATGAAAAGGGAGACATATCAAGTCGTTCGAACCGTTCACCTGATGACGAAAAGGATGATTTGTCATCAGTTAATGTTGTCAGATTAACGCTTGGGTCATCTGATATAGCATCTCCATCATTCAAAGACAAACGTTTTAATGAACGTTTGAGTGCGTATGTGGCAACAAAAAAGAAACTACAAGTTGCCAAAAGCGAAGAAAATAACGGAAAACCTGTAAATGTAAGTGATTCAAAGATTATGACTCAATTGAACGAATTAATCAAAACACCGAGAGAAATTAAGGGTATACCAAGTGTACGGAAATCAAAACTAAGACGAGGCTTGTCCTTTCACCACACAAACACAACAAGCAAGGACAAACTAGAACTACCGCATTTGGGGAGTTTTCCTTCAAACAATTCTCCTAGACAAAAATCGAAATTAACATTTCAAAAAGAACATAGTAAATTATTTCCAGAGAGTATTTCACCTGGAAAGACTGTAAGTGCGAGATATTTTCGAATGCCTATACGGCCTTCTTCGAAACCTCAGAAAATATGGCGTCAGTCTACGGATGTTCTCATGGGAAATCACATGCCTCCTATACAGTATATAAAACCGACACAACCTGCACTGGTGTCAAAAAAGGAAAAATCAACTCTCTACCGCAACAAAACTCTTGTTTGAACCGATTGGTAACTTTTTGTTGTTATTTGTGATTACATGATTTTAAAATCTATCAATATGATTTTCTCAATTATTTTGCTATTCGTTACAATATTGAAACATGGCAGACTGATTTTAACTATATTTAGACTGTTTTATTTGGGATTTGTTTTCACACCATGGTGCTTATATACTGAGAGCGTTAAATTATAAACATATCCTTTGATTAAGAATAAACCCACAAGGTAATGGTTGAATAAATCTAAATAAATATTTATGAATGGATAAATCGTCAATTTTCTTCCGATATGTAACTTATAACAAAAGAGAAAAGCAACATTATATGTTTTACACAAAACCATTGAATGAAGCTAGAATAAGAAACAGGAAGACATCGTATAAAACAAAATAAATACTTTTTATGTTATTTCCATAAATTGCAACTTTTTTCCTGAACAGTAGACTATTAATAATGGTCTACATATAACAGTATTGCAGTTGGGTACAAAAGTAATCACTATATCACCGAGTTGGTATTGTGTATTGATATTTTATGTTTACCTTTCAGCGGTGAATTATCAAAGACAATGTACAAAACTAAATAAAGATTTTTTATGTTATTTCCATAAATTGCAACATTTTTCCTGAACAGTCTACTCTTAATAATGGTCAACACATAACAGTATTGCAGTTGGGTACTATCACCGAGTGGTATTGTGTATTGATATTTTATGATTACCTTTCAGCGGTGAATTATCACGGTTAAGAATGTTATTCTAATGCGATTGGTAGATAGTTCAGACCTTATAAAAATATACACGTTACAGTTAATAGGAGAATTTAAATAACAAGTCTATCCAAAATAAGCAATTTAAGTATCAAATTGTCTATCTTTGCCAAACTTGCATGAGAACACTATCTTGTACAATGGCTATTACAAATGTTTGACATTTAATCTCATTTAAACTGACATTAAAACGGGTATAAACCATTCAATGTATGAAGATGATTTATTTCATTTCTGTGAATATTTCTGCATTATATTATTGTTCTTTCATAGTTTGCTATATATAGTAAGGTCAAAATGTAAACAGATAGATCTGATTTAATTTATCGCTGTTTCACATCCCGCCAAGAAATCATCATTCATATGGCCATGACCAGCTTTAGTTGAAGTACCACACATTTTGACCCGTGCTATGGACTGACGCCAATGCAGTGAGGGTTTCATTCACGTGCTACAACTACCCTGACGTTCACAGCCTATGCCGAGCGCTTGACAAAGGAACAATCCCTTTAATGTCTTAGGTACGTTTCAGTGCTGGGATGTATCCAGGGACATTCCATATCTTATGTACTGCATTTCTTTATTACCACATGTGTCCAAATTGGAGACACAAATAAAAAATGATAATGTTATTTTAATGATTTTAAAGTCATATACAGCTGAGGTTTTGGTCCCTCAATGTCATCAGATCCCACTTCTGATTTCCAATGGGTCTGTGGTTCTCTTGCATGGCATACATACATACATACATACATACATACATACATACATACATACATACATACATACATACATACATACATACATACATACATGCAAACATGCATACATACATACATACATACATACATACATACATACATACATACATACATACATACATACATACATAGAGAGAGAGAGAGAGAGAGAGAGAGAGAGAGAGAGAGAGAGAGAGAGAGAGAGAGAGAGACGTAACTTGTAAAATTTACAGTCGATCACACTAATTTTGAACCTTATTACAGCGAAATCTCGCTTCATCTGAAATTATTTTAATTTCCCAATTCATCTAGTTCATCCCTGTAATTTTGAAACCCCTATTTATTTGAATGAACAATTCACTTCGATTTTAATATAGCTCGTAGCGACTGTATATATCATCGTGCAAATTGTTCTCTTGGTTGTTGAGATTTCCTCGTGACAACATTAGGGAGGTTATGATATTTCTGTGATAAAAGCATTACTATCGTTCCTTTGAATTATTAGATTAGTAATGTGACTGAAAATGTAATGTTGAAATGTTTAATCTTCTTATTGATCAAATAGAGAAATCAAAGCTTGATGTGTCAATGTACCTTCTGATAAACGAAGTAAACTAAATCACGAACAAATAGCATGGTTTGTATCAATACTACATTGAATGTCACTTTAAATGCACACTATGTTCTTTACATTTCTTTTAAACTCATTTGTTTCATTATTATTATCGTCCCAGAAATGATATTTAAGTTGGGCACCTATATATATATATATATATATATATATATATATATATATATATATATATATATATATATATATATATATATATATATATATATATATATATATATATATATATATATATATATAAACATAATACTAAAGTTATAATGCTCAATCTATAAAAAGTGTAAGTGAGCGATAGCGTGTTAGCGCGACCTCAACGGTGTTTTACAAATGCCCTGTCGGGCTGTTACAGATGGCCCATTGGGACACCGTATAAAAGAGCGTTCTTGAGAGTGTTTTCACAAAGACTCCTGTCGTACACGGCTCTAACGAACATTGAAATTGAAATTGAAAATGAAATTGAACATGATGTGCACTTTTTCGGAGTAATGGGTTTTCGGAGCATCGGGCCTTTGGAGTATCGGGTCTTCGGCGTATCAGACCTTCGGAGTAACGGGCCTTCGGGTTACCGGGCTGTAACCTTTCTATTAGTCATGGAATGACGCTAGCAGACGGTATCCCGCGGCATTGTCATTTCAGCGGGAAGATTACGTAGAGTTACGTTCCGTCACCATTGGAGATACTAGTACCACACAAATGTTACCGGTTATCACGTGGTACATGAATAAGTTCCATTTAAATGGCATTTTCTGGTGACTGGAGTATGTGAATCTATATTCTCTTTTCTGTCGAGTTGACCAAAATGTATCAAATAGGTAAAATACTTGCGCAGAAATAAGTGCACAAATCATATTTTAAATATTGCTTATATTTTTATACATACATTTTCATACGTTTTAAATTATAGACCTTTCACGATAACTGCGGTCCTGTAACTTTGAGGGAACATATGATACAAATGACGTCAAGAAACAATCAGTTACTATAACGACGTCTATATTTTGGCGGGTATCTGTATCATTTATTCCCCAGACTTACAGGACCGCAGTATCGTGAAAGGGTCTACTAAGCATACTTTTTCAGATTTTGAATTTAGCAAAATTGTCCAATTGCCTACTTGGATGCAACACAATTTTAAAATCATCTTCTTGTTTTATGCTATAGACCCTTTCACGATAACTGCGGTCCTGTAACTTTGAGGGAATAAATGATACAGATACCCGCAAAAATATGGACGTCGTTATAGTAACTGATTGTTTCTTGATGTCATTTTACAGGGATCTGTATCATTTATTCCCTCAAAGTTACAGGACCGCATTTATCGTGAAAGGGTCTATTGTTTCCATTCGCATTTTAAGTGACGTCACAAACACCAGTGACGTCATCGCCAACTTTCAGATGATTGATGTCTGCGTACAAAGCGAAAAAAGTAGTTCAGAACCCGGAGTCACCAAATTTACTCATTACTGAAGCTCAACTTTTATTTCATTATTTTGACTTTAAAATTGTTTATAAAACTGAAGTTTAGTGATTAGGAAACATATTATGATTCAGTTTAATTATTTACATATAATTTTTTGCGTCACAATAAATAAATAAATTCGTTGAGTACGGTACTCAAGATTTGAGTACGTACTCAAACATTTTTCTAAATATTTCTTAAGTTTTCTTCAAATGAGCAATATTTTTTATTATTTTATATCCAGTTACAGCTTGAGTACTGAGTAAATTTGGTGACTTTTTGCCCAGTTTACCGCACGTTAACCAATCAAGAGGTGGGATCAGGTGCCATGGAGGAGTAAGCATCCCCTGTCGATCGGTCACATCCGCCGTGAGTCCACAGTCGAGTTCAATGAAATACGTGTGGAGTGTATACTCGTCACAATTGGTACAAACGTTTCAACAACCGCCATAATATCTACGTAATCTGTTATAAAGCTGTATAACCCACAGATCATCTGCCCATAAACCCCATATCTATCTATCTATCTATCTATCTATCTATCTATCTATCTATCTATCTATCTATCTATATATATATATATATATATATATATATATATATATATATATATATATATATATATATATATATATATATATATATATATATATATATATATATATATATATATATCATCATCATCATCATCATCATCAATCGAAACAGAAAATGTTATAATTTGCGTTGTACAACAAAAATATCAAATAAAGTAGCCTCGTTACCTATTTAATCTACGATGTATACAAAGTACTGAATAAATATGGTCAGTTACTTAGCTCTGATCTCATTTACATAACATTTGATTTACATTAAATGAAGTGGACATACTGGACGAAGACAGAACAACGCCTTGTATGAGAGAACACTCCGAGTTTTCCTTTCTCTTATTCATGGCGCCGGTTTATTCCTTTCTTTTAAAAGTACTTGCTTATTCTTCTTAAAAATTTTCTCCGATATATATTTTTTTCATTTTATAAAACGTCATTTTTTCGAACGTGTCCTATATTTCAACAGATACAGAACAAATTAAAGGAACAGGCAGGTATTTCATAAAGGAAAATATGTTGTCATTCTATTGGTTTTGGTGTACCTAGCACTTCAGACATGTTTTAACCACAGAAATAAAATCTGATATATCAGTTGATCCTTAGACTATCAATCAAGTTATTATTCTATAGTACATGCATAACAGTTTGGTTATGTTAAATCGATTGCAATTGTACAATATGTTGTCAACACAGCCATTCTCCAAGTTATCAAAGAACTAGTCGAAGTGAGTATCTGATAAGCTTACAGAAAAACAATGAAAACTATCATAATTAGTTACATGATATGAGAGAACATAACGACAGAACCTCATGATCTGCATGCACGTCTCAGTCTTTGAATAAGCGAACTCCAATATATAATTTGTGATTATGTATTCTACTGGTTGAGAAAAATAGCGGACTTATTTATACTTATTACAATATCTGCTATTCAGTCGACTGTTGCAGCAGAATTTAAGTATAATCGTTGTTAATAACGACAGCCCCTAATTCACCTATACAATTTATTATACCAATGGCATTTAAAACAAGTAATTGAATTAATTCATTTGTGAGCAACAATAGTGCATAGAGGCCTTACTATAGAGATTCGTGTGTCATTATTTACCGTCGAACGTGTATTGAGACATGATGACAAGTAAGACAAAGGATATTATCAATGAATATTTAATAACCATACATGTACAAAAAGTAGCAATATCTTTATAATGGATTCTGACGTTTCGTTCTCTGCCGACTGGAACATAATTACAGGTGTAATCTAGGCGAGGCGATCGACCAAATCTTAACCAAATTATGAATAATCAAATATAAGAGCAACTGACTGCACGTAAAATTTCTATCCAGATGCAAGGTTCATATCATTGGTGGTAGTCTGGGAGAAGAAATTTTAAAATTGTTTGACTCTTCTATATGAACATTTGGGGTGTACATATCAGTACCACCGCCAATAATGTAGAACGGTGAGGATTTTATTCCATTGATATTCATCTGCTTCACGGAATGGCATTAACAATGAATTCCACACCACGACAGCAAAAGGTAGAATCCGTACAAGAGCTGGAAATATCTCCAGATACTCTGTCGTTTACACAAGGTAAGGATGCTAAGAACATTAAAATTAAACAGTTCCTCTGTGTTCGTCATGCCGTACCGAAAACCAATTTATATCAGGCAATTTTGTTGGAAAACAGAAGTCAGGATCGTCATCTTGAGAGGACATTATCTAACCTGTCTCTAAGGCAAATGAAAAATTCAAACTCATTGGATTTAACGGCAAGAACATTCATGGCGAAACAAGAACGAAAGCAAAAGAAATGGAAGCGAGAAGATGAACTTCGACTTTCTAGCATGAACTTACCAATGCTACAAAATATGGACGATCGTCCTAGGAGTATCGATGTCATGTATCATATGCCCGATTATGAGGTAAGGTCAGCTAAACGCGAGAGACCAAAAGAAAAAGAAAGATCAAAGACATTCCCGAAGATGCCATACAGCGTTCGTAGAGAACAAACAGAAATTGTTACACACAGGGAAAGAACATGTATGACTCGTTTACCAGAGGTTGTAGTTGTTGATCAAGAAGCCCTAAAACATTATGATATGTATCGAGGAAAGAAATTTTTAAATGCTGGGGTCACTAAAAGTGACGATAGGTTCCAGCAACTACAAAATAAGTTGAGGCCAGCTATTTTGAATAAAGACCTATATCCATTGGAAAACACGGTGTGCAAAAGTCGCTTATCGAAATACAGCAATTCACTGGGTGACCCCGACGAAGACAAGGATGGACTCGGTCCTATGGAAGGGCCACCACGGGTTAAAAATAACTGGATGTTGACGCAGCCGGACACTACTACGGATTCAGAGATGTCTGTATCACAAGTCGGCAGACCCAAACGAGAGGTGACTTTCGGCGATCCAATAAAGCAAGTGAGAAAAAGTGATGAAATCTTAGATTCCTTCAAGAGAAAAGATATACGGAAATTATCTAGGACATTGGCTAAAGAAAAACGTGAACGAAATGAAACACAAGAACAGTCTGAAAAAGACGGTAAAGTATTTATACCGGTCGTGAATGTTTACTACTCTAAAACAAAACCGCAGATTGATATGTTATGAGCAAACTAACAACAGATTTTTAACATTTAATATAAACGCTTTTGCAAAAATGTGAAGAGTGAAGAGTTCGATTTAGTCTGTAGTAATATTACCTCGTCTTGTATAATAAATAAAATGGTGGCTATGAACGTTTCATTATGCTTGTTATTATAAGCGCAAATATTAATAAAACTAACATGGCTTTCATATGCAATAAATATACGAGACAGAGTCAAGAAATTCTTATTTCCATATCTAGACAACGCAACATCTCAACAGTTCTTTAACATTTTCGTTTGACAAATGTATGTAGGACCCTCCAAGAAACTCTATGTTGATGGCATTGAGGCAATGATAGTAAATCAATAGTCCAGTTGACTTCAGTAAAAGAAATAACATTTCTTAAAATTGATTTTATGTCCAAACTGAAACTTCTTTTACAACGGTACTGGTGGAGTTAAAGGTACATTGTATTTTAAATTAAAATACATTGCAAATGTATGGTCAGCTGCTGTCTATACCAAGATACCTCTTATATGAAATTATAATTCCTCTAGTATAGATACATGGCAATCACACAAACCGACACACGTATAAACGCATGAAAAATGACGCCAACTTACGTGAAAATTTTCATTAACAACCCATATGCACTCATGTAATCGGCTAGACCTGTATGAAAATTAAAGCCCTAAAACTGAAATAGAAAGAGACCAAGAATGAGTCTTACTGTAGATCTACTTGATAGCTCCACTAAATAAATCCAGATTAAGTGTTAAATTGGAATTGATTAACCGCATGATAAATAGAACCAAATTGATATTCAAACAATTTAAAACCTTCGTGAATGTAGGATAATAAATACCCTCTCTTGTATAAATGATCAAAAATATATAAACTCCTAGTACCTTATCATTTACTTCAATATTTCGATTAAATACAACTGCAAAAAGAGGTGCTAGTTTAACCGTATAATTATCTGTTCGTAACACTACACCACTTTTAAATGAATCTGATACATAGTCATTACATTCAATGTTAACTTTAAATATGACTGAACGAGACACGTGACAATAAAAATAAGGTACATCTCTACAAACAAAATGCTGTTCAATGTTTATGTTCTCGGTGTTCTTTTAACTGTATGGTGATATTTCTCCTTTATACTTGTATAAAATTCTTTTTATTGAAATGTAACAACCCGTCCGTTTCGACAGAAGCTTATTGCTCTTTTAAAACATAATTGTTTCATACTTTTTATGTTTGGATATTTCAAATGTATGTATTGTAAATATTTGAACTAACATGTTATCTGTAGTTTGAAAGCAAATGTATATTTTAATGCGTTTTCTGGCTTGAATGTGGTATCTGATGTTTCAGTGCATCTTCCTTTACGAAACAATTTTATTTTTGTAATGAGGATAGTATAGAAGTGTATGATATATATATATAGAGAGAGAGAGAGAGAGAGAGAGAGAGAGAGAGAGAGAGAGAGAGAGAGAGAGAGAGAGAGAGAGAGAGAGAGAGAGAGAGAGAGAGAGAGAGAGAGAGAGAGAGAGAGAGAGAGATTCCCGGACTTTGTAATGGATATAAATATTATAAACATAATACCAAAGTTATAATGCTCAAGACGATATCGTTTCTGTCAATTAGACTTCATCAGTTGAGCTCCAATTTGAAAAGTATGTGTAATTTCTAAAGACAAACTGGTACCATACAAGGCCAAATAAGCCGAAATCTGTCTAAGAGTAACCACTGTAAAAAAAAAAAGAATGACCATCTTAGCTTTAGATGATTTTCGAATTCAAATAGTGTTAACAGTGCCAAATTTTTCTTTAGTATAAGATGAACAGCTGGTACCGAAATACCAGGAACTAGGTTTATGTATACCCTCGGGGACTCAAACGGTCCACCAGCAGTGGCAACGACCTAGTGGTTATAAATATTATAAACATAATACCAAAGTTATAATGCTCAAGACGATATCGTTTCTGTCAATTAGACTTCATCAGTTGAGCTCAAATTTGAAAAGTATATAAACAATTTTAGTGTACAGTGTCGAGGTGACACAATGTCACGACTAATTTCTAGTTAATATAGACATAGAATTGATAAAACATTTTATTCCATATAATCTGGGAGGATGGAACAGGAAAGGCATAGTTTTAAATATGAGAAGTAACACTAACATGGTCTGAAGCACCGAGATGAATGCAAATTTACCGGTATGTTATAAATACAATGTACGGAAGGTGTGCAATACATAGACAAAACTACACATATGTTTCTATCCGTATTATCAGACTGCACGAGATCGTTGTTGCGGAAGGATTCAACGAGAGCGTAGTTCGAGTTGAATCTATTCGCTACAACAATCAATTGCAGTCTGATGATACGGATAGAAACATTTGTGTGGTTTTGTTTTTATTACATGTCCCTTATTTATCTATATATATACACAAATTTAAAATTCACCCTGCTTTTAACGACGCCTTCAAATATTTTGGATGACATGAACGCCATTTAGAAAAGTAACTCCGGTGAAATTTCCGTATCCAACTATGTGCAATACGACATAACGTATTGAACTCAGTATTGTAACTGTATGATTACACATGTATGTAATAAATCAAATTATTGCAACAGTCACATACCGATGGCTGAGAATGACCTTTACAGAATTAGGGAGTGTACTAACTACACCAATTAAAATCCAAAGATATGTGCTTCTCTATGGCTTAGCTTTTGGTTTTTTCCAAAATACATTTTAAAAAAGAAAATAAAACATTATAAAACTCATAAACAATTAGATCCCAAAATCACCAAATTTACTCAATACTCAAGCACAACCAATATTTTATTATTTTGACCACATAGTCACTCATAAAACTTCGAATTTGAGTGAATTGAAAAAATATTATAATTTTACATCCCTTACATAAAAAGTTATTATTTTCCTGTAAAAAATGAATAAATATGTTGAGTAAGGTACTCAAAATTTGAGTGCGTTCTCACACTATTTCTTAATATTTCTGAAGTTTTCTTCAAATGAACAATAACTTTCATGATTATTTACAATTGTATGCCATCTATACGGAAACATCTCCAATTACAGAATAAATTTTGCTTGTTTTTGCCTTAAAATCATGTAAAGTCAGTTGAGCTTGAGAACCGAGTAAATTTGACGACTTAGGGCCCGATCTGGTCTACAAAGGTTGTTCAAAATGACGACCTTATAACACATGTTTACGTCACACTTCAAGTATCAATCTGATATCATATTAACTTTTTCTTAATAATAATATTCGTCAATTTTCTTGTATAAAATAAATTTATCTAAAACTTTTAATATACAAACAATGGGCTATTTTTGACCTTTAATACGTTCACCCACCTAAAACAGTGTCACCTTTTTTGGTTTCGCTTCTTTAGTCATCTAAGTAGAATTTTCATTCTTGTTGACCTTGGTGTGTTTGTCCTGTGGTTCATTAAGCCTTGGTAAATACGGTAATCCTATTAAGCTTAGGAAAGTATATATATACATGTACATATACCCATTTATATACAGCTATAAGTACTGCACCCTTTTAAACAAATATCAAATCGAAGGTTGTCTCCAACACATTATAAGCATATCATTATGTTGTAGTGCGCAATACTAAGATCAGTGATTGTGGTTTTATACAATAAAGAGAGAAGAGTGTTACTTCCACGTAAAAATCATAAAAATTTCAGGTTGATATTATTGTTGACATCTTCATCTTCTTCATCATCATCGTTATCATCATCGTTATCATCATCGCCGTCGACACCATCAATATTATCAATGTTGACAGACATTGATCGGCATACATTCAAAAGATATTATTACATAATTAATATATGAAATAAACATATTTTGTTCTTTGTCAGAAATGAACAAGCAAGAGTATCGATGAATAAATACGTCCCCTATCTGTGAAACTATTATTAAATGAATGGTAAGCAATTACCAAACTTAGACATAAGTATTTACCTAGAAATAAACAATGTAACTGAACATTTATTGAGTTTGGCGGAAAACCGCAATCAAACATAACAAAGTAGTAATAATGTGTTTATATAATATACTCTGAAGTACATTTAAGGTATTTCGGGTTAACTGATGTTTTTGTATGATCACTTGGTGATGTCTAGCTAATTTTGTAAGGATGTTTGCCAAGTTCTAGCGGAAAGCCGGTATTTCCCAGGTACAATGCGATGGAGTTTTCTCCTCTACAATGTAAAAGGGGCCGTCATGGTATGACTGAAATTTTGTGAATGTAACACCAAACAACATAGAAAATATCCCTATGCTATAGCTACATATTCGTTAAACTGTCCTGTCACGTGTTGACTGTAACTGCAGCTGCCAATATCATGTGAGTGACATTCTCATAGATCGACAAAATCAGAACAAATTATCTCCCATGATTGGATAAAACAGACAGGTCTGGCATCAAAAACAGCTTGTCAAATCATTATTAAACACCGGGTTCCAAAAATCTCAAAATCTTCAAATCAAGGTTAAATGGAATTATTGACTTCAGAAGATATGCGAAATCACGCTACGCAGATTTGTTAGTATGCCAATATCATAATGGTCACAATTGTCTCATTCGCAATGATAAGATTCCTGACATATCATTTTGAAATATATCCAAAATAAATTCAATCAAGTGCAAAAGTATCATATAAACAATGATATTTAAAAAAGAAAGAAAGACCACAGACAGCACATGGGCATGACAAAGTTAATATTATGGGATGTCTTCAATCCATCAATCAATCCAATCATTCTTTTTCAATCGCCCATTATTTTAAAGTTTCGTACCGGATTAGAAATTATAAGGTTTTATTGAAATTTAATGAAAACTCAAATTTTTACTCGGAAACCAACTAAATTTTCAAACGTTATATATCCGTATATTTACACGTACAGTTATATGGTATCCAGTATTCATTAGTGCTTGTCACAATCCTTTCAGAGCATTTTTATCATGGGGAAATTCAGGGAAATTAGATTCTTAATTTGTCTCTCCATAACCACAATAATCAACAGTATTATTTATTTCCCCATAATATAAATTCTCGGTGCCGTTTTAAACATCTATATTGATTGCGATTAGGAAGTATCACTAGTTCTTGAATGCAGACTCGCTGTGGATGTGTAGGTAGGGGAGACTTCTCCGTGAAACCTGATCCCACCTCTGAAAAACCAGGTAACGTGATATGTTCAATTTCCGATTATTTGTACATTGTTCATTGATTTTGTCTTAACATTTTTGGATTGTGCCCAAGGTGACTTAAATTAAAGGTTAAACATAGTAAACAACAACATTAATATTATCTTCTAAACAAACAAATTGCATTCAGAGTAGATTAACGCATGCACTTCATCTAGTGTAGCATGAAATTAAAAATCCTACAGCCGTCTTTTAAAAGTACTTAGAGACGTACTACTTCAAGTATTATGACGTGATTGTAATTTGAACATGGAACTGGTGGCGAATGTATAATGTTTCATAAATACATTTCCCAACAGAGGAACTATTGAAAGTGCTGTTGACAATTTTCAAGACAACCGATTATCTAATCATTTCGATTCGTATACCGCATTCAAAACAGGCAATAAATGAACATTAATGACAATATCTAAACCAGCAATAATTACTGAGGGTGAAAGTCACAATAACTGAATAGAAAATAACAGCGGTATTCATCGGCTGTATTGACTACTGCAGCTGTAACAATTATCTGTATAAGAAGTGACATCACTAGGCTTAGTCATTATCCAGTGTAAGTTGCCTATGTGGCCAAGAGGTTACACCATCCTATTTAAAGGTCTTTCTTCTGTAGTCAGGGCAGGTTGGAATTCCGCTGGAATACAAGCTAATTATACTAGGGGATAGTGCTATTTTCTTTGCATGGTACATCCTGTAACCGGGTTTTGTCAACCATTAAAAACTGGTCGTCAGTGTATAACTCTGAAAATTCCTGAATGTGGCATAAAATAAAATATATATATATATATATATGTGTATTTATATAATAAGTCTTAACTGCAGCAGAGAGCTCTATTAGCAACCAGAGGGTCGAGGGTTCAAGCCTCAGTTAAGGCAGCTGGCCTTTACTGTCCCTTCGAATGAGACAGTCAAAACTGAGGCCCTGTGTCACAGTAGGTGTTGGCACTGCTCAATTGCCGTAAGTGCTGAGCATAGGCCAAATTTGAAGCGCTTCACCAACATTTAGTGACGTCTTCATACGAGTGAAAGATTTTTGGGATGGACATTAAACAAAATACTACAACATATGTACATAAGTATATCTTTATGGTGTTTCATGGCACAGTTTTGCAGTTACAGCGAAGACTGACAGCCATTTTTAATGTTGATGGAGAGAATCTGTTTACAATTTTATATCTCTCATTGCTCTCGTTTTCTGAGGAAAACCTCTATAAGCTTACACGTTCATGAAAGATTATGGAATAGTTAAGATTTTTGAGCTGAAAACACAAAAATCCTGAAGTAGAGAATTCCATAATCCTGGATAGGATCGAATCACCAAAGATGATGAACTCTGCAAACTGATGATTTCTTTATCATAAAAAGTAACATCTCATAAACTTTCGAAATTGTGTAAGTCATTTGTTCATTGAAGGAAAAGTACATACCAACGAGTTCACTCACATGTGACCCTGTAACAGGTTTTGTTAGATCCCATACAAAAATATAAAAAAACAGGAGTATTGAGAGATCGGCTGTCAATTAGATTGGTTATAATGTACATGGGAGAGACAGCCAGCCTCCTGCAAGTCAACTAGCAAACTTTCTCACAATTAAGCTTTGGCTCCAGCAGGGCTTGGAAACCCACTCTGACCAGAGGTGAGAGACTCCATGGTTAAAAGTGTTATGCCCTTAAGTATCTAGGATAACAATGATATCCTTAATTTTTATAAAAAATGGCATCAAAGACTACACACCTTGCATATATATGATAACCATAATCTAAGTGCCAGTATTAAATAAAATTTACTTCTAGAGTGACAGTGGTAGCCACAATCTAAGTGGTAGTATTAAATAAAGTTCACTTCTAGAGTGACAGTGATAGCCACAATCTAAGTGGCAGTATTAAATAAAGTTCATTACTAGAGTGACAGAGATAGCCACAATCTAAGTGGCAGCATTAAGTGGTAAATAAAGTTCACTACTAGAGTGACAGTGATAGCCACAATCTAAGTGGCAGTGTTAAATAAAGTTCACTTCTAGAGTGACAGTGATAGCCACAATCTAAGTGGCAGTGTTAAATAAAGTTCACTTCTAGAGTGACAGTGATAGCCACAATCTAAGTGGCAGTGTTAAATAAAGTTTACTTTTAGAGTGACAGTGGTAGCCACAATTTAAGCAGCAGTATTAAACAAAAATTAAAAATGTATATATGTGTGTACATATGTATGAGAGAAACTGAAGTACATGTAGAGTATTTGTTCAGTATAATTGACAATGCCTTGCAATCAATATTTTGCTAAATGTGAATTTTCTTTTTTGCCCACAGGATGAAATGTGACCAATCAAAGAACAGAAAAATGTCACAACAAATTGACCAAGTAAGATTTGGTGACCATTCAAGGAGCAATGAACAGGAGTAGAAACTAAAAAATGTTTTGATGTCCATGAACTATTACAAGCATATAAAAATATAACTTGCAAATAAATCTAAATAAATTTTCTATCTATATAAATAATTTTTTAATAATTTTAACTTGTTGATGTATGTTAAAATTTACAAAAAAACACAATTAATTTGTATACTTTATTGTTACAATAAAACTACTGATTGAAATGTCTGAGTTAGGCTACATGTAGTACTTCTATACAGTATTCTCCCACCACTTTTTTCTGTGGTATTGTACACTTCTCTTTCAGCTGCAGAAGTAATGCCTCTAGTGTCACTAGTTCACTGTAAAACTGAGCCTGTAAAGATTGTAAAGAGTAATAAAATGGGGGCAGATGACTTTGCAGGTAAATAAAAATACTCAAAGCAATCAGGAATCTTACAAATCATTGTCTTTGAAGGTACATTGTAACAAGATTCCATTAAACTTCTCATCCCCAAGTATCTTTATAGCATGTCTTTCATACTGTATTTGATCAGCCAATTATGGTCAGGGGTTGGAGGGGTTAAACACTAGCCACCATTGTATAGGATTTTCCTAACTCCTAACTTCTGGGTCCAGGATCCAAAAAAAAATAATAGGAAAATATACAGCATTTTAAATAAAACAGAAAAAACCTCATTTGATAGTGTTTGAAAATGCTTTATTCTTAATTTGGAAATTCCAATTTGGGATTTCTTGCATATTTTGGGTAAAAATACATGCCATTTTTGCATTGGGAATGGTTCCTGTAGCCAGACCCAAAACGGCCTAGGAAAATCCCTTATGAAATATTGTTGAGTGTGATATAAAACAAATCCATGTTATTACTGTTTAAAAATAACACAAAGGGAGGCAGGTATTCACTTTGAATGTTTCTACAATTCTGCAGAGGAAGGAAGACAGTCAAAAAATACAACTCTACAAAGATATAAATGAGCACAGCTACCATACACAATTTTAAAGTTTTACATAGAAAAGCCAATACCATGTTTGTACATTTAAACTCATTTATCTATTGTGTTGATTTGGGAGTTCAGGTAAGAAATAGTGGTCAATTTAACAAAGTCACATTTTAAAGGAGCAAAGTGAGCTGCAGTAACTCATTCACCCCTAAAGACACATTTGGACTGGTCTAAGTCATTGATTTACAGAAGAGTCTAATGTTTTTCAGGGGTTGATGAATTAAACAAATATGTTAGCGACTAGAAGAAACAAACAAAACTCTTTTATGCATGCTGTTGTGCAAGTTTAAGACTGTTTACAAAGATAATATCATCTAGCAATATTATCTTAAGATATTTTGGCAGACAGCTTTTGATTTGAAGCAAAGATTGTGAAATCAACTAATATATCATAGTTATAAAGACAACTCTTGATTAACATGAAAGATAAAGAAGTCTGGAAAGGCTATTTATAATTTCTGAGTAAGCTTCTGATCACGGATACAGATTACAGCATTGATCATATATATTTCTGATCTGTTGTTAAACTGTTTCATGGGGCCTCCACAGCTGAGTGGTTAGAGCATCGCACTTTGAACCATGAAGTCTCTCACTTCTGGTCAGCTCAGATTCAAGCCCTGCTGGAACCTAAGCTGATTGTTTGAGAAATTTTGCCAGTTTACTTGCGGAAGGCCAGTGGTCTATCCATGTATACTGTAACCAGGTTCTTTCCTCCACCATTAAAAACTCGCTGCCACCATATAACAGAATACTCATTGAGTGTGGCATAAAACCACATTCAAAATCAAATGTTTCATACTCTGTAATATTAATAGTGGCGATATTTACTTGAAAATGACTAATTTTGCAGGTGTAAAGTTCCTATTCGCTCACACTAAATATTGTAGACAAATGCATGTACAACTCCATAGCACTGTTTAAAATTTGAGGCAATTCACATAAAGTTGGTTATAAGTAGATATATAACAATATTTCTTGATTTATGAATACATTATACACTTACCTGAGATTCAACAATCTTGTGAAGACTGACCAAAACAAGTCTTGAATCAGGTGAGATAATTAATTGAGTCACATGTGCATCAATAAGCAGACATATCCAGGTAACAACCTAAACAAATATACCACAAAGAAACATCCAAATTTAAATGATTTACAATATTTAATTACTCAAAATTTACACATATTAAAATATAGTTTATTAAAATGTAAAAACTTTTGGGATATATAACACAGAAGCTATTACAATAAATCGTTAATATTTCACGATGACTTTATTTCACTTTTCAATTTTTCGGACACAGTTGGGAACTCATAAATTCACAACTGATAAGCTGCAAAATACTTTAATTCTGTTAGTCTGATGCGGCATAAATATTTGAGCAGAAGTACACATCTCTCCAGTATGATTGTCAAATTTAAGATATGCATATTCTGCCATTTTCAAGATGTTACACAAAGATTATTGATCGCAGTGCTTTTATTACATGACATGTGATCAGAAACACATTGATAGCAACATAGTAAAATGATCATATACCAGAACACAGCTTTATAAACACAAACTATAATACAAATGTAATGGTGCAGAGGGTATCAGCCCAGATGGTTCAGTTGGTAGGAGCATCCTGCTAGTGTTTGGAGGGGATTCCTGGTCTGGATGCACATTTTTCCCTGCCTACTACATTTGGCACCCAACTAAATAACCCACAATGGTGTGTGTTAAGAGTACTGCATATTTCTGGGGTCAGAAAATTTGTTATGGGTGGAAGAATGGTGCAGAGGGTATCAGCCCAGATAGCTCAGTTGGTAAGAACATCCTACTAGTGTTCGGAAGGTCCTAGGTTTGATTCCCAGTTTGGACACACATTGTCCATTGCCTGCTACACATATATCATTCATGAGATAATATAATTTATCAACATGATCATTTGTGAATTTCTGCGAAAGATTATCTCTCACGATTTAAAGGTGATTTACAGGGTAAAAAATCAAGAAGCATCATAGAGGCTACATCTCTTTTTCACACACCCCCCTCCAAAAAAATAACTATCTTGTGTCTCAATAGATCTTTTCTGAGTTGTTCAATACCATTCAGTTTTGTCAGAATAAATTATACTGAGATCACATGACTTCACATGAAAGTAGGTCAAGGTCACTTCCAGTTTCATAATATTTACACTGACGACATTCAGTACTAGCCTATCTTGTTTTGGTTCATCTGTGAGGAAATTAGTTCAGATAAATGTTCTATCTTGTAAAAATGACAAGAGTTAACAGTCTCCTGTGTCTGCTTTTCAAATCTGGCACCTGGCACTACATGATATCCTGTCCATATGCCAGGTTGTTTATATGATAAACTGCTTAACCTGAAGTGATGCAGCCCACAATTTTCTCTGAAGCTATTTACTATTATCATGTCAAAATGTAACAACACAAAAAGGGTCTGTCAAGAATGTAATTTATAAAACAAAGCAAATTATTAATGTTTTTTTCTGTGCCTAGAAATATTTTATGATAAAAAGTTATTAAAAGAATTCATGAAATTTCATTACATAGAACCTTCAATATGATAATTTGTATATGCTTTACAACAGACAATAGAAGATGACACACAATGCATAAATACTGTGAGTCAATATGATCCTTTGACCTAGTAAAATATTTTGTCCAATTAACATATATTGCAGGGTGGAGTAAGCTTTTGATTGTCATACAGATGATTCAACTTACTTTTTGGCTATGACAAGCCTCACAAGAAAAACGGTTTATGCCCCAATGAATTCTCGTAGGTATGGCGCAGATAGGAACAATCACTATTGGCAGTGTAATTTTACTGCTATTATGCTTAATTACCTAAAATGTAAACTCATGTATGTAAAGAAAGTGTTCAGGAGACTCCACCCAACCAGGTTAGATGGATTTTACTATAACGTAACATAACATTGTATTGTAAATTGGGATATTTTGGTCATTGTTTAATTTGGCCAATATGGCCACCCTATCAAAATGGCCAAAATTAAACCGACCAAAATATTTACATAAGTTCAATGGATGGAAAATCTGGATCTTTTTACAATTACATTCATGACTTTATATCTTTACATTCTCATATCATCACCGGTAGACTCATACTTAGTATACTATCTACTTAGCAGGATAGCAGAATATCTCATTGATACTTGCTCAGAGAAGTCTAAATGATTTATATCCTTTTTCCAGTTGAAATCATTGTGAAAAATATTTTCTGTACCCATACTTATAATGCTGTTGGAAATATCTATCAGCCAATCATAAAATATAAATGGCCAAAATTAAACTGGCCAAAAAATAGCCCTTCATTTTATGACCAAAGTGGCCAAATTTTAGCAATGCCAAAATATCCCAATTTACAGTATTACATGATCATATAAGATCACTATTGTGATAGATGAGGTGTGACTGGGATATATGAATGGATCACTCTTTCCCACTCTTCTATAATACATTACCAAGCACTGACAGTACTGATGAACCGACACACGTCCCCTGCCAGTAAAACAAACATTCTGAGAGTACTGATGTACCAATACATGTCCCCTATCTGTGAAGCAAGCATTCTAAGAGAACTGATGAACCAATACATGTCCCCTATCTGTGAAACAAGCATTCTGAGAGTACTGATGTACCAATACATGTCCCCTACTCTGAAGCAAGCATTCTAAGAGAACTGATGAACCAATACATGTTCCCTTTCTGTGAAACAAGCATTCTGAGAGTACTGATGAACCAATACATGCCCCCTACCTGTGAAACAAGCATTCTGAGAGTACTGATGAACCAATACATGTCCCCTACCTGTGAAACAAGCATTCTGAGAGTACTGATGAACCAATACATGTCCCCTACCTGTGAAACAAGCATTCTGAGAGTACTGATGAACCAATACATGTCCCCTACCTGTGAAACAAGCATTCTGAAGGTACAGAGTACTGATGTACCAATACATGCCCCCTACCTGTGAAACAAACATCCTGAGATTACTGATGTACTAAAACATGCGCCCTTTCTGTGAAGCAAGCATTTTGAGAGTGCTTAAGAACCAATACATGAACATGTTCCCTACCTATTAATAAGAAGATTGTGAGAATATGATTTCAAAGTTTTAACCAAAACTGTAACAAAATCTTGACAGACTGACAGGACGTAGGCAGATAAAACCTACAGTGCCCCATCACAGATTTCACTTGTAGGAAACTATAAATATAGATGCAAGTTGGTTACCTGTAACATGGATACAGGCTGCTGCTGTAGATCCTGCTCTGTCTGACTGCCCCCTAGTAAATAACTCAAGTACTCTAGTAATATCTGGAAAATCAAAGACAGTAAGTTTATATTTACATTTCCCACAGCAGTCTCCCATAGACTCAGTGTTAATCTTATACAGAATTTATATCAGCTATTAACAAAGATCTTCATATGATGTCACACACTGACAAATTCTCATTCATAAAATGGCCTCACACCAAGATATATCATTCAGAACACGAGTTGTCAGAAGACAACAAGGCTTGCCGAAATGGGTGTAAATTTTCAAAATGGGTATATGAGATCAAAGGACCAGTAAATATTTTTATTCCTTCAGCTCAGGTAAAGAATTTTGGAAAGTAGGTCAAAGTCCAAGGTCAAGGGCACTAGGTAAAAAATCAAGTTACCAAATGAAAAAGCTGGTCATAAGAATTCTAAATATGAAATATCAATGCCCTATCCATCATGGTTTAAAAGCTATAGCTGAGGTTTAAATTTTGAAAAGTAGGTCAAAGTCAAAGGTTAATATATCAAAAGTCAAGGTAGCAAATAAAAGCTATGGTCATAAGATATCTATATGTGAAATAATAAAGCCCTATCCCTCATAGTTTATAAGCTATAGCCAAGATTAAGGTTTCTGAAAAGTATGTCAAAGTTCATGGTCACTAGGTCAAAGGTCAAGGTATCAAATGAAACTTCTGGTCATAAGAAAATCAAAGCCCTATCCCTCATGGCTTAAAAAATATAGCCAAGGTTAATTTTTTAAAAGTAGGTCAATTTCAAGGTTACTATAGCAAATGTCAAGGTACTAGATGAAAGCTCTGGTCATAAGGAATCTATATGTGCCCTGTCTTTTGCAATTTAAAAGACATATGGTAGGCAAGTTGAAAGTTTTGTCTACAGATGCCAACAACAACCATGACACTGACAATGACTAAGGCACATGCCGGGGGTATGTTATTAGCTCTCCGAACATCAAGATGAGACCTCTTATGTTTTAAGTGGGATCTTCAATTCTTGTTATTTTGTTTTTCAATATGAAAACTATAATATGTAAATATTATGAATGAACGGTTGTAAGGGTGCATTTATTGTCAATATGGATGCAGTTTTGGTGAGAAATAAATATTCATGGCATGCGTTAGGGACAAGCGTTCATTCATTAAAGAACTAATATGCTACTTTATTAAGAAATCAACATAAATTACCATATCAAATTAGCAAGTTATGTCTGCTATAATAATTATCAAATTTGTTATAAAAGAGATTTTATAAGTGTCTGAAAGGAAACTGAATAATTTGTCCTGTTATACCTCAGTGTGTGTTTTCTTTATGAAATTATAAATGAATACATATACTTTTTTTTCAACATTCTCTGAAAAACAACTATTAACCAATTACTAGTTTCATAAACTATTAACAGGTTAATAGTTTCAGCCACTTTTTGAGAAAGTTTGCCAGTTTACTTGAGGAAGGTGTATGGTCTTTTCCCAGGTACATTGTAACTGGGTTCTCTCCACCACAATTAAATACTGGCCACCACCATATAACTGAATGTTTATCAAGTGTGGCATAAAATGCAATTCAAACAAACAAAGCTGACTGAGGCAAGTGTAGCAGAAAAAAATCAAGCATGGCTCACAAGGAAGCTTATATTGATATTTAAATATACAGTATCCAGTTTGAAAACAAGCAAGGATAAAGATGAATGGCTTTTAAAAACACAATTACAGAGACATGTCCACATTTTCATCTTGATATTCAAAAACATACACAGATGCATTACCCAAGTTAAAATTAAACAGAGGGACATACCAAAACATTTTTGAATGTCAGACTTTGCAAACTTTCCAGCAGAAATACATCATTGAAAGACTTCTGCAGTATTCTGTTTCTTTGTAAAGTTAAGAAATTTCAAAAATGAATAATATTTGGATAAAAACAGTAAATTGAATGAGTTGTTGCAAAAATGTCCTTGTCTCCAAAACCATGAATAAATAAAAATTATAATGTAGGTAAAATTGGCCCACTTAATCTTAAGAAAAAGTTGAAAATGTCTAAAAGTTAACAGCACATGATAACAAACAACAGCTTATCACAATAGGCCAATAATCAACCTTTAGCTCAAGACCTAATAGTTTTACAAAAAGGATACATAAATATTTGTTTGTGTGTCGATAGTGGTGGTTCACTGTGCTCTTCATCATCTGCCTTCACTTTCAATTCCAAAGAGGCAGCGACTTTCTCTAACTTGGAATCATCACATCTAAAAAAAATGTTACATATATATAGAGTAGACCCTTCTAGCTTACAGTCATGTTACATTGGACAACAAAATGATATGTATTTCCATAAATTAGGCAGTGTTGTTGTAGTGCCAATTCTTTACTACCTAAACATCAAGTATCATTATTGTATGGGACACCCAGTACAAATAAGACAAACAAATCATTCATTTTACATTTTTATACAGAATTCCACCAGCCATTTGTATTAAACATGGTAGAATGTAAATTCTTATTTGCACTCCAAAAGTAGCATGAAAAATCCAATAAGAGCAATGGAACTAATTCATGTATCATGTGATAACCGATAATGTTTGTGTGGCACTAGTATCTCCAACGGTGATGGAACGTAACTCTACGTAATATTCCTGCTGAAATGACGTTAGCGCGGGATATCATCTTCTAGCGTCATTACATCACTAATAGAAACAATAGTCTCGCACAAACGTTATCAGGCATCATGTGGTACATGAATTAGTCCCATTAATCAATTATAGACTTATGTAAATCGGCAACTAAAATGGTGAACCAATGACAATCAACTGCTGTTCTATCACTACCACTTACCCAATGAAGTACTGAATAGCTTTACATAAACAAATCTCTGGTACATCTCTGATACTGTGTAATGACTGATACAGAAGGGCTGTTTCTGAATGTGATATAAGAACATCAAACAAACCAGATACACTCCTGAAATGAGAAGATATATCCAAAAGAGTCTACAAATTGTGAATCATACCTAAAATAATCTATAGTTAATATATATCCAAAAAGAGTCCACAAATTGTGAATCATAACCAAAATAATCTATAGTTAATATATATCCAAAAAGAGTCCACAAATTGTGAATCATACCTAAAATAATATATAGTCAATATATATCCAAAAAGAGTCCACAAATTGTGAATCAAACCTAAAATAATCTATAGTTAATATATATCCAAAAAGAGTCCACAAATTGTGAATCATACCCAAAATAATCTATAGTCAATATATCCATCAATCGGTCTAAATTCCATAAATACTCAAGAAAGACTAACTCAAGGTCAAGATGACTTATGAGTTTGTGCTAAAATCAAACAGAATTTAGACTGTAATTAGACATCTTTCTGTATTCATTGCCTACAATTATAAATAAGGATAAAAATCATTGCTAATATGATTAAAACTTCAAAGTTATCAGATTATATACTTAAATGTTGTGCACCACACTCAATACAATTTACATTTTTGTTGGTAAAATCATTTTATTTTTATGAATGAAAAAGTTTTCTCATCATATCCAAAAGTTCTGTAATTAACTACCGTAGTCAGACATACTTATATTGAACCCTGTTATACTGACTTCCTGATTTCTTATATGATTTGGATTCCCCAATTTCTTTAATACCATTATAACCCATTTATTTTGAAATCTCTGTTTATTTGAAACATGTATTCACATTTGATTTCGGTACATCAGGGTTCAACTGTATATAGTCAAAATAATAAAATAAAAGTGTTGACCTTCCGAATTTACTGAAGTTGGTGGCCTCAGACCTAGGCCTATATCTGTCAATATCTATATGAGCTATTAGATGTCAATCTATGAACTTGAGTGAAAGTTATCAGATATAGTTGTCATCCTACAATAAATAACTGTCCATAACTTAAAAAAATATCCAGCAGAGTACAGGTAAACTGTCAGTGTAAAGGTATCCAGGTATACAGGTATCCAGACATACAGGTACTTGTGATCGAATTGTCAAAATGAAGCTCCCTGGTTTGATCCTTGATCATGCCAGATTTTCAGAGGTGAGTTTTCATCTCTAATCTACACAGTTCTATGCTTAGATGGACAGTAAATGGTTTAGGATGTGCAGTTTGATATCTTTGTCAAACTGTACAAGTGTAGCAGTACTTCAAAAGCCATCGAAAATATAAATAACTCAAGAAGGTCACAAACACGTACACACTAGACATCTCTCCCTGCCTCACTGTGACAAGTGGCAAGAGCTTTATATGTAGTCACGTTACTCGTTAAATATAGCAAAAGCTAGCAAGCAAATCCTACAAACAATTATAGGTATACCCTCATTTAGCATGATGAAATAACGCTTATATCATGTATAAACAAACTAAGAAACTTCTCACCCTGTGGGAACCAGCTGTTTCTGTACAAGTTGTTGTACTGCTGACTTGGACAAAATAGATTTCTCGTTAATACACCTGTCCATTAATTGCATCATCAATGTACTTTCACTGAGGATGTGACAATCTTTCTTAGAAAGTAATGATAGAAGTTGGTCAAATGTCTCCATAAAACTTTCCTTAGATGGTGTCTGAAATTAAAGTAACAATTATCTACAATAAAGAAGTCATACTCTGACATGAGATGATGGTGTGTGTTAGATGAGAATTTGGGTGCATAAGATGCATTTGTGGTGTAAGAAATTTTACTCAGAACTTTGGACCATTTTGGGGATCTTTTTCTTGACTTTTCTGAATCCAATAGATTCTTTATTTTTACACTTTATTCTGGCCCATCCAGAGGTCCACTGACAAAATTAATTTTTTTCATTCTTATCAATTTTGCTAGGATAAGTCTTGACTCTTGAGACTTTGTAGGAGTATAGTCTGGTAGGTCTTTTATCAATGGTTGGTCTATTTTATCAATGGTTTACTTTTGCATTATGTATTAACCAATAAACAACTCATATACAGTGAAACCTGTCTTTGAAGACCACTCCTGCCACTGAAATGTGGTCTTTCAAGACAGGTGGTCAAAATTGATCTTGAATGTGGGTCTTTCAAGACTATTACTCTTGCATTTATTAGTTGAATTGGTGCCACATCACCTATATTTGTAAACACAAAAATAATAAACAGTTGTCCTGCTCTGTTTTATTATGATTTTGTGAAGTTGATCCAAAATACGAAAGTGACATTTTTGAAATGTTTTAATGTCATATACAGTGAAACCTGTCTTGGAAGACCACTCCTGCCACTGAAATGTGGTCTGTCTCTCAAAAGTGGTTTTATTTTCAAAGGACTGTATAACCGCATGGTTTTTGGAATGTGGTCTTTCAAGAGTATTAATCTTTCAACACAGTTGTCTCTCAAGACAGGTTCCATTGCATATAACAGGAATGTGTATATCTACCTGTTTTTCATCGCAGAGCTGTGTTAACAAAGTTATGGCATTTCTTGAAGTTTCCATTAGACTGTTCTTCTATTTTTATGTAAAAAAAAGAGAAAAATTATTTTACTAAGACCTGAAAAGTCTGCAGTTCAATTACCTGGCCTAATGGTAAAGTGTTGGACTAACAAGTTAAAAGTCTGCAGTTCAATTCCCTGGTCTAATGGTAAAGTGCTCGACTAACAAGTTAAAGGTCTGCAATTCAATTCCCTGGTCTAATGGTAAAGTGTTCTACTAACAATTTAAAGGTCTGCAATTCAATTCCCTGGTCTAATCTAAAAGGTCTTCAGTTCAATTCCCTGTAAAGTGTTCTACTAACAATTTAAAGGTCTGCAGTTCAATTCCCTGGTCTAATGGTAAAGTGTTCGACTAACAAGTTAAAGGTCTTCAGTTCAATTCCCTGGTCTAATGGTAAAGTGTTAGACTAACAAGTTAAAGGTCTTCAGTTCAATTCCCTGGTCTAATGGTAAAGTGTTCGACTAACAAGATAAAGGTCGGCAGTCCAATCCCCTGTACCAGATCATACTTAAGACTTTGAGAAAAAAAGATAGTGACTGTTCTTTTGCCATGCCCTCGACATCAAAAGTGAAAGTCACTGGTTTTTAGATGAGACTTAAAAACCAACATAAAAAGTGAGTCACTGGTTTTTAGATGAGACTTAAAAACCTACTTCAAAAGTGAAAGTCATTCATTGGTTTTTGAATGAGACCTAAAAACCAACATCAAAAGTGAAAGTCACTGGTTTTTAGATGAGACTTATAAACATTCTCCTTTGTCATAACTGGCTGGCATATAAAAGAGGTGTTACTCAATTGGCATGATCCACTCACGCAAATTTTGTTCTCTTTAAAAATCTATTTGTAGTCAGGACCCAGTTGCACAATACGTTGTCAAATTACACTTGAAGTTAATGTTAAACTAATAGGCTAACCATAGGTTAAATTCAACATTGTATTGTGCAACTGAGTCCTGATGTGATAATTTACATTTTCATTTTATTCTTTTTAGTCAATCACTCTGAATTTTAATAAAATTCTTGTGATCTTCAGTTCTTCTTTCAAAACTAGTAATCGTTCTATAATATATCTGTTGCACCTTCTGTGATATATGTGATGATGTCTTCAATATTTTCTATTTTCGTATTTGATTGTAATGCCATCAGGTATATAAAATAAACCACATTATTTTTATCATTATTGTATAATAAACATATCAAATTTGTCCATGTGTAACTTACTTTAGAATCATTTGACCAGGATATGTCTGTACTGATTATCTCCCCTGGATCTGTTTTGGTTTTTCTCTGTTTTCCCAGAACACTAGCTACAGTAGATGTTTGACACACAAATGAACACATGTAAAGGCTTTTGTTTATGGCTAAGAACAGGTGCTTTTGATTACAGAAAAGCTGAAAAATAGAACAGATATGACAATAAATGTAAGACTATATTCCTTGATGAAAAAATCACGGTTGCAATATGTGTTATTAAAAAGAAATCAACCACTACATCAATATCAATGCATGTTTTATAATTGCTTAAAAGCTTGACAAATGTTATTTATTAAGGGAATGTACCAACATATACCTTATCTTCAAGACTTACAGAAATAAGGGGGAATCATATAACTAGTTATGAATTCTGCCAAAAATTTACACAGAACAGTGAATCTTACATTGTGAATCATGAATCATGGAAATATTCTGATTGTTTTGTTCAAACTCACTTTCACTGAGGATTTTCTTGACTCTGGTAATGATTTCCACACTTGAAATGTGCCAAATTTGACATCAAATATCCCAAAAACATCTAAAAGAAAAAATTACATATTTTTGATATTATAATTTCATAAAATGTGTTAGATATAGTATTTCGGAGAGTTTAATTATATCTGCATTAAATTAATTCTCAGACAACAGGCATTATGAGAGTATTGATGAATCAATACAGGTTCCTTACCTGTAAAACTATATTTAAGCAATTAGAAAACTTTATTAAATTTGAAAACTTTATCAAAACATTTAACCAAAACTTTATCCTGGACAGACTAGTGGATGGACTGACTGATAGATCCTGACAAAATCTACAGCCCCCCTTTCTCCCCAGTTCATAAGAAAGGAATTATTGTGACTAAACTTAATAAGAAGGGAAACATCATGCTTACTTTTAGTTAATTGAAGATATAAACATTCTATTGTTTTCCTAGAAATTCTGCTCAATATACAGCCCATAAATTGATAATCTGAGAAACAATATACATGTATAAGATATGAAAGACTTATTGTGGAAAGGAATGTTACAAAATACTTTTAAGTACTTATACAAGTACCTGTTTGATCTTTCTGACATCCAGCTATGGCTATGTGTGTAGGATCAAGGACAACAGCTGCTGTTTTATCAATGACACCGTCAATATTCTGTGTAGCATAGAAACTGACAACTGGTGAAGTACGTGTAAAACGTCCACTATGAAAAGTGCCATATTTGCCTGCAAAAAGTCAAGTTAAAATTAGGACTTATAACTACCAGATATTGACGTTGGATCATATCAAGTTGATAAAATGAGCTATCAATATCTTACACCATTAAATATGACTTTGCTCATTATAAAAAGATCTGAATAGCATTAGTAATGATAAGTCTTGCTCATGTAAAGATCTAAAAAATGATAGTAATATCTAGAATTGGATGGTTCTGTTTCTCTCCATCTCTGTCTATCTGTGTGACTGTCTGCCTCTCTCTCCCCTCTCTCTTTCTCCCTACCTCCCCTCCCTCTCTCTTTCTCCCTACCTCCCCTCCCTCTCTCTCTGTCCCACTGTCTGTCTGTCTCTGTCTGTCTGTCTGTCTGTCTGTCTCTCTCTCTCTCACTCACACCCTCTCTCTCCCTATCAAAAGTTCAGTCTTAGAAAGTGTCATGACTGCATATTCCAGATCAAAAAAATGACATGAAACCTACTTAATAAGTAAAGTTTAACATCTGTGTCAGTACTGAAGCACTGACAACACACCACTTCATCTGCTGACAGCACATCTAATGATTGTGTTTGATGTTCCCATGAATTGTTATGATACCAATCAGTCTTCAGTAAAAGTTCTTTCTTCTGAAAAAAAAAATGTTACTGTGTCAGCCTTAATCTATAATCAAACTGCATGATTATGATGATGATAATCATCATCATCATCATCATCAATCTCATCATCATTCATACATTATGCAAACAGAGTAGCTTATTTAGTAGAGAACAAGATCTTTAACATGAAGGTCCCTGGTTCGATCCCCAGTCATGTTATATTTGTAGAGGTAAGATTTCATCTCCTGGCCGCACAGCTTTATACCTAGATAGAGGATAAATGGTCTAGGATGTGAAATTTGATTGCCTTTGTCATTGTACAAGAACAGTTGCACTTCAAAAGCAGTTGGAAATACGGACCACTCAAGCAACGACACAAACACTTACACTCTCCCTGCCTCATACGGACAAGTGGCAAGGGCTTTAAGTAGTCACACCGCTTGTTAAATCAAGCTAACGCAAGCAAGCATCATCATTATTATCTCTAAGGATGGACTGTGTGTCTTTTTTACTCATGTACAAACTATAATTGGATTTTCTTTTCTGTCATTTAAAACTGAGGGAAATAAAATGATTGAAAATTTCTTTAGTGTGACATACATGTAACAATAAGCACAAAAATATACAGGTCCGAAAAAACACAAGTACTCGCCCAACCAATATCTGAATGTTGACAACTTGTCTACTATTGGTGGAATACAAGTGCTCTTGAAAAATGTACAGAAATTGTTAAAACATCATATGGCAGTAGTATTCAAGTAAAAAGACGTTTTGATTAGTGACTTTTTGCATATACCTTGATTCATGTAATTTTGTCAATTTCTGTTATTCATTGAAACAGTTTTGGGTGAGTATTTAGATTGAGAGTATTGTATACAATCCTTTAACACATTGTAAAGAAGAAGTGTGCTTACAGTTTTATATAGATATAAGTATAGATGAACAGATTCCGATTATGATTACAATACTCAATGTATACAGCACATTCACAGTACATTAATTAATTTTCTTTAATTAACTTCAAATACTAGAATAATTTTTACTAAGATCTAGTTTCTCCTCTACTATTAATTACATTTACAAGACCTGGGGCCACTTGCATAAAGTTTGAATATTACTAAAATCTGAGAATTTTACTCAACTGAAATCTTACTGGCTGGGCAAAATAAGCTAAGATTATTTCAAGACTTTTTAAATTTTGTGCAAATGGCCAATGGCCTCCCAGCAAAACCATTTTTCATCCCAAAACAGGTAAAAACTCTTGCAACAACACCTTATATATGACAAATTCTCTTACTTTTCTTTCTAGTATGCACACAACACAAACACTGTCCTCTACACGGCAAACATCACAGTAAACAATTCTGTCTTCAGGAGTAAGATAACCTCCTTCTTTTTGTCTGTCTTTGATAGAACTAACAAAGTCAACTGCACCATTTTCACACACGACAATTGGTTCTAACTGATCCACAGTCAAAACTCTATGTATTTTGAACTTATACTGAAATAGAAAAATGATTATTTTCACTTGTACAAACAGTTGCTATAAAATCTTTAATTCTACTTTAAATTAGAATTGACTGATTAATAGTGTTGTGATGGACAATTTTCCCAATTGGTGATAGTCTTTGTAGTAAAAGTATGTGAAAATTTGATATTTTTTTGATATCGTGAAAGTGCTTTTGAGATCAGGACTTAAGAGATTCAACCATGTATTCAATTTCATTCGAAATACATTAATTATATTAACTTCAAATTCAAGTTTTAGTACAATAAATTAGCTATTCAAAATTTCCCATTTTCCCAAAAAAGATGCATATTTTCTAAGTAGAGACAGTAAAATGCCAACAAAATCACTGAAACTGAAACATATTGTCAGGTCAATATTCTACATATTCACCATCAGACCTATAATTAAAATAGCTTGATACATATACAAAAGTGCAAAACAATGAGAGAAAATTTTAAAGTGTTATATGATATATTTATGTAATCTGATGTTATATCGGTTGGTTCAAATAACAATACATACATGTTTTTGTGTTGCTTTATCAAAACTTGAATCTTCTTTTTTCCACTGCTTTATGACCTATGTAGAATATAAGAGAATATAAGAAAGATATAAACAAAAAAAACCCAAATGTCTATAAACATATATGACAAAAATGGTCACATGGTAGCTTTGATATTATGCATCTATTTTGACATCTTAAGTCTTGCACCTTAACCTCCATACTTCATTTTATGCAGTAACTCATAAAAAGTGCATTCTCTATAACTATGTTTCAAGACAGATAGATGAATATATTTCAAAGCTGTAATTTTACCACAATGATATTTTAAAGTTCTATTTTTTACCACAATAATATATATTTCTCAGCTATATTTTTAGCACAATAATATTTCTCAGCTATATTTTTACCACAATAATATTTCACAGCTGGATCTTCAAAAACATTTTTCTGCTGTATTTTACCACAATGCTATTTCACAGATATATTTTATCACAATCATTTTTCACACTGGTGTCCTATCACAATAATATTTTTACTACAAATTTCACAGATGTATTTTACCCTAGATACATTTCACAGATGTATTTTACCCTAAATACATTTCACAGATGTATTTTACCCTAGATACATTTCACAGATGTATTTTACCCTAGATACATTTCACAGATGTATTTTACCCTAGATACATTTCACAGATGTATTTTACCCTAGATACATTTCACAGATGTATTTTACCCTAGATACATTTCACAGATGTATTTTACCTTAGATATATTTCACACTTTTATTCTATCACAATATGATTTCACAGCTATATCTTTACTACAAATATATTTCACCACTGTATTTTTACCACAATAATATTTCACAACTGTATTTTTATCACAATAATATTTCACCACTGTATTTTTACCACAATAATATTTCACAGCTGTATTTTACCACAATAATATTTCACCGCTGTATTTTACCACAATATTTCACAGCTGTTTTTTTTATAAGTTTCACTATTGTTTACCTGGTTGTTTACAACTGTGATATATGCTTCGTGCAGTGAATCCCATAAAACTGGACTGGTCAGTTGCTGTCCTGTCTTAAATGACCAACTGTTTACAGCTTTCTGAGTTTCAATCTTAAATGATTCAATTGAAAAGACATACTGACATTAATGCAATGATAAATGTAATGATTCTCAATATCTTTAGTTTGAAAAAATAATTATGGACTTTTAAGTACACCAAATGAATAACAATTTCATTAGAAATATCAATATCAAAGAAGAGATACAGTGTAGTTTCTGACACATTTTTTGTCATTTTCTATGTTGTGTACATGTAACCTACAAGTCAGCTCCTTGTCAATAGAGAATGCAGCTCAAATGGCCACAGGCAGTTCTCGAAGCAAACTCATAGATAACAAGTGTACATAACATATAAAAGAGAAAGAACTGAGCCAGAAGTTATACATTGTAGGGCCTGAAATAAATCTCCAGACTCGGGTCTTTTTTCTATAGTTTCCACAGGGTCAAATTTCGCCCCATTTCAGGATGCAAAATATGTGTAAATGTGTTTTTTCCCAATTTGATAGAAAAAAATTCCCGATTTGGTGTTGAGGCCAAAATCAAAAGGAAAAATAAATTAATGTAACAGGAAATGCATTTAAAAAAGATTTCATTACATTTAGATTCCAATGTTTGCAAACAATTTCCCCCAATTTCACGTTAAATTTCCCAACTGTGTCGCCCCGGCATTTTCCCAAAAATTGACAGAAAAAGCCTGAGACTGAACCATTTAAAATGCTAGTCAACTCTGTACCAAGTCATCTCGGTACTTAGATATCTTGGGACATTTGTTGGACAATTCGGGGCTTATATTGGACTACTCAATACTTGCGTCTGGTCAACTTGGTACTTATTTCTGCCATAGCATTTTGACTTATCTGTGGATATTTTAGCAAAATTTAGCTTTAATATTTGCCATAGACTGTCCGCCTCCATGCATATACAGTCAAACCTCATTATCTCGAAGCCGTCAGGGCCAAGCAAAAAATTCAAGATAAACTGGTCCTCAAGTTAAAAGGTCTGTCACTAAATACATGTACAATCCTGATTCCTCTCATGAGCATCTCGATACAGAAGACTTTTAGGTCTATCTGTATATCATTTGTCTCTTTCAGTGTATGTGCCAGGTGATGGCAACAAAAACCATGTTTTTTGTCAAACAATATTAAAAGCAAAAATATACAGGGAAATTTTTGCCCCCCATTTTATTTTCACCCTTTTTGACCTCATCATTACTGGGCAAATTCAAAACTGGGCAAATTCAAAATGGTAAATTCATCTATTTTTAATAATAAAAGTCTGGACGAATTTAAAATGGGGCGACACCGTTTGCAAGTGCTTTAGGGTGAAAATAACCCTGAATATAGTATCAATTTCTTAATTCATAACTGTACTGGCAAGTTATCATCACTCACATTTTAATAGGAACAACACATGTTGCTTTCTAGATCACAGAAGTGAGACTATCAATTTACATAGTCATATAATCACAAGGATTAAAGATGATGTACACAAAAAATTAACTTCGAGATAACTGGTCACTTTCACATTGAAATTAATTATCAGGGCCATGTGTTAACATTGGCATTTAGGTTTTTCGACTTTTCCAATCTCAAGTTATCAGGTATTTGGTTAATAAGATATAGAAGGACATTTGCCAGGACTGGCGCTTGATCTCGAGATAACTGGGTAAATCGAGATTACCAATCTTGACATAACGAGGTTTGACTATAATTGATGATATTATTGATTGGGCAGCATAGATAGGGCAACACTATTCAATGGCGGATTCAGAGAGGGCATGCAAGCTCAGGGCAGGACAAATCCACTAGCCTGATGCCTGGGACAGGATCAATTTTGGCTTGGACAAGTTAAATGGCTACCCCTTGGGCAAGCTAAAAAATTATCAATGTACTAAAAATTGGTCTAGTCTTATTACTACTGCAAGTGTTGAGGGAAAAGATAATAAAATAAATGATTGGATGATATCAGTTTAAAACATTGTCAGATTGGCATGAATATCACTAAAAGTGCTCTTTTACTTGGCTCTTTTACTTCAGCACATTGACATTACAAGTAAAACAACACAACAGAATCCCCAAATGGACTGATGTTCAGTGTTTTTATCACGTATGTGTCACTCATTGTTCTGAATAAAATATTGAGTGGCTGACTGTTTCCTTGGTATTAAAACTTAAATAGAATTTGTGTTATTTATTAGTCATGAATTAAATGCGCAAATATATTTTTATGCTATATGTTTTTCTCTATCCCAGCGTATCCATCATTTCATGTAGTTCACATTACCAGAATAATATGGATGCGCTTCGTGATCGGGTTCGATGTACAACACCTGTCGTTATGGCCTAGTCTCAGTCAGCAAAATGTTTGCGAGTGTGGCAGTTTATTACTTCTTTTGCAATGCTCTTTTAAGTAAGGACTTTGCAATTCCGCCATTTTGTTTATGTCTCACGCAAATTCCCGATGTGAGCAAAATTTTTACCATTAGTGGTACAGGTCCCCGTATGTACATTGTAATAGGAATAAAAACGTGAGCTTGTCTACATATATGAGGGCTTTACCCTCTATTATTATTTGAATTCTTTTCCTAAAGGTTTCAGAAAAAGAAATAAATCTAAATACAAGGTAATCTCAGATTTTAATTGATATGTGAAACACATGCACTTTGGGATGCATTTGTTTATTTGGTTTTTCCTTAAGGGGGAACAGGCCACAGGCGCCATGGAAATACCGAAAACACCAGAAAAAGCACCAAAAAACACCAATATAAATCCGACAAACAACTAACATATTGTAGATATTGATATTTGGATCCCTTATGTAAAATTTTACAGAAATTTGATGCATTTGAAATAAGTTATTTTGATATTTTAATCACAGGTCATGCCGATGCACTCTGTTTGACACAATAAACATAACTTTTGTTTGTTATTTTGTTATTTGTTAATTGTTGTTTAACGTCCCACTCAAGAATATTTCACTCATATGGAGACGTCACCAAATGCCGGTGAAGGGCTTCAAATTTTGGCCTATGCTCGGCACTTATGGCCATTGAGCAGTGAGGGTTCTTTAACGTGCCAACACCTACTGTGACAAGGGACCACGGTTTTTACTGTCTCATCCGACATACAGGAAACCAACCTGCCGCCAGCTGGACTCGAACTCACGACCTCGCGATCAAGAGTCGAGCGTGCTACCGTCTGAGCCAGGCCGGCTCTAAACATAGCTTCATACATTTTATATTCAACTTGTGTCAGATGCATACTGGTATATTAACACAAAGTCTTGTTGTACTGCTGAATAAAAATGCAAAAAATTCAAAGGATTTACATAAATCGAGTCAAATACGCATCTAGATGTCAATTTAAGACAATTAGGACAAATCTCAGCTCACGCCATGACTTGTGCATCGGAAAAAATATCGTAATAACTTCTTTGAAATGCATTAAAATCATGTTAAATTGACAATTGTGAGCCAAATATAAATATTTTTAATAATTAAGTTGTTTGTCTTATTTATACTGGTGTTTTCTGCAAATCGTTATTGTTTTCGGTATTTCAATGGACCGCTGGCCACATGGGTTGTTGTACGGGTACCTATGAAAATGATCGTGTTATGAGAAAATAAATGTATACCTCAAACACATTTACAACATTTGATTTCAATGTTAAAGTTACATATCCTGACAAGGCCGATGAATCCACAGAAACTACATATTGTGGATCTTTTATTTCACTCAACGTGACTGGTTCTCCGATGGTGGCCATTTTGCTGTTACGCACAGAATGTAATTTCCCCGATTCCCGTATTTACAGAATTTAAAGACAAAATGCATCAAAATGTGTTTTGATTTAATATAATTTGTAAAATTGATTCAACGTAAAAAACAGCATTTTAATGTTTCATTTTTATTCTTTTTTATTTGCTGCGGTGTGTAACATGTCAAAATGAGATAAAGATGGCGAACGCTCGAATTTTAACGAAATGTCTTATTAGATCCTTTCAGTTTAAGATGGACAGAATTTAAATGCAATAGCCTATGTGATGAGCGAAAAGTCCATAGGTTCAAAGGGTAAGCCACCTGAGAAGCAAAATGGAACGTCAGAGGGAAGTCATGGAGTTTCAAAAGAGAAACCTGGAAGTAACTTGAACGAAAATGCGAGTAGTGGAGAAAAGTTGGAAGTGCCCAAAATATCAGAGAAAACGAAAGTAACAGAAAGAAAAGTAGATATAAGGTCCCCAGTGAAAGCAAATGGGATGAAGAACGGCAACAACAAACCAAAAAGTTTTGATGAAAAGAGGTCTACTTATCCATCTAGGGGAGTTCACAGTTCAACTTCCAGGTCAAAGCCTGAAGTTAAAATACACAATTCGACTGTCGCCTCATCAAGTCAGTCGAAATCTGATATGAAACGCCCAGGTACATTCATATTGATAAAAAATAAAGCATGTATAATTCCTGTAAGTCATTTGATATTTCCAATACAGTTGCTAATGTAAACATGAGATAAAATTCAATCATGTGACATTTGGCATATTGGTTGTAACAGATGTTGTCACTCTCACTATAGGCAAAGTAATCTAGATCACAAGTGTGCAATATCCACTTGTAAACAATGTATTTGTACACGTATATGTAGAATAATAACAGTGAACAGCTTCATATGAAAAACACATGTTTGAAAGCATATTTATGGATGAACATGAATGATACTACACATTTATCATTCTTTAGCAAAAGCAATGAATGGAGAAACACAAGTTTCATATGGATATACATTATCAAATGGAATTCCAGGTGACATGTTGTATTTGTAATTAGATATCTCTGTCAAATTCAAAAATGATCTGAGCTGAGGGGTTTATTTAGTATTACTAATTTCAAAACCTGACATTCTTTTAAATGTACATATTTAATACCCAATCTCAGCCTTCTTGAAAAAAAAATGGTTGTTTATAATATTTTTTTACTTAATTAATTAGTTGTCATTTCTACTATAACTTGTGTTGTTATACCACTCAAGCAGTGGTATAAACAAAGCTGCAGTTAGTTAACATCTAGAAATAACCAACATTGCTGAATGAACCTCAATGGCTGAGCCTGCACTACTACTGTGATGATATGTTTGTACATGAAGTTGCATCAGACCAGTTGTCGGCAGTCAGAGTAGGCGATTAAAAGAATTTGGCGGGAATGAGGTCTGCTATTGAAGTGTCTAATAATTGGGTTTCCTGCTTTTGACATTAATATGAGAGTCCAAACCCGATAATGTCTAGACGTGATGTAGGCTAATGATCCATACTACCAATCAGTGATTTGCAGTTATGGTAAAACAGATTTAACATCTTGTGTGAGTTAATTATCATGTTTATCTAACTCTCATTAGTTGATTTTCAAATTTTGCAAATAAATTATCTCCAGTTAGATAAACATGATAATCGACTAACACTCATTGTGGAATCTTTATTTCTACATTTATGAGGTCTTGGATTAGATAATTAATTTGTTTTAGGCAGATAGAAGATAGTCTCTTCTTCTAGAAAATAACATAGAAAATGTTAGTCCAAAAATGCTAATGTCATAAAAAAGTATTAAATCTGTCCAGTATAAAATTGGAGAATGTGATGACATTTATCCCAAGTTACAATACTTTGCTGTCCTTCATTTAGATGCATCAGTAGTATCAGAAGCAGGGAAAACATATCTAATTTTTGTAAGGATTTTGATTTCTATTAGATTAATAGTCAGGTGCTAGACAAACCTAGCTGGCAACTTGATTGAACAGTTGCACAGCAGGTAACAAGAAAATCTTGGAAACAAAAAGGTTTATTAGTCCACCAGGTGCACCACCAGTGCCTTGGGGGAGGGGGACTTTAGATTTCAATTTTGTGTTGTCTTCATTAGTCTTTCAGTCCATCTATCCTTTTATTTTGTCTGGGCCATATTTTCCTACCAGGTAATTTCTTCAACTACATGTAGGCTTCCCATATTTACTGTAGGTATACATCTTAAGTAGATCAAGTGTTGCATACAAAAATTGTGCCTACCAACCTTAATTCTAGAGTAATTCCCCTTTGTTTGATTTTATTTTTATGTACCATAATCTACTGGGTTAGACATTTATTAACCTAGACCAAAAAAAGATTGATGTAATGTGTATATAACATCATAACTAAATGGAGTGTCACATCCAACAACTGTTCTCTTTCCACCTTTATTTCTATGGACTATGCATGGTTATTCTCATTTTTGGTTTTTTATTTGTCTGTCTATTTCATTTCTTTACCTAGTCTCACCACATATGTACATTTGTATTTGATGGTGATTTTGTTGATTTATATATCTTGGATGGTAATATTCCATATTTTATTCATTATTTTAATTTTGTTATAATAGTTTTGCAAATCATAAGTGAGTACATGTACATTTACAATTAATACAGAGTGTGATTTATTTTAGAATCCAGCAAAAGTTTCAATGATGAAACAAGGTTATCTAAGTATATACGAAGAGTTGAACGTGATGCCGATAGAGAGCGGAGAATTTTATCCTGTAGACAGCTCCGAGATTATCTACGAACTTCTGAGGGCATCAAGGTAAAAGACATTACACAAGGGCTATGACCCTACATGCATATTTTGACCTTGACCCATGTTGCTACTCAAGGTTTGCTTCCAACGTCTGTTTCTAATAGCAAAAGTTTATCACTGGTTAAATAAATTAATTTCAAATCCTGACTGTAAATTCTGACAAGCTTTATAAGTGTGGTTTTATATGTATGAATGTTCAAAATATTTTTGCATTTTCATGTTTGTCATTATTCTAAAGTAATGCATTATATATAAGATTAAGTTTGGTTACTGTTTACACTCGGTAAGGGTAATCTATTATTGATATGATTTGATCGCAGCATTCCTACCCTCTTGGTTAAAATTTAATTTATTTTTAATAAGATGCCCACATCATAATTCTGATAATCTTTGACATGTACATTAATTTTATGCAATAACTAAAACATTCTTTGTATTAACAGGCAGCATTCAAAGTTGCTGAAGAGGCCATGACAACGCTTCAAGACATTTTCTATGAAAGGTATGTGGCAATGTCATTAAATATCTATAAATTTATTTGTTTATTGTTGCTTAACGTCCCACTCAAGAATATTTCACTCATATAGAGACATCACCAAATGCCGGTGAAAGGCTTCAAATTTTGGCCAATGCTCGGCACTTACGGCCATTGAGCAGTGAGGGTTCTTTAATGTGCCTACACCTACTGTGACATGGGACCTCCAGTTTTTACTGTCTCATCCAAACGACGGGAAACCAATCTGCCTCTAGCGGGACTCGAACTCACGATCTAGAGTCGGGCCGACTCAATATCTATAAATAAAGGATATATTTAATATATACAATATATACTAATTCTAATATGTTTTGTTTAAAGAACAAAAAGACAGAAAAATGTAATGTGTAGGCAAAAAGTTATGTAACATGCTGTGCAGCATGTAGAATTACATAGCAAATGTGTTATTCAATAATATAGCTGAGTAAGAATGTTATGCAATAATACATTATACAGGAAATGTATCACAATCTAGTATATCTTATACATTGATGCTGATGTTAGAAAAACATGCCAGGTATCTTAAAGTCTTAAAGGCAGTCATTCTTCTTTCGCTAAAATTGGTAGAATTTTATTTATTCCCATTTTATCAGAATATCTTTATAAAAACAACTGAAAAAAAACATCACTCATTGCATACCGATAATTTTCAAAACTGCATCACCAAGAAAAACAAACAGAGGTGAAAAAGAGTAACAAGTAAAGACACTTTGTGAGTTCCTCAAAATAAACCATATTAAACCCATGCAGAAAAATGCTGAATCACAGAAGTTATTGTTATTGTGTAAGTCATTGTAATTATGTTTAGGTTATCAAATATTAAATAAAAATATAAGTTGAAGCAAAAAGTAAATTTAGACCTAAAATGTGACAATCTGTGAAAGAACACTTCAAAGAAATACGCTTGTGTTCTTACATTGGTCATCTTACAATTATTAACAACAGAAATGTTTGATGTCTACATTTTCTTGTCCTATATTACAAAGTTAATAAAAATGATGTAAAACATATGAAGGCCAAACCTGGAATACAGAACATGTGAATTTTTATTTATTTATTTTTTTACCAGAGTTTCCAGAGAACTGAAACAGGAAGTTGCAAGATGCATTGGTATAATTGGTGGAATAATGGGGCATGAGTCTCAGAGGTATTTTATGAAAAAATTCTATTGTGTATATATAGTATATATAGTATATAAAGATATTTTATGCCTTATCTTTCATTTATGTTTAAACATAAACTTAGTATGTAATGTACATAAATAAGACGATTCTTAGAAATGTCATGGACACTTTACCACAATACCCTTGCTTACAGAGCTGAAAATGTTTCACTTGTTTTCACTAAGTTGCCCTGTCAGACAGGTGTTTGATTGAAATGTACCTGTCGAACATTTCATTTATGCCTGATTTAAAAATAAATTTGCACATGAAAGTTCAATTTCTTGACATATTTAGATTACTTTCATGATGACATTGATTTGTAGTTACCAGTGGGCAAATGGTGTGTTTTCCTACCTGCCCAAAACAATTTAACCTGGGGTTAAAAGCAGAGGTAGATTATTTAGATCATAAAATTTACCAAAATTTAATAAACTCTATGGATTTGCTTGTATATCAATTTGTCATTTATGAAACTTAAGATTTTCTAAAGTATTTGATTTCTATAGAAAGTCTTGGCCTTGTCTTCATATCAAAGAGGAAATTATATGTGGTCAAGTATTTTAGTCATTGGTCTATAATTTTACTCAAATTGTTGTTACTTCATATGAAAATTTAAATTTAAATATATAATACAGTAATAGTATATTACTTTTTCAGGTACTTTCAGTGGCTGTTTAATGAAACCAACAACATTGTGGATGATGACATTAAGTCTTTATTTCTGGATGCTCTACATGAAACTTTAAAATATGATGAGAAAAAACAAACAGCAGCAAGTCTAATGCCAGTATGTATTGTTTGACATAAGACTTCCAACAACGGTCGTAATTTTTCTTTTGCCAAATGCTCAACAGTTAGTCATGAGCTTTTTTTATGAGAGTTCCTGCGCATTGACTGAAATCCATTGTATAGTTCTTACAATGGTTCACATACAACTCGCTGGTTGTCTGTTTATAAGTGAAAATTCTGGGTTAGACATAGATATTCAAAACAGAAATCTATTAATGTCGAGAAGTATTAAAATCATGTATTGTATAGGCTATGTCAATACATAGTAGTTTTGTTTTAATTATATATGCAGATTATTGAGGCATCTATATCCATACATTGTACTTTTCTTTAGTTGTAGATAAATTTTGAAAGTGATTGACTAGATTTCATTTCACGGATGTTTATTTTCAGATGGTGATGGCAAACGTACAAACATTACTGGAGAATGCTGACACACCAGAATTACTGATGTCTGTTGTCAGTGTTATCATACACATTTCTAAACATTATCCACATGTCTTCTCATCTCACTTCAGAGTAAGTATTACGAAGTACAGTCTTTCTCAGTTCATGTAAAGAATTGTTCTTTTATATTTTATATGTTCAGTTAAATCTGTGTCTGTGTGTTATTAATCTAATCAATACCTTTAGCATATACAACTAAAAAGCATTAGTCTTTTTTTATTTTTTTTTCATTTAAATTTCATGGGGAAATGGGGGTGTACTTCTAATTTAGACCTAAACACAGAGTCCAGTCAGCATTCTATAACTGAATAACAAGGCTATATATAATTACAATATATATGGGGGCCAAACACACTCAGATTCAGGATTAAAAAATAACCTTAGAGTGGTCAAGTTTCAATTTTCATTAAAATACTTTTTGCCACTGTTTCATTCTCAAATTTTATTATTTGGAATATTTTATGGATAAAAACAAGTGAAATATCTAACAATAACAAAGGCCTTTTTCTATGGTTTCCATGGGGTCTATATATTCAGCCCCATTCCCAATGCAAAATATGGTACACTGTTTTTCCCAATTTGAAGAAAAAAATTCCCATTTGGGATGTACACAGACTGCAACTGTAAAAAATTGAATTAATTAATGCATTTAGATTTACATGTGTGCAATTTTTTCCCCCAATTTGACACAAATTCACATTGGCAGAAAAAGGCCTGATTTAATATTATGATATATGATGTTAAAAAAGTCACAGGGTTTTCTGATTTTGACTGATAGCTTCATCCTGGTACCAGACCTCTGTAGTGAATATTGACAAAGACATTATCTAAACATGAACTTTATACTAAAAAAAAGAAGAGGTCTTCAGAAGAATGTTACTGTCTTTTTGGTTAATCATTTACACACTGATGGCAATGAGAACAGATTATTTTAGCTGAAGACTATACACATATTTATCTTTGTTGTTTTGATTTCTTACAGGATACCGTGGATATCTTGGTCGGTTGGCACATTGACTCAACACAGAGGGAAACACTGATTGGATTTGCTTCAAATGCTTTGATTGATTTCCACAAATTCTGGGTGGCTGATTTATCCTTCTCTGCAACACTTCTTGGTCAATTCCTAGAGGATATGGAAGCTTATGCAGAGGTAGTGTTGTGGTTTTCAGAGGGAAAGCTGAAGAAGTTTTGTTTTTTACTTTTATGGGGAACAAGTACATGTAATTGAACAAATAACTGTTTGATGGTATCACAAATCTTAATGATCAATTTCATAATATTTAGATGGCCAAGTGGTTAGAGCATCAAACATTATATCATGCATCCTCTTACTTCTGGTCAGCAGGGGAGAGGGTTCGAGCTCTGCTGGAACCTATGCTGGTTATGTGAGAAGGTTTGCCAGTTTACTTGAGGAAGGCTGGTGATCTCTGCCACCATTAAAATATAGCAGCCATTGTATATAAAGACCGCTCAGGGTTAATTACAAAAATGGTCTTTATAGACCGGTGGTCTTTATAGACCGGTGGTCTTTATATACAGGGTCACATGTGATATTATGAAATCCAAGGTATAGGAGATGACTTTCATTATTTGTAACTACATATTTCTTCCCTGGTTGGATGTTTCATCTAGTAATTAAATGCATATTGTATTTATTTACTAAAATGATTTTCCTAACTCCAGGGTCTGGAAAACTGGAAAATATTAATTTCTTTTAAATTCCAAATTTGGAATTTTTGCATATTTTGGGGAAAATACAAGCCATTTTTGCATTGAGAAGGGTCCTGTAACCGGACCAAAAATAGACATAGGAAAATCCCTGTAACTAATACATGTATAACATGTAAAACATGGCAATGAGAATAAGAAATAATTCAATGTTTCAAGTTATTTAAATTAATTTATGATGTAATTGAATTGTATACATGTACATCGAGGATACGGCACATTATTAAAACTGAGACAAATATAAAGTCACTGGTCTCTGTTGTTAAGTCACACAGAAGTGTAAGAATATACAGAAAGTATAGATCATGTAGATTGATGAATGTTATGTATTTTCATTTTATTTGACATAATCTAATGCTACGAGCGCTGGTGAGTTTACTCTTTCGATTGAGATGTTGACTTGCTAATCAAGTGATGTTCAATAAGATAAGATGTAAGACAATTACCCCATTGCATTCCAGAATATGAGAAAACAATTCATCAGTCGTACAGTATTTAAGATATTTAAATGCTCCTGTTTGTAAAAACTAGGGGTGATTTAATATACCGATATATCGGTTCATACCGGTATCACTAGTCCTTTCAATAATCGATACAAGAAATTGTACATATCGGTACACAGGACAGTCTTATTTAACGTTTATAAATCGCATTGAATTTGTTAAGCATCTATGTGAAATGGATCGAAATAGAGCCCATGTATACATCTCTGCGGTTAGGCCAAATTTTCTACCCCAATTTAGAGCGATTTTTTTGTGGTAAGTTCCCCTATACTTTCTACGTAGCAAGATGCTGTGACATTTTCACAGCAGTTTAGCGATCATTTTAACTGTCTATTTCTTATCGCTGATGTCTGATATTTGTTGATATGCTTACTTGATCTTTTAGATTCATAAATCCATCGTCACTAAGTTATGACTAAGTTATTACATGACATAATTCCATTTCTACGAGACATTTATTCTAGCTACCCATCGTTTTTTGTATTCACTTCGTCTGTCTCCATTTTGAACATAAGAAAATGTAAGACGTTAGCTGATTGGTTGATCATAAATGCATATTCATTGTTTCATTATGATCTACCAATCAGCAAACGTCTTACATTTTCTTACAAGTGTGTAAGCAGTCACTACACGCAAGTAGGACAACTACCAGCGGACAAAATACAGCGGTCCCCGGTCGCATAAGGCAGGTGGTCACTATATAAGGGGTAAATATATTGTAATTCTCAAGGGGCAGTCTAAATACAGTCGTTTTGGACAGGAAGTCGTTATATGATGTAGGTCGCTTAGGCAAAGTTTTACTGTAGGAAAAAACAAAAACAGTTTTGATTTATTACATGTAAAAAGAACATTTCAGTTTTAATTCTGAAATCTGATTTATTGAAAACCAAGATTTTTGCTTCTGTTACATGTCCGTTATAAAGTCATATATGAGTAATTTTTATCGTAAGATATTTGAGAGATGTTTTAGTCAAGGTCTATATATTATTGCTTTTTGGGTTTTTTAGGATCTAACTTACAGCTGTTCTGGCCAGACTTACACAGAGGAGGAAGTTCCATTACCTGATGATTGTATAGCAAAGATATCTGCCCTATTGAAAGTATTTACAACTGTTGTCAGAAGTATGGGGGAAGAGTTTACACCCTATAAGTCAGGGCAGATAACCAGAGAATATATAAATGAGGTGATTATTGACTTTGAAAAAAAATGAATAGTTTAAATTTATTTAATAAAAGCGTATTAGAATCTAAAAATCAACGGTTTAAAATCAGGTTTTTAGTTCCCATCCAGTGTCCAACTAGTTAACATTTTGGTTAAAATTTTGGCCAAAATTCTGTATTTACTCACCATGTATTCAATAACAGTTTCACTGATAGGGGACATGTATTTATTTATTTATGCTCACAGTGTTTGTTTAGATTACTTGACTTTTAGCTGTTCTAACCAGATGTACACTGAAGATGACTATGTCTATATATTATTTACATCTAATGCTGTTATAATACTTCTTAGCTCTTGTAGGTTCCTCAAAGGCTTGCATAAAACTCTTTTCTTTCCATATATCTTATGTTGTAAAGTTGTATCGTAATATTTTTGTCTTTCCAGATACTGGATAGAATAGCAAAGAGTGTTGAAATAGCTGCCAGAAGCTACTTCTCTGAAGATATGATCTGTGAAGGTAAATTTGATAGTGATAGATGTTTTAGAGTGTTTGTACTCAAATTTTGTATCGTTCTTCTTGATTTGTTGAAAATTTTAAAATAGTTTAAGATTTAGTTTACTGCAGTAAATGCGAAGGGAGAATTAAATGTCACATTTTTTCCTAGTGTAAAAGTTCATATATATGAACAAGAGAACTCTGAAATGATACCAAATTCCATATGTCACTTGATGCCCCAGACATCAAATATTAAGGGAGGGCATTTTATTTTAGGTTCATCTATTTGCCCATTTGCAACATGCCATCAACTAACATCAGTTTCTTACCTCAAATGTTAATCAAATTTGGTATAATGCTTTGTATCAGTGACACAAAGGATGAGTTTAATTTTGACAGATATTTTGCAATATTTACCACAGTTATTGGACTCTAAGTTCATTAAAAATGGCTTAGTTCTTGGGGATTTAGTGTTACTTACATTACGTATATATAAACAGCTTTCTTGATTCTGTTAATGTTTTATTGAAGTGAATATTTTTCAAATTTTTCTTTCAGTACTGTGAAGTGACTTGATATTTTCAGCTAAACAGACACAAGTATAATTGGGAAGTAAATTTTGTAACCATTATCTTTTTATACATTGTAGCCAACACCTGTATTTGTATCCTGATCCAGCAGCTAAAGAGTGATGTTACACACAGCGCTGACGCATTATTACCATTCATTTTGCTGCAGATATTTACTGACAAACTTGTCAGCAATAAGTTCATACTTTCACTTTTAGAGACAAGCCAGAAGGTAAATTTGATGTGTCAGCAATAATTTGACTTGATTTTTTGAAAGTTAAAGAACAACAGCTGTCGTGAATAAAACAAAATATATAAAATCCAAGGAAATGAGGCCTGTTACATTGTTTTATATGTAGATAGTTATAGTGAATACAGCATGTTTGTCTAAAATGATGATTTTAGTCTTTCATTTCGAGCACATTAAGACCATTCATAAAAAGCAGATTGAAATGTATTTTACATTTGACATTTTCAGTTGATTGAGATATTTGGAACACAACTTCCTGTAACTGTTGTTACACAATTGTTTGCCCCCGGTTCACTCCTTCAACATTACAGATTTTCTCACAGTGAGAAGGTAAGTTATTTTTGTGTGTTTGTTTACATCTTGATAGTAATGTGTATCCTTGACATATTCTTTACCTTCACAGTGATGTGTATTTATCAATTTAAGAATTGTATATTGTGGTACCACTTTTATTTCATAAGAGATTAAATTTCCCATAAATTCGGATATTATGATTTTACACTTTAACCTCCTATGTTTTGACTCTATCTTCTCAAATCCAAATATAAAACTGTGATTCACTTTGTTTTATTTATACATAACATTTCTATTTTTCCATTATTCTGTCTCCTCTTAGTTTATCGAAATACAATTCGTGTATTTTCTCAACTGCTCACAAAATTGTTCATGTAAAAATTGTAATATGATAAAATGTTCATAAAAATAATTTCAACAACGGGAAATTTGTATGGATTTTAAGACTGATGTTGAGTTTAAGGAATAAATCTACAAATAATTATAGGGCTAGTGATTTTCCGCAATCCTGGACAGAATCGCAGAATCAGCAATCTGAAACATAATTTGCGTTTTCGAAAAATCTCTAAAAAATTCCAACATATGAGATAGAATTTGTTAAATTGTGAACTAGTGTATTATTTCTGTGTGTTATAAACTTCAATTCTTTGTTTATTTAAAATATTTCATCACATAATTTTAAATCAATTACTATTTTATCCTGAAAGCTATTAGCCTTCATTAACACATCGAAAGATAAGGGCAGTCATTTCCATTGTCGTAACATCAATACTGAAGGCACCTGCCGATCTGGTGTCTTTTAAAACAAAAATAGCTTTCATTTTATATTTTGAATAAAGTTTTCATAATGTTTATTTCAATTTCTGAATATATATACCAATTTTCATCATTTATAGTAAAATTTCACAATGTACAATCCATCCTATCTTTTTACGACACACCACTCGATTGACAGCCGCTTTTTGTTACCAACACAAACACGTGTTCACACCTTGACGTTTTTGACAGTGAGCTACGATGGCTGAAGACACATCTATGTACAAAGAGGAGACTTCCTCCCATTTAAAAAATAAATACATCAGCATGGGTTGATAGTTTCCATGGAATCTTTATGGTGACGTTTAATTTTGCAAAGTCTGTCACCATAGTGTAGATTACACTAGTGTTGATACAATGAATTAAAAGACTAAAAATTAAATACATGTACATGTAGATCTACTTTATAAGTTTATTTAATGTAAAAAACACCAAATGAAACATCACAGACTTGTTCTAAGTTAGGTGATAAATTCAATCAAAAATAAGTAATTAGAAATTACCTGTATAGTTTCCAACAAAACTTGTTCGTATATAATATGGGCCTACAATCTTACAAATTATTTATCAATTATTTTAAAATTGTAAAAACATACAGTGTTGCATATACATGATTGTATATATCTTACTTAATTCCCTATTTAAAACTATCATTAAATTGGTGTGGCAGAATATTGAAAGTATGATTATGAGTCGGTATTGTTAAATATTTTTCATCTAAAGTATGTTTTTAGTTCTTTTCTTATGAAAACAGAAAAAAAATTGAAGCAAATCTGAAACGGAAAATCACTGGCCCTATAATTGCATGTAATAGATAACTAGATCTTATTTTGTGGTATGTTCTTGTATATGTCATTACTGTGTCATCTATATTTTAATACTTCATTGCAAAGTTTTGAAAAGATTTACAAATCATTGACAAGGTAAGAAAGGATATAAAATTCTGATTGACCTATGCAATAAATTTGTTTTGTTCTGCAGGTTAGACAACAAATTATGGCCCTGTACCATGAAGTTATGGCCCTGAAAAGTGTGCCACTCCTGGAGGAGGCTTACAAGTAATACTGATTTAATTCTTTCACAAACATTCATTATTGCTTCAAAATGTTTCGCCCTTATGTTCAATAAAATACTAAGAATAAGAATTATGCAGGTCCACATTTTATCATAAAAAGATCATATGAATTAAAAAAGGGAAATTTATTCTCAGAATAATTTTTGTAAAATAGATAAATTGTTTTCAGCATTCTGTTTTACCTTTCTTATGGATCATAGAGGCCTTGAATTCAAGAGAAGTCCTTGATTATTTGAGAAAATGCTTGAAAATGTTTGTATTTAATGTAAATTATATTGAATTACTAGAAAGTCGTTGAAGAAAATTTTATGGAGTATCTTCAAAATATAAATTAAAATGTTTTATCATAATTACTGAAAGAAGTATTTAAAATTATTTGAAAACCAAATTTCCATTTTGTTCTTTTCTTGGTGATGCACTAAATCAAACCCATTTAGATATACTATGCACACTACCACAAAGCTCTGCCTGATTATACTCAAAATTGGTTAGTTTTCTTTGTTGGTTATGTGAAATTATTGTCCTTGAAAATGTATTACAAGTCCCTGAAATTCTTAGATTTGAATGTCAAAAGCCGGTACATACCATGGAAATAAGTCACTCATGAATTTTTTAATTGATTCGTAACCCTTTTAACCCTACAGACCATAATGGACTGGTCTTAAGCACTAGAAAAGAGCATGCCACTCAGATATTCAGAGGTGAAAGGGTTAATTTATAAATAATTTTATTAATCATATTCTTTTTCATAGACTTGTGGTCGGAGATTTGCAAAGAGCATATGATATTTTGCTGCAAGAGGCTGGGTCAAAACACCGGGTCACTATTATATCAGCCAATACGTATGATGAAGTTACATACAGAGTCAAAGAAGCTGAAGCAGTGTGCATATTCAACCTGTGTGCACTGGCTGAAATTGGCAACACAAAAAGCAACCTGATAGCAGTAAGAATTCTACATCATATTTTCTGTTGTTTTTTGGTTTTTGGCTGGATTTCTAAACAAATACTGGTCTAGGACTTGCCAGTGTCTGTCCATGTGTGTGTCAGTATGTCTGTCTGCATCAGCAATTTGGTTAAGCTGTTGCATTTAGCTCTGTTGTGAGATAATCTTTTAGGGTATCATGTTGTAACTTCTCATGATGATAGAACATGAAGCACTAGTTTTTGACTTTTACCTTGATATTTAAATTCTAAATGCTTTATAAGATGGTTTTGAAATAAAATGATTAGCAATACAGCTATGTCACCTGTAGTGATTTCTTTTATTTATATTATGGTTCTTTACACTGCATTAAATAGTATTTCGGTTGTGTAGTGCTAACCACTTATTGATAGAGGAGGAGGAAGCCCATTTACAGTGTACTAGAGGAAAGACCACCAGCATTCCGCAAAGTAATCTGTTGAAGTTTTTCACATAATCAGCTTAGGTTCTTATGGGGTTCAAACCTGTGCAATGTAGATGAGAGAGGCTTTGCACTTTAAAGTGCCTTGAGTTTGATTTATAGACAGCTATATATTGGTGTCAGTGTAATTTGTATTGATTTACAGGGTACAGAGGTATTCAATGTTGATTTATTTCATTTACTCAATTCTCTTTGCAGATGTGGGCCTTGTCACCAAGTATATTTGATCTAGTTAGTAAACATTTCAACCCTCAAGAAGATGCCATATCCAATAGATACCCAGCTGTACAGTTTGCTATTCTGAATGCATTGTTTTCACACTGTACTAGGTAAAAAGTTGTTTTGATTACAGTTTTTGTAAGTGTATACTTGTATTTGCAATGTTTTTCATCTTAATTCCTTTAAGGTCATCAACAGCATTTTCAGGCTCTCAGATAACTGATTTTGAAAATTTGGTAAATAAATAAAATTTGGTAATAAGGAGACCAGTGAGGCTCATTTAACCTCTTGTTTGTACACTGTTAGTCATTTTATGTTCAGCATTTGTATTTTGCTCTCTTGAGCATGTCTGTATTATATATGTACTTAATGAGTCTTATTAACTATGTTATCTATTTTTAGACATGGCAATTTTATTCCCAGTAGCAGTTTAATCATGCAGAACAGTTTACAAGAAGGATCTGTACTGTCCAATGTGAACCCAACAACCAGTGCTAACTTCACTTGTATACTTCAGCTACTGTCTGCCCTGCTGGCTGTCAAAAACTCTTCTTATGATTGCAGGTGAGTCTTACATACTAGCTACACTGAACTACTGAATACCTGACATTTTTGCTCCCATTTAATTTTCGCCCTGAGATGAGAGGGCAAATTTAGAATGAAAACGAAATGTTGAAGCTAAATAATTGAAGCACTGACAGACATGCCATTCAGGAGACTAAGGTGATTTAGTGGTCGGGTGAATGTGTTGTCAGTCATAAAAGGGAGAAAATAACCTGGGGAGGGGGGAATTTCCAGGTATCATGGTGTCTTTTATTTGGTGATTTAGGGCGAATTTAAGGTGAGGTGAATATGTTGTTAGTCATAAAAGGGAGAAAATAACCTGGGGAGAAAATCTCCAGTTATCATGGTGACTGTGATTTGGTGATTAAGAGTAAATTTAAGGTGAGGTGAATATGTTGCCTGTCATAAAAGGGAGAAAATAACCTGGGGAGAAAATTTCCAGTTATCATGGTGACTGTGATTTGGTGATTTAGAGTAAATTTAAGGTGAGGTGAATATGTTGCCTGTCATAAAAGGGAGAAAATAACCTGGGGAGAAAATTTCCAGTTATCATGGTGACAGTGATTTGGTGATTTAAAGTGAATTTAAGGTGGGATGAATATGTTGTCTGTCATAAAAGGGAGAAATTAACCTGGGGAGAAAATTTCCAGTTATCATGGTGACTGTGATTTGGTGATTTAAAGTGAATTTAAGGTGAGGTGAATATGTTGTCTGTCATAAAAGGGAGAAATTAACCTGGGGAGAAAATTTCCAGTTATCATGGTGACTGTGATTTGGTGATTTAAAGTGAATTTAAGGTGAGGTGAATATGTTGCCTGTCATAAAAGGGAGAAAATAACCTGGGGAGAAAATTTCCAGTTATCATGGTGACAGTGATTTGGTGATTTAAAGTGAATTTAAGGTGGGATGAATATGTTGTCTGTCATAAAAGGGAGAAAATAAACCTGGGGAGAAAATAGTTATCATGGTGACAGTGATTTGGTGATTTAAAGTGAATTTAAGGTGGGATGAATATGTTGTCTGTCATAAAAGGGGGGGAGAAAATTTCCAGTTATCATGGTGACTGTGATTTGTTTTAAAGTGAATTTAAGGTGAGGTGAATATGTTGTCTGTCATAAAAGGGAGAAAATAACCTGGGGAGAAAATTTCCAGTTATCATGGTGACAGTGTTTAAAGTGAATTTAAGGTGGGATGAATATGTTGTCTGTCATAAAAGGGAGAAAATAACCTGGGGAGAAAATTTCCAGTTATCATGGTGACAGTGATTTGGTGATTTAAAGTGAATTTAAGGTGGGATGAATATGTTGTCTGTCATAAAAGGGAGAAATTAACCTGGGGAGAAAATTTCCAGTTATCATGGTGACTGTGATTTGGTGATTTAAAGTAATTTAAGGTGAGGTGAATATGTTGTCTGTCATAAAAGGGAGAAATTAACCTGGGGAGAAAATTTCCAGTTATCATGGTGACTGTGATTTGGTGATTTAAAGTGAATTTAAGGTGAGGTGAATATGTTGCCTGTCATAAAAGGGAGAAAATAACCTGGGGAGAAAATTTCCAGTTATCATGGTGACAGTGATTTGATTTAAAGTGAATTTAAGGTGGGATGAATATGTTGTCTGTCATAAAAGGGAGAAAATAACCTGGGGAGAAAATTTCCAGTTTATCATGGTGACAGTGATTTGGTGATTTAAAGTGAATTTAAGGTGGGATGAATATGTTGTCTGTCATAAAAGGGAGAAATTAACCTGGAGAGAAAATTTCCAGTTATCATGGTGACTGTGATTTGGTGATTTAAAGTGAATTTAAGGTGAGGTGAATATGTTGCCTGTCATAAAAGGGAGAAAATAACCTGGGGAGAAAATTTTCCAGTTATCATGGTGACAGTGATTTGGTGATTTAAAGTGAATTTAAGGTGGGATGAATATGTTGTCTGTCATAAAAGGGAGAAAATAACCTGGGGAGAAAATTTCCAGTTATCATGGTGACAGTGATTTGGTGATTTAAAGTGAATTTAAGGTGGGATGAATATGTTGTCTGTCATAAAAGGGAGAAATTATCCTGGTTTCCAGTTATCATGGTGACTGTGATTTGGTGATTTAAAGTGAATTTAAGGTGAGGTGAATATGTTGTCTGTCATAAAAGGGAGAAATTAACCTGGGGATTTATCATGGTGACTGTGATTTGGTGATTTAAAGTGAATTTAAGGTGGGATGAATATGTTGCCTGTCATAAAAGGGAGAAAATAACCTGGGGAGAAAATTTCCAGTTATCATGGTGACAGTGATTTGGTGATTTAAAGTGAATTTAAGGTGGGATGAATATGTTGTCTGTCATAAAAGGGAGAAAATAACCTGGGGAGAAAATTTCCAGTTATCATGGTGACTGTGATTTGGTGATTTAAAGTGAATTTAAGGTGAGGTGAATATGTTGTCTGTCATAAAAGGGAGAAAATAACCTGGGGAGAGTTAAATGATGACTGTGATTTGGTGATTTAGAGTAAATTTAAGGTGAGGTGAATATGTTGTCTGTCATAAAAGGGAGCAAATAACCTGGGGAGAAAATTTCCAGTTATCATGGTGACTGTGATTTGATGATTTAAAGTGAATTTAAGGTGAGGTGAATATGTTGCCTGTCATAAAAGGGAGAAAATAACCTGGGGAGAAAATTTCCAGGTATACAGCATTTTTGTATTATGATTACCGGTAAGATAATTTAATTGTAAATCAGAATTATATCGTTTTCTTATATTTTTTTTTTTACAAAGCTAACATTTCCAAATCATTTAGGTCATCTCTCAGAAAGGTCGTTGTTGGGCACAAATAATATACAATGTATATATGAACTTATGTAAAACCCATTTATAGGACACAGTTGTGTCAGTTTTATGCAGATGTCTGTTTAGAATGGATATCAAATATTGTTATTTGCTGTATACTTATTTTTGTATGTCGATATTTATTTCAGATGTCTTTGTTTGAAGTGGACGGCAGACATAGTTGGCAGTTTACAGACAAATCCACACATATTTTGTGAAGAACAGTTCAGTAGTGTTATCAGATATGTGACTCAGCTTGGTAAGTTGTTATTACAGCATATCTCTGTTTCCATTATATCATTGACAACTTTTAACATACAGAACATGTTAAGTTATTTGAATTAATATTTTTTTAATGTATAGAGTGAAATGGTAATTCTTCATTTTATCAACCATTTTAATGAGTGCCATGTAATATTTGAATGATTTCACAGCTGTTTTTTAACATGTACGTTTCATATTGACCAGAACATTTGTATTCTGGTATAGAACTCAAAATCAGAGAGTGAGAGAGATAATAAATTGGTGTTTAGACCTTAAACATGTCTTAATTGATTAGCGATCTTAAACCTGTCTTTATAAGCAATCTTAAACCTGTCTTAAACCTTTCTTAATTAGCCATATTAATCTTGACTTAATTAGTGATCATAAATCTGTCATAATCAGCTGTCTACTGAATCCATTACAGGTCATCAGCAGGACCTTCATATAACCATGTCTGTTTGCCATTGCCTTCAAAGTATATATAAAATGAACAGCAACATGCCGGCCAACTTAGTACAGAGGTAAGGATATCTGGTATACTTGGGATAATGATTGTTTGTAGTTCTGTCATACATTTAAACTATAGTGGAAACATCAAGTGACCTCATCTTAAGTTTTTAAAAACTGACATACATGAGTTGATCTTCACACTACAACAACTTCTGTTTTTTAACAGAGAAGTGGTATTTAACACACTTGTACTCTACTTATTATGTATTTAACATCAAGGTCAGTGTGTCTGACTATGACATTTTTCAAAGATGATTCAGGATCATGTATGCACACACATACACACACACATGCTCACACACATGCACACACACACACACACATGCTCACACACATGCTCACACACATACACACACACATGCACACATTAATATCCCTGTTTGATATGTTTTACTATTTTTTATTTTACCTAATTTCCTCAAAATCACAAAGTTGTCTTCAAAGTAAAAAATTGAAATTGGATTAATAGAATCTCGCACCACTTTGCAGGAGGGATGAAGAAATCTCATTCTGAGTGGACACAATTTTCTTTGTCCATGACATGGCTTGCTGGGTCATGGACTAAGAAAAATTTGTGTACGGGGATTGAGATTTTGCCATCCCTCCCTCACACTGGTGTTTGACTGTTTTTCTCTCATGTTTAAACAGTATAAAAGAGCCATTGCCCCCATGTGAAGATAACAAAAATATTTTAAATATAAATTCCAGCACTTCCAAAATGGGCTTATTGCAGGGTGAGATAACAATTTCCTGGACATCTAAGTTTGCGGGCAAATCAGTCCCAATTGAAAGAATAATACAATCTGTCACCACTTTGAGGGAGAGATGTTGAAATCTCAATCCAATTGTAAAAAATGTTTTTCTATGAAGAGGCTTGCCGAGGCATGAACTAACAAAATTTTGTGCACGAGGATTGAGATTTCGCCATCCTTCCTCAAATGGTGTTTTTCTCTCACATTGAAACTATAAAAAATGAACGATTGCACCCATCTTCAGATGACAAAAGCATTTCAAATAGTAGTTCTGGCACTTCTGGAATGGGTTTATTTCATCCTGCAGGGTGAGATAACACTTATGCCGACATCTAAATTTTCAAACAAATTGGTCTCAAGTAAGAGAATGTGTGTGTATTTGCACACATGTGTGCTTATGTTTAGAGTGCAATTTATTTTTCCATAAAGAGTTAGGATCATGAAATTTACATTGTTTATTGTCATATTTCAGCTGTTTAAAACTGAGTATATACAAGCTGACAGATAACAGATTACAAGTGAGAGAGAATTATATTTCCTTGCTTAAAATTTTACCTGCTGATGTCATAACCAGGTAAGCCATTGTTTATCATCATTGTACAGTCGATTCCACTTAATTGCATACCTGATAATTGCATATTATTGTTTATTGCATAAGAATTCAAAACACAAAACCATTTCCTATCTCTGATTTGTTAAATTGCATAGGTTCAACCATGAATTCCTGTTAATTGCATAAGATATTCCCCAAAATAGGGGAAAATGTACTGATTATGGTAAACAAATATATGGGGAAATACTATTTTAATAGAAATGAGAACATACATATACCAAACATGTTTTATGAAAGTTTTGCTTTTATGACATTATTTTACCCTAATGCTTAATAATAATCAATTACTAGTGTATCTAAAATGTTTATAGTAGTATTAAGATACAAATATAAGGACTTCATGACAATATTATTGTTTATCATCATTTTTCACTAAAATGCACTATTTCTGCATATTACTGTTACTTTGCATAATTTTCTCTGACATTTTGGCTGTGCATTAACAGGAATCCACTGTAAATGATTCTATTGGAACATCTTTGTTCAAATATCAAGCAACATTTATACTAATTTATCTATTTAAGTCCCGTTTTTGAGATATTTAAATTTATTGGCAATTTGATTTGTGTTAAAAGAATAAACTTAAGTTCAGTTGATAAGGCACCTTTATTGGAGTTTTGGAGATCCTGTATATGAAAATTACCTCAAATATCCACGCCACATCTCTAAGACAAGTACAGTGTAGATGTTATTTTGTTTCATTTTTATTTTCATTCATGCAGACTGCAAAATCTTATTACAGACATAACATAGTCAATTACACAATTATTTTCAGACTGTATAGCTTGCTTCACCTGTGTGATGACAACAATCAGACAGTTAGTATACAGGAGGGAGCTGAGGGTGTCACTGCAGCTTGGTTAGCTCGAAGGGCTCATATCGGCAGGATCCCGAATGGAGGATTCCACTCCTTGAACTTCCGACAAGTCATGGCTTTCATATTGCACAATACATCACCTGTGTAAGTAAAAGATTAATGTATATTTGGAATGGAGGGTTGAGTCATTGTTCAATTCTAATTTTTAGAAGATATTATAATAATCTCCCATAGGTTTGTGAATATTTGAAATATATGATAGTAGTGCACTTTGGTACAATATCTTGTGTACATAATGTAGTAACAGTATATATCCGTCAACACCTCTGTGAACACAAACGCAATATTTGTTAAGACTTGTGTAAATTTGCATATCTTTTATTATAAAAATGTACATTTGTATTATATTTGTCACAACTTCTTAAAGTTTGTCCTATGTATACCCATGTACATTAGTACACAGCTGTCAATACCTGTGTACATTTGTGCAGTATCTGTCAACACTCATTTCTATATATCTGTCAAGATCTTTGGGACTTAATTTATATATTGGACTCTGGGGGTTTTTATGGACTAAATTGTATGTAAAATTAAACTATGACATTGTCTATCCTAGATAAACTTTGATTTTTGTGTCAAGCAAATGCCAGTCTCATACAACCTTATCATAGCACTAGTCATTGTATACTTTTATTTACAGACAATCTGGAAGTTGGAATTGGTTGGAAGCCATGTTTTGTAATTGCCAACAATCTGCAAAAGACAACAAACTGATGGATGTGTTCAAGTTATCTGAGTTTGTAAGTACCAGTTGGTTGTGTTCATATGGGGAAAAAAATGGTGAACATTATTCCATGTTCACATTAGCAGTTGCCAAATTGCCAAGGCTACTTGATTCTTAGATGTTTCTTTGAAAATTTCTAAAATTTCATCATTTTTCAATAATAATATATTTCCAATGATTTTTGAAAAATGGCTTCTAGAATTTCCTTCTTAGTGTGTACCTACTGGTTGAGGACCAGTAGCTGGTTTTACATTATTTCAGCTATTAAAACACAGTTTTGTGAGTTTGGTTTAGATAAATCATCTCCTGCTGGACATTTTTCTTAAACAGAAGGGAAAAAATAATATTGTAGTACATACTAAAGACGAAATCACACCATAGTCAGCTACTGGTCCTAGCCAGCTACTGGTCCTCGACTGGAAGCATAGGACCTACATCACAGAGATGTTGATTCCTTTTGATTATAAATTTTCTTACATCTATTTTGATTCTTTACAGATTCTGTATCATTACTAGTATAAGAATGTATATTATGATATATAATTATTCACAGGTTGACTGTAATGATTCAATGTTGTGGTTTTGGGCGACTTGGGAATCTGCTCAGTTTTGTATACTGAATCGTCTGAGGACACCTCTAGGCAAACCACAAGAGACATTTACATCCATTGAAGGAGTCCTGAAAAAATTTGCTGAAGAACTACATAGCCAGTCTGAAGATCGAAAGGAATACAAAAAATCTGGAAATGATCAGAAGAAAGGTTTGTGCACTAGAAAAAGTTGACTTTTGATACTGAACGAAATGATACATCTTTGGAAATATTAGACCAAAAATCTGTATAAAAAACAACTACAATTTTTACATTTTATTGATAACAACAAATTTATGATTCAGAACTGACACTTTTTTCCATTGATTATATAAACATATAAAAGTATTCAACAAAAAGTTAATCACTTATTTTATAATCAATTTGAAAAAATTACACCAAATACGTAAATAAATCTGAAAAAATAACACCACATTCAAGCTCACATACATTTGTTGCAACACACAATTTCTTTAAGGATACTAGATGTACTAAATTTTTCTCTATTTTAAGCAGGAAGCAGCAATGATTTAGGAAGTCATTTACGTGTTCATTTGTTGTTACACTTTATGGAGCATTTAGAGAAATTGCTGTACAATGCTTATGAGGGATGTGCTCTGTCTATACCGATTAGCCCAAAGGTCAGTACACAAAATTCAAGACCGAAATATATTAAACTACAGTTAAATTTCTTCTCTAATTTATGTTTATCCTGATATAAAGTTTCTGCTATATTTTGTTTTAAGGACCCATTATGTTTAAGTTATTCCAGTGGTAAAGCGATGTAACTTACATAAGACACAGTCACTGTGTAAATGCTACTTGTATTTGTCCATACTTTCAGATTTACTTTTTACCTGCTATAATATGGAAAATAAATGTTATTACTACATTTTCTGTACTAATGGAGGAATAAATTTCCATTTTAAGATTGGTATGAAATGTTAATTAATGAGAGTTTTACTTGTAGTTAGCTCATAAACCCCTGAGAAACAATGAACTCTTCTATAATTCAATGATGTAGGCAAGTCCAAATGTTTCTTTAGGGGTGAATGAGTTAAGTTTGCTATCTGTGAATTATTATACTTCACAAACAGTTTGATGTAAGGGGTTTCGATTGTTTTTCTTTGAGAGACAATAATTCAAACAAAGGAATTGATTCTGGAATTTCATTTCATTTCGTTCACTGATAGAAATTACAATATTTCATTTATATGCTGTTCTATGGGTGTGATCCTTGTAGGAGAGCTTTGAATTTTTAACAGAGTTAGGAAAGCGCCATTTTGGAAGCATAATACTCAGTGAAACAATTGGCGTGCTGACACTTGAATTTGAAAATTTTAGGCGGTCAGAACATTTTTCCGGACCAACAAAGGAACATGTCTGGAGTGGCTTTCTCGTATCAGGTCATCTATCATCAAAATAGCCTTGCACAGTGGTATGCCTGCAATGGCTGTTCGACAGTGTCATGAGGTTCTACAGGAAATGAAGGAAAATAACACCCAGGTAAGTAGTTATAACTCAATATATAGCAGCAATTCTTATCAGTAAACTGTATCAAGATTTTTAGACACTGTACTACATCAAAAGCTGAATCATCATTTAATGTGTTGTGGGATCAACAAATGGTAACCATTGTCTTGTAAACAATTCTACACTTACAGATCAATATTTGTAAAGTAATTTTTACAAGTAAACATGTTAATACTCTCAACATACATAAAGTGTTATTACAGATTTCACAGAGTGTGGTGTTTGGGATCATTCATTTTATTCCCTGTTAAGTTATGGTTTGGGTAATTATGTAAAGAGATATACATAACAATATCAACTTAAAATAAGATAAATAACAAGAAAGTCTATAATTTGACATTTTATCAGAGAGCTCATTAAATACTTAATTCCTTTTTTACTCTAGGCATTTTATTTGGGGATGCAATTTTAAAAATATATATATGGTACAGTGGAATCTCGGTATGTCAAAATTGGGTGAGTCCATATTCTGGATGTGAAAGATGAACAACCGGTTCCAATTTTTATGAAAAGAAAAATATGTTAAATAAAAATATCAGTTAATATCTCAAATTAATATGGCAGTCCAGTAAATTTCTAGATATTGAGATTACACTGTATTTCATTTTAAGCATTCAATATACAGTATACAGTGAACCCGCTTTACAACGACATTCATTATAACGGAATATTCGGTATCCGACAAGAATTGCTAACAAACCATGTACATAAAAAGTACTCATACAACGGAATATCGGGACTCCGACATTAGATTCCGGGAATGTACAAAACTCAGTGTAAATAAACTCTTTACAACGACGTAACATAGAACCCACCAGCTGATCTGGCTATTGTTATCATTCTTGATTTACTTCACGGTTGAGTTCATAGGTAAAAATAAATTGCCAATAAAACAATTACACCGCAATTGTTTTTCTAATCTCCACTGATAGGTGATGGCCTAGGTAATTAGCGCTTGAATCACCCTTACCTTACGTAAGGATGTTAAATACAAGCTGGGTACAAAATTAAGATTGATAAATAAAGAATAAAAAATACAAAACTGATAAGTTCCTTAGGCTACATGTTCGTTCCGTACAATGGTGGATCTTTAATTTATGTCAGTACTTTAGCAGTAGACATTTGACTAAAACTTTATTTATGAAATGCATTTTTCAGAAAATGTATAGCAATCTCTGCATTTTTTTATTTTAGCAATAAAAGATCGGAATCTACATTTGGGCATTTTGTACATGAATGTTTCACGACATCACCGATTTATTACCGATTTAATGACAATAATTGCTCGGGAACAAACGTACATCACATAAAAATACTCATTACAACGGGTGTATCCGACTCCGACATTAGATTGAACAAATGTACAAAAGTCAGTGTAAATTAACTCTTTACAACGAGTAACATAGAACCCACCAGCTGATCTGGCTTGTTATCATTCTTGATTTACTTCACGGTTGAGTTCATAGGTAAAAATAATTGCCAATAAAACAATTACACCGTCAATTGTTTTCTAATCTCCACTGATAGGTGATGGCCTAGGTGTCAACAATTAGCGCTTGAATCACCCTTACCTGTACGTAAGGATGTTAAATACAAACTGGGTACAAAATGAAAAAAAAAAGATTGATACCTAAAGAATAAAAATACAAATAGTTGAAAGTTCCGTTAGGCTACTGTTCGGTTTTACAATGGCGGATCTTTAATTTATTTTTATATCAGTACTTGCGATAGCAGTAGACATTTGACTAAAACTTTAAAAAAATATTTTTCCTGTATCAGCAATCTCTGCATTTTTTTATTTTAGCAATAAAGTGTCTAAATCGGAATCTACATTTGGGCATTTTGTACATGATTCATGCATTTCACGACATCACCGATTTATTACCGATTTAATGACAAGAATTGCTCGGGAACAAACGTACATGTACATAAAAAGTACTCATTACAACGGAATATTCGGTATCCGACTCCGACATTAGATTCCGGGAACAAATGTACAAAACTCAGTGTAAATTAACTCTTTACAACGACGTAACATAGAAACCAGCTGATCTGGCTATTGTTATCATTCTTGATTTACTTCACGGTTGAATAGGTAAAAATAATTGCCAATAAAACAATTACACCGTCAATTGTTTTCTAATCCACTGATAGGTGATGGCCTAGGTGTCAACAATTAGCGCTTGAATTTACCTGTACGTAAGGATGTTAAATACAAACTGGGGTACAAAATGAAAAAATAAGATTGATAAATAAAGAATAAAAATTTTCTAAGTTCCGTTAGGCTACATGTTCGTCTGACAATGGTGGATCTTTAATTTATGTTTTTGCAGCAGTAGACATTTGACAAAACTTTATTTATGAAATATTTTTCAGAGAATTGTATCAGCAATCTCTGCATTTTTTTATTTTAGCAAATAAAGTGTCTAAATCGGAATCTACTCGGGCATTTTGTACATGATTCATTTTTCACGACATCACCGATTTATTACCGATTTAATGAAAAAATAATTGTGTGCATGTTAACAAGATTAACTTGCATAAATTTTATTTATATATTTTCATAGAGATTTTAATGTTGTTTTAAGTTTATTTATTAACATGTACAAATATTTGCGTAAATGATACTCAAGGGAGCTAACTATGAAATGCTCACCACATCAAATTCATTACAGTGACAAATTCGATATAACGTCATTCCTACATGGGAATTAACATGGTCGTTGTAAAGAGGGTTCACTGTATATGAAAGAAAATCAACATACACTGTATTTCCATTAACAGACATATATGGGTCTTTGAATATAGTAATTTTTCTTTCAGCACACAATATTTCTCCTTCAGTGGCCTGGCTGTAAGAATATAGTAATTTTTTATTCAGTACACAATTTTTTTCAGTCAACAGTCTGGCTGTTTGCATACTGTAATTTTTCTTTCAGACTTTTAGTATTAAAAAAAATTATATAAATTATTTTTCAATGGACTGTAATTGTAATTGATAAGTTTATATGTAAAATATAATAATTAACTTTTCACTTTATACCAGGGTGTAGAGTTTGAACAGACAGTGCTATATCTAGTGCAAGCCTTGAGTGAACTGAAGCAATCTGATGCTGTTATGGGTGTGTATAGCTGGTGCAAGGAAGTAACTGGCAAAAAATTTACCTGGATCAAAGCAGTAGTGGAAAAAGCATCTGGACGGTTTGTATTATTTTTTTACCAATTCAAGTACAAAAAAAAAAATATTTTCCTGTTGTGACATGTTAATGGAATGAGAGGTTGGTAACTGTGTTAGTTTTTTCCACATATATATACATTTACTACTGTCTACAAAACTGTAGTAAGAGGAAATTAAAATCTTACACCATTCAGAGTTTTCCCTTACGCATAATTTCTGCATCTCTGACACATGAATTTTTTTCAGGACGCAAAACATGAATATTAGTGATTCCATAAGGATGCACAAAAACTCAGTAATTTATTTTTCAACCTGAGACTGAAATTGTGTGCCTTTGTTTTCAATGTATTTTCTTAAATTTTATTGACATGGGGACTCACACATTTAATGAAGGACTCAGGAATTTTGTTCTTGTGGGTCCCTGGGACTCACCTAATTAACATCCTTAGGAAAACCTTGCACCATTTCAAATTTCTTTACGATGAAAGTACAGTATTCTTAGCTATTTATTGTTATCTTCCCTTGTTGTTGAGTAAATGTCGGACACATTCATTATACCTGAAAATTTAACTTTCATGTGTTTTATGCTTTTTATTTAAAATTTGAATTACTTAGTTCAGGAATGAAATATAAATATTTTCTTATCATAAGCAGTCTATTATAATACTGTGGCGTACGATATTCACGCAATGTGTTAATTTTATAATCCTTCACAGTGGTCTAGTGGCAGAGAATTCATCTTTCAAGCAGAAGGTCCTTGGTTTGATTTCCGGCACTGAATCATTCTTAAGAAGTAATGACTGTTCCCTAGTAAAGCCATAGGTCCATCAGATGAGACTTAAAACTGAGGTCCTGTGAATGTAAACAAATTCTTGCTGTGTTTGCATAAACAAAGTCAAATTTTGTGGCATTTCACCTACAGCTTGAGAAGTCTCTAAACCAGAGATGCCAACAATTACAGATTAACCAGAATTATAGTCCTGTTTACGTTTTATCTCGAACGTTTTCTGGAAAACCACATTTCCTGGTTCTAATTTCTCTTTGGTACATTTTTTTACCCATATTTCTTATGATACTGTCCCCGGTCAGGAAAAAGGCTTATCAGCAACAGTACATTCTTTGGTTATTTGTCAAACGTTTTTATTAAACATACTGAAAACAGTTTGGCAGACATTTGTAGAATAGGGGAGTGTCAAAATGACATCATTGTAGAAAAAATTGAATATGAGGCAAAAATTTTGCAAAGAATGTACACAAATGTGTTTGTGTATCCAAGCTCGGAGATATGTATTTGGACTTTTGTGTCAATTTGTGAAGTTTGTGGATGCAATTATTTATTGCACACAGATAACTGAAAATGATCTCAAATTGTAATTGTATTACTTACGTAGGGTTGGCATCTATGCTATATAAGTAAAAGTTTCTTAGAGGGGCATAAAACAATAAAATAAAGATAAATGATTTTGTTCTTGTTTGTAGCTATGAGAGTGCTGCTAAAGAGTTTAAGGCAGCACTGAAGTCCATGTTGAACTCAGATGGAGAGGACAAAGTGGATTCTCCCAGGGATGGTGGTGATGGTGCTAAAACAGAACTTCAAATGCCAAAAAGAATCACTGGTATACTCAGCAAGCAAAACACTTCAACCCCAACAGAAATCAGCGTGCCTGTTATGAAACTTCATTTTGTTGTCAATGAGGTTAGATTTAGATCTAATTTACGAATGTATCCAATCATATTTACCTCAAAGTTGTGAATGTAATTATCAAAAGTGCATTTGTGTAAAAGGATAATAGCTTCTTTGTTTTTATCTACTTTATTAATATGAAATATTTGTATTCCTGACGAAACTGTGTTATGTTCCTGATTTGAAAAAAGATATATTTAAATTTCAAACTCTCTTATATTCATTTTCATTTCAACACTTCACATAGAAATGTTTACATAGATATTTTTAATATATGCATATTGATATAATATGTATCTATTCATTATCATATTTATATAACATCTATCTATTGTAAAAAAATTTATTTGAAGTTATGCTGGTATAACAATATTCTGAGATATTAATTTCATATTTTATTAATCTTTAATAAAATGTGATACTTCAGGTTGTCGACTGCTACCAGAGGTTAGGTGACTGGGTGTCAGTCATTGAGTGGCAGGAGAGAGTAATGCAGTACCGACAAGACTGTAATTATAGTGGACTTCAGGCAGCATTCAATACCACAGTTGATATGAACTACATACGGTATATATTTCTTATCATTTATATATTATGTGAGAGTAAAACTCATGTTCAGTACAGTATTTCTTGCAAATAACAGTATCAAATTTTCAGAAAATGACTGATATATATTTTACATGTATTTCCAATTTTATAAAATAATGTTTCTGAAGTAAAATGAGTTTAACATTTTCTTAATGATGATTCAAACAGGTTTACAGATAACACAAAATTTGATTACAAGTCATTTCATAACTAGTACATTTTGCACTCTTACATTGACTTTTTTCTAGTATCTATTTGTAGAGCTCTGTCTGCCTTTGTTTTACATTGACCTTATTCCAATATCTATTTGTAGTCCACTGCTGCCTTTGTCTTACAGTGACCTTATTCCAATATCTATTTATAGAGCACTGTCTGCCTTTGTCTTACAATGACCTTATTCCAATATCTATTTATAGAGCACTCTGCCTTTGTCTTACAATGAACTTATTCCAATATCTATTTATAGAGCACTATCTGCCTTTGCCTTACAGTGATCTTATTTAAATATCTATTTGTAGTGCACCTTCTGCCTTTGTCTTACAATGACCTTATTCCAATATCTCTTTGTAGTCCACTGCTGCCTTTGTCTTTGACCTTATTCCAATATCTATTTATAGAGCACTATCTGCCTTTGCCTTACAGTGACCTTATTCTAATATCTGTTTTTAGTGCACCATCTGCCTTTGTCTTACAATGACCTTATTCCAATATCTATTTATAGGGCACTATCTGCCTTTACCTTACAGTGACCTTATTTAAATATCTATTTGTAGTCCACTGCTGCCTTTGTCTTACAATGGCCTTATTCCAATATCTATTTATAGAGCACTGTCTGCCTTTGCCTTACTGTGACCTTATTCTAATATCTGTTTTTAGTGCACCATCTGCCTTTGTCTTACAATGACCTTATTCCAATATCTATTTATAGGGCACTATCTGCCTTTACCTTACAGTGACCTTATTTAAATATCTATTTGTAGTCCACTGCTGCTGTCTTACAATGGCCTTTAATATCTATTTATAGAGCACTGTCTGCCTTTGCCTTACTGTGACCTTATTCTAATATCTGTTTTTAGTGCACCATCTGCCTTTGTCTTACTATGACCTTATTCCAATATCTATTTATAGGGCACTGTCTGCCTTTTCCTTACAATGACCTTATTCCAATATCTATTTTAGTGCACTGTCTGTCGTTGTCTTACAATGACCTTATTCCAATATCTTTTTATAGAGCACTGTGTGCCTTTGTCTTACAATGACCTTATTGCAGTATCTATTTATAGAGCACTGTCTGCCTTTGCTTTACAGTGACCTTATTCCAATATCTATTTGTAGTCCACTATCTGCCTTTGTCTTACAATGACCTTACTGCAATATCTATTTATAGAGCACTGTCTGCCTTTGTCTTACAGTGACCTTATTATAATATCTATTTATAGAGCACTGTCTGATTTTGTCTTACAATGACCTTATTCCAATATCTATTTGTAGTGCACTGTCTGCCTTTGACAATGGTGACTATGGGGAGGTGAAAGAAAACCTGGAATTAGTACCTGGAGCTTCTCTCAGTGATCTGACAGTTAACACGGAAATAACCAATTTGTGGAGTTTCAAGGACAAGTTGTATTTCATCAACAAACAATTCATTAAGTTGACCACTATATCCATAGACTCCAAACAAAATAACAGCAGGTTAGTTCTCTATATTGTTGATGGATGGAATTAAATGATTATGTTTTAAAAAACTATAATGTAGCAGGACTAAGATTAGAGAGTCATCTATTGAGTGAAAGATGTTGATGGTTTTTAAAATAAAGGGTCATGACTATTAACAGGGGGGGGGGGGGGCAGTAAAGTACTAATGAAAATGATGCTAGATAGACAAAATTATATATGATTATTATGAAGCTCCCAACAGTAATTAAGATATCACTTACTCATGTTGTATTATTTTACATGACTTACACCCTGGAAACTAATTTTCAATTTCAGAAATGAAATTTCTAAATGCATTAGTCAAGTTGAAACCATGGCTGAAAATTTGTTGCGGATTAACTCTCTGGAATGGCCATTGTTAACATCACAACAGTTTTTGACAGAGCTTTGTACAACAGTAGTAATGAGGAAACAGTTTGATGACAAGAGATCCAAGGTGAGACAACTCAGGTGGAGCAGTTTAATTCCAGATACAGTTTAGACCAAAAATAAGAATATATTTTGTTTTATTTGCCCTGATTGACCAACTTATACAGCTGTTTTCCTAACAAATTTTTAGGAAGGTTTGCCCACTTAGTATATTTTCTTTTAGAAACTGCTAAAATTTTGTCTAGTTTATATTTTATGATAAAAATATTTAAAATTTATATTCACTTCTAATGGTTAAGGCCAGGGCTCATCAAACATATTCTGTTTGTTATGGTATTAATGTTTATCTCTGACAAATCCACACTTAATTCGGTATGAATATACTTCAATGATTGTAAGATAGTGTAGGAATTGTAATGCTTTACAATGTTCTAGGAATAGTGCACTGCTTAGTTTCTTAAACTGGTCTTAAAACAGTTCCCATATTGCTAAATCATGCAGTACCAGTATTTTGAAAACAATGTACAAATGATAACATTCAAGGTATGGCCTCCTTGGTTTCAGAATACAATTCACTGATAATTCATTGTCATAATGTTGAAGATGTTGTAGACTGATTTACTCAATGTACCCGTATTAAATATACTACTGTAGGAAATACTGTGCAAATGATTTAGCATCTACATTGTATAGATTGTGTTTTTATTGTATTACAGGCGACATTGCTGCCTCTAAGTGAAAACATTCAGTTGGATGCTGATGAACACGATATCAGCACCTTCTTGCAGCTACAACGCTTATTACAGATGCAGGAACAGACCTCTGGTAAAAAATCAAGTATGTGGTTTAAAACTTTCAAGTCCCCAGTTATAGTTATACAAACAAAAAATAACTTATTTCAATTTTTTCCTAATCCATTTCTTACAATCCATAGTTTGTGAGGGAGGAATTGTAATATATACAAGTGATACCTCAAAGTCCATGGGACCACCAAAAAACTTTGAGGTTTCAAGAGTTCCGGAAATTTACTATACAAACTAAGGGATGTTTACTTTTGTAATTCACATGAAAATAAATAGTCCCTGTACCTAGTTTTCTCTTTATTATGCAACATAGCTGATTTAGATATAAATGGTTATCAACATATCTATGAGGTGTATAATGTTGCAATAGCTTACTGTACACTACAACATGATTTCAAAGTTAAAAGACCACTTGACTATTACACTTCTGCACAAAATCGTAATCTATGATGCATCTTTATATAGTTCTTCTGTTTTGATTGATCTTTATTAATGAACAATCCTGTCAATCACTACTTGATTTGGTCAGAACCTACCTGTCGCTCGGTTATTAAAACCCTTTTGTTTAATCTTCCAGGTAAGGGTCCAATTGTCTTTCTGGCTTACAGCATTGGCTGTTTATATATATATTTACCAATAAATACTTGAACTTCGAGATTTTGAAAGTGAAATATAAAGGAATATACAAATTGGGACTTCAAAACGACTTTGAGGTTTCAAGAACATCGAGAGATGAATAGTTAATATACTTAATCTATGAAGGGAAAAAATCTGGACCTGTACAAAACTTGGAGGTTTTGAAAACTTCAGGGTTTCGATGTTCGAACCATCAAGAGTCAACTGTGTGTGAATATATATATATGTATTTCTGTACATATATATTTCTTTTTGGTAACACAGCAGTCCATCAATCTGAATTAAATACTGTATACTTGGTAATTTTTGCTTCCAGTTATTCTTGCCCTTTTACGACATATTCACCCCATCTTACATTTGCTGTAAATCACCATAGTCTCACGGATGCCATGTATGTCCATGCTTCAGTTATTTAGCTTGAAAATTTCGCTTTTATTTTAGATTCATGTGTTCATCTAACGATGAATATGGCGAAATTAAACAACAGTAAAAATGTTCAGGTATACAGTATATAATTATGTATCTTGTTGTATTGTACCCAAATGTGTGGTTTTTTTTACAGGTCTTACAAACCAGATGCTGCAGTTACATTTATCAACTGCAGGCTTATCCAGAAAACAAGGCAACTATACCCTATCTGAACAACTTATAATAGGTCAAATAGATGCCCTGCTAAAAGACAATACAGAAAATGGTCGAATGACATCAGACTTTCTACTACCTGCCCTTTCTAGCCTAAGAACTACTGGTGTTGGTATCAGCCAGTTGGAGATTTTAAAAGTGGAAAGAGAAGGGGCTAAACTTTTCCATGCTCTGAATCAGAATAAAGAAAGCATAGATGTCCTGTCCAATAGCATTGTGGGATACATTTGTGCAGAGGTCAAGGAAAAATTTCAGTTGACCAGTTGCAGCCAGCTGTGTGCAAAGTCTCTTCTGACCTTAGTAAAATGGCTACAAATTGACCATAAAAATTTGTCTACTTTAGCCAGTCAGGTCAGATCCAGTGAACAGGGGGACATAACAAATACATCAGTTGTACAAAATCTTAAACTACTTATGGACATGGAAGAGAGAGGTGCAGAGATAAAACAGGGTTTGGTCTTAATAGATAGTGAAGGTTTGTAATATGCTATACACTTAGTGTGTAAATACTTGAAAGGTGCTGTATTACTGAAATTCACAATATCTTATTTATTCCTTATTTCACACTAAAATGTTTCTAGTAGCCAAAAATATCATTCATGCTTTTTTTTTAAAAAATGCATCCCCAATTAAGACGTGTAGGGGTAAAAAGGGATACAGAAAAAACTGCTTTAGTGACCACCTGTGTATTAAAGACCACCTGGTCACAAAGGCCATTTTTTGCTATCCCCAATAGTACCATTTGTGTACAAATCAGCCTCTATATAAAGACCACCTCCCTGTAAAGACTGGTTTTCTGGTTTTCACTGTATATTGTTCAACACACTTTAATAGATCCTTATCATATAAACTACATTGGAATCTCACTATCTTTAAATTTATGGCACCATTGCTATTACTTCGAGATATCCAGAATTCAAGATAACAAAAAGTTTGATTAACACATTTTGTCAACCCATAAAATTTGGGACCAGCTGTTCAACAGTAAAAATAAAAGTTTGATCCTACACATGACATTCTGTGATAAAGCATGTATAAATGTGTGAATTCACACATGGCCTTTTGTGATAAATCACTATAAATGTTTAAATTCACACATAAAATTCTGTGATAAAGCACCTGTAAATGTGTGAATTGAGAGATTGAGTTGAATATAATTGTATCAGCTTAAAACAATATGATTAACCCAAACCTATAATTTGGCAATATTATGCATGGATTTTATATACATTGTATAAGGAACTCGCTAAGTATCTTAAACAACATAGCTGTTTTTCACATCAGTGCATCTTATCTGGGGATGCAGCTGTTAAAAGTATGCTCTGAATGGTATTTTTTCTGTAAATAAAATAACTTCATGATAGAAAGAAAAATAATGAATAGAATTTTACAAAATTGTGTGAAGGAGCATCCTTGAATATTTGAATTCTTTTTATCAAAATATATTTAACATTCATCTATCTGACATTTTTCAAGTTACTTTTTCACTTTATTGAAAAACTTATTATTTTTATAATTTAAATATCATTTGTTTTTCCAGTATATGGTATTAAATGTTCAGGTCTAACAAGATTTTGAAATATCAATGAAGTTTTTCTTGTCAATATACAATGTAGTAGTTTTGTACTGTTAAGATAGTCAAATTATTGTATTGACATTTTGAAATATCAGTGAAGTTTTTCTTGTCAATATACAATGTAGTAGTTTTGTACTGTTAAGATAGTCAAATTATTGTATTGACATTTTCAGAACTGAGATTGGGAGATAGTCCTATTTTGTCTGATTCAGACAGTATGATTGGTCGCTTGCTGCATCTGAGTACTATAGAGTCACCAACTCTCAGTAAAGCTTGGTTTACTCTAGCAAGTTGGTGTTACAAGTGGGGAAGAAAATCAGTTGATAATGCCAGGTATGTTGTCTTCTGTACATCATCAGAGCATATGTCTCCTACCTGTGAAATCAGTGAGAACTCAAGATTTTGTCTTTTGTTTGTCTGTTTCTGTTTTAGTTTTGTAATTGCTTACCTTTCATTTAATGGTTTTTCAGATAGGGGGCATATATTGATTCATCAGTACTGAATGATTCTTATTAAATTTGTCACTATCCCCCAAAAGTAATTTTTATTAGGATTTTTTAGGTTCAAATGAAGAAAATTTCAGTGAATTCATTATATATGTGAATTTGATTTGTGTACTATAATCTTTGTATCCAGTTTTATGATAATTGGGTCACAATGTCTGTGAGTGTGTTTTGGTGCAAAGTTCTGTGTGTAGAAGCAGTTGTTTTACATATCTAATCCCTGATTTCAGCCATGGTACAGTTCTTCTTTTAGAGGAGGAGAAATCAGCTGTCATCACACTGTTACCTAAGGTAGGCACTATTTCATTATTTTTTATTTTTTAAGGGGGATGGGGGACTAAATTTGAATGTTTTCATAATTACTAAGAACTATTATTCAGCAAATGAGTAATCTTCATTATTTTAGAGATCTTTTAATTGTTTCTTTATAGTACATATTGTAGTTGTTGAGTACTTGAAAATGGGTATATTATCAGTTAGAAGATTTAATGTTTTTTTGATAATTTACTGTCCAGTATTTCCAAAATTAAGCCTTATGTCACAGTCTGCATTTTATATACAGTCAAACCTTTCTATAAATGCCACTTAAGGGAACAGAGAAAAGAAACTATTATAGACATGTGGCCTTTATAAAGAGGTTTATTCATTATAAAACATTTAACAATGATTGTTTGATTGGCCTTTATAGGCAGGTGCCCTTTATACAGAGGTGACCTTTAATGCAAGTTTGAATTTTACTGTAGGGAACCAGCAGTGAGGAAACCTCTAAAGTTTTGAACGTCTTGAGTCAGATACATTCTCCAGACAACAGTGAGGAGGATATCAGTGAACAAGACCAGGTAACATTTTAGTAATATCTAATATGTGTTCCTGTAATAATCTAGAGATCATCACAACCTACTCCAGTGTGGCTGCATGCTATGCTGGAAATTTTCCCACCAACCTGAGATTTTCCTGGCAATGCTAACATTTCCTTCTGCCTCCATTAAAATTTCTGATTTCAGTTTTAATGCTTTCATTATTTAAACTTTTAACAGATTAGTTATTTATAAAAAAAAATGTCTGTCATTGCTTGTTAATCATATTTTCACATCTATATGCCACTTTTGAGACACATCGTGGTCTCTACCCAGAAAATCTTTGTCTCCCTTGATTCTTGCAGCTTAATTCATCATGTGATTAACTAAATGTTTCATTTTATTGCACTAGAACCATTTGTGGAAGCACATTGGTGCTACAACCAAAACATAATTCTAACTTATTACTTTTATGATAAATCAGTTGGAAAGGGATCAACAAGTGGTTTTCAAATGGTGCGGTCAGTAAGCCTTGAAGTCAATAAAACCATTTCAAGTTAAATTTTAATTACATTGTTGTTTAATCAGTGTTATGTCCTTCAGGAAATAGCTTCATGTATAGTCTCTGGTAGACTAAAAAATCTTCAGTTTCCTTGATTTATGACCATATGTGGCACAGATTTGTTCCTAAACTAATGCTGTCTAAGTTTACATACAATTTTTGTCCTAGAACAACAAAACTTGGCTTTCTCCTTGAGGTAGTCTTATGATTGATGAGTTTTCACTATGATGTACATATAGTAGTGTAGGTGTATGGTGCTCCTACTATACACATTGTAGTGTAGGTATATTGTGCTCCTACTAGCTGAAACTGAAGGTAATTTCACCTTTTAACTTGATTGGTAAATTACTGGACATTTATACAAGGTGACCTAGGTTCAAAGTAAGAAAGTATCAGTAATCTTTTGTTTTACAAGCTGTATATTAATACATCAATGAAAAACAGTGGACTCTTCTGTAAATCAATGACTTAGACCAGTCCAAATGTGTCTTTAGGGGTTGATGGGTTAAATTCATTTTCGAAATAAGTATCTGTAATTTTGTTTTTTAATCAGCTGTATATTAAATTTATATTTTATAGGGTCATTATGATGATGGAGCAGAGACGACCAGGAAGCAACTTTTATCATGTTGTTTATCATTACACATTGCTAGTGACGAGTGTGTGGAAAAGCTGTTAGACATCTGGCGCGGTGTTGTACACAGAGTGTATCATTATTACCAACTCTCGGCCAAAGCCTACTTCACATACCTCCAGCTTAATGGCATTGTATGTTTGTCCAGTTTTCATATTATAATATTTCATATTACAAATATTATTTTTTTTATTATTGACATGATTAAATGTTTTGGGATGGTAAGCGTAATGGCGTAGTATGTTTGTCAAATTATATTAAATGTTTTGGGATGGTAAGCGTAATGGTGTAGTATGTTTGTCAAATTATATTAAATGTCTTGGGATGGTAAAAGATAAAAAGACATCTTTATAATAATATTGATGTATTAAGATTAGGTGGGAAAGATGTTCTGCTTTGATATGTTTTTGCTGTAAATATATTTTATAACCTTGTGTAATCTGACTTATAGATATTTATATAATCTGTCCCTATCTCTAAATCACTATAGAAAGAGAAAGATGACAGTGATGAAGATGGAAATGTAATTGCTACATTGAGGCTGCTGAGATTGTTGGTGAAGCATGCATGGGAACTTAGAAATGTTCTGGAAACAGGACTTGCCAGCACTCCAACAGCACCATGGAAAGGTAAACAATTATGTGAAGTTTACATATGTAAGATATCTATACACCTTATGTCACCTTGAAAACTTACAAAATTTTATCTATTGAATTTATTTGTGTGATGTTTGTTATTACTTTGTCTTTGTATATGTTGTACGAAATCTTTGTTCAAGAAATATTTCTTTAATTCTATTCACTGTTATTTTGCAGGAATAATTCCTCAACTGTTCTCTCGACTCAGTCATCCAGAACTGTATGTGCGACAAAGTATATCTGAACTTCTGTGTCGTGTAGCACATGATGCTCCACACCTGATTGTCTACCCTGCTGTAGTCGGGTCATCAGCGAAATTGGATGGAAAAGAACAGAACAGAGAAGGTAAAGTTGCTCTGATGTTTTCTCCTTTTGTTTTTGTAAACAATTATTTAGCGTAGAGTGCACATGTGAATGCATAAGTAAATTACTGTGTAGTTGCTTTTATTGGTGGAGATTTAATTTCGCTATATTCACAGTGATGGAAAATTCCATGAAATTAAATACCCATGAACATAATACCTTACACTGATGAAGTATTAGAAAAACAATTCCTAACCTATCTTGTGTGAAATTTATTACCACCCGTGAATAAGATCATCTCAGTAAAAGGTGAAATTTTCTCTCCATGAAATCAAACAGCTAAACAGTAGTATGCAGATAAATCCTCAACTGACCAGTTACTTGTGCATACATACTGTATACCTGTAAATTTTCACTCTCGTTTGATTTTCCCCATTTTTGCCGTAGGGTGAATTTTAATGAAAGAGAAATTTTCCAGCTAAATATATGTAGCACAGACATATATGCCATCCATGAAGCTATTGTGATTTATAGTGATTTCAAGATGTGTGAGTGTGTTTTGTGGTCGAAAAAGCAAAAATAACCAGGGGCAAATATCTCCAGGTATACAGTATATATCTCAAATCTTCAAACCATATGGCTATATTTTTGATACAACGATAAAACATAAAAAGAAAAATTGAATTTTCAGGGGTCAACAATAACGGAAATTTCCACTTGTCATGCAGGACAAGTAGTACTGAAATCTACTTGTCTCAATGCAAAAATGACTTGTCCGAAAATCAAGTGTAACATTTAAAGATATTATTTTGTGTTTAAACAAGAATAATCTTTATTGAATTAATTTTTGTCTTAAACAATTTCAATTGTCCATTCTGACAAGTGAGAAGTAACATCTACTTGTCCGAACTCAAAATGGACTTGTCCCAGAAAACCGGACAAACTTAAATGTTGAACCATGATTTTGTATGTAATTTAATCAGATATGTCAGAAGTTTAATGGTTACACATATATTACACACAGGACTTCTGAACAATTATCTGACTAAACAACTAGATGAGGACTTGGACCAGGAAGAGTTGCAGTCCCAGGAAGAAGACGCTGAAGAAGAGGATCCTTATGATACCATGTTACAAAACTGTTTAACTTCCATTGTTGAAACGTTGTCCCACAACAATCCTAAGTATGTTATACTCATTATATGATATCAAGTATGTTATACTTATTGTATGATAACAAGTATGTTCTACTCATATGATCTCAAGTATGTTATACTCATATATCAAGTATGTTATACTTATTATATGATCTCAAGTATGTTACACTCAAAGGCTCAAAGTGATCTAAAGGCACATTTTTGACTTCTCAAGAGCTGGCCTGGCTCAGTCGGTAGAGCACTTGACTTTTGATCGCGAGGTCGTGAGTTCGAGTCCAGCCGGCGGCAGGTTGGTTTTCTGTCTGTCGGATGAGACAGTAAAAACCAAGGTCCCATGTGACAGTAGGTGTCGGCATGTTTAAAACCCTCACTGCTTAATGGCCATAAGTGCGGAGCATAGGCCAAAATTTGAAGCCCTTCACCGGCATTTGGTGATGTCTCCATATGAGTGAAATATTCTTGAGTGGGACAGTAAACAACAATGAACAAGCAAACATACTTCTTCTCAAGAAGAAATTTAATTAAGATTAACATAAAGTTTGCCCCAAATAGGACCAAAACTTTGTACATCTTTAAGAATATTCTCATGAACCACTATTCTGATGGGAAGTCATATAATGTTTGCAAATGAGAAGGGGTGCCAAAAGGCACCAAATCTGGGTATTATTTTACTCAGATGACCGTTTAAACCCATTTTTGTGATTGTTAACTTACTAAAAACTTTGCCTTTTCACATGAATATAAATTACTGGTAATATAAGCAGACATGTTCTACTACTATCGATTGTTTAACCCTTTCAATACTGCAACATCACAACTGCATAGTGATGTTATACACTGTAGCAGTTTACATTTTCTGCAGTCTGCTCCCTGTAGGATATTTTCAATGTCATCATGATGTTAGTTTGCTGTGCAGTCTTAATTCTAATTTAATTATGGGTGTGAAATGAATAAATTTATGAGAGAAATTTTAAGGGTATGATCTTATTTTAATTATTTTTTTTACAAATAGAACTTTTGAATGAAAAACTTCAATGAATTATTCTAGATTGTTGTATAGTTTTTATTTTATACACAATTTTTCCTCTGCATTCCATATAAAAATTGCATGCATACTCATCATGAAAAAGGAGATGAAAATATGCTAACTCACTTTTGACATGATAAAACATCGAAATTGTATGTTGGACCAACAATTTCAGCTGTAAATGTGTTAAATTTAATGCTTTGATTTAAATTATTTGTCGACGCAGGTTTTGTGAAGGAGGTTTCTGCATTAAAATTGTCCGTAAAATCATAGTCACCACTAACATCTTATTTGGAATCAATATCTATCTCGGATTCTGTTTCGGTAAAATAGGGTTTACAGATTGTTCATGTGTAGAATCATCATCCAAATCAGATACTAAATTCATTTTTAGAGTCAGAATCAGAGTTGAAAATATCTAAAACATCTCGAGGGAATCTCAAATGCATAAGCAGCAGCCATTTTTCGACGACTTTCAGTCACTGATTTAAAAATAACGGCACTTTTATATTCGTTGTAACTTGCTTATTTTCGCTTGCATCCATTACATGTACATGTGATAATATAGACTAAAATCTCCTCTAACTCTCGTTATGTTTGTGATTTCCGGTCATAAAGTGAAAATGGAAAAAACCCGAATTGAAAGTGAAGCAACTGAAGGAACACGAGGCGTTTTACGACGTTCTCATATTCAGCGGTTCTACTTCTACCAGGCGATCGCGGACGTTATCAGTAGTTGTGAACAATGAATTTAGCGGGTGGTTTTAATCACTATCAGGAAGAAAGGAATAAAGTATTGGCCTGTTTATTGAACATTTCAGATTTTTTACATTATTGTCATGTAAAATTATTGTTGATATCAATTTGAGCTATCCCTGACTACACTGTACTTATATATGGTATATATTGTCCTTATAGAATGATTTGGGAAGTCAAACAATTGGTACATGAACTGAGAAGGATAACTTTGCTATGGGATGAGCTTTGGCTTGGAACCCTCAATCAGCAACACCCTGATGTCACTCGAAAGCTACAGCAACTGGAAGCTGAGGTCAAGAAAGTGATGAATAACTCCAGCTTGACAAAGGATGAAAAAATGGCGATCATCAAAGAGAAACATAGGACTATTATGAAACCTGTAAGATATAAATCTATTTTAATTTATTCATTACATAATGCTGATGATGAAAAGAAAACACAACTTTATACTTGTAATTGTTGTCAGAAATGTCAAGAAAATGAAATTTTGGAACAACATTCAGATTTTCAATTATTATTGCCAGCATAATATCTTAACAATCTTGATAGAAAAGTGTTGTTTTCAAACACTTCGAAGATTTAGATTATTTTCAAGTGAAGGAATTTGGCAAAAAGAATATGTGAAATTAGGCTAACTTAAATTTTCTCATATTTTAAAAGAAAACACTTGCATTATATGTGAAAATTATTTTTTGCAAAGTTCTTTCTTCTAAAAATATTTTAAGTTGGGGAGGCTTAGAGTATCATGGTTTAAATCATCTCTAGTCAGGACAGTTTTGAATCCTTGCTTGATTCTAAGTGAAGATTTTGGTGAAGTTTGCCAATTCTTAAAGGCTGATGATCTTCTCATAAATAGATCGTAAGTGGATTTTTGCTCCACCATTAGTATGACTACTATCATATGACTGGAAAATTGTTGATTGTGTAAAACAAGTTTATTATTTTCTATACAGACTTTGTATACACTGGAAAGACTGCAAGAAATAACATCCCAAGAAGCTGAAACACCACATGAACAGTGGTTCCAGGAAACATATGGCAAGATGATAGACACGGCCATGGAAAAGTTACGTGATCCAACTAACCCGAGTCATCCAAACAGCAGCTGGCAGACATTTAAACAGGTAAATCTAACTTTTCTACCAAGTATTAAGTATAATAATGTCTTAGAGCTTAGAAACTAAAATGTAAAATTGGATAGAATTGATTTAAACTGATGAGTTGTTTACAGAAAAAAGTTCTGACAAATTTAAGAATACCAATGTAATGACTTCATCAATTCTTACCATATGTCATAATACGTGAACAATGTTCATTCTTTTTGCTTATATTTTGTGATGTTAATAATTATAATAAATTCCACTTTAATAGCTTCATGCCAGTTTGCAACAGAGAGCACAGAAGCGCAGTAGTCTGATATTGAGAATGGAGAAGATAAGCCCGAAACTGGAAAGTCTGAAGAGTACAGTTATAGCTATGCCTGGGCTAGGAACAGCGGGCAAGGTAATACTCAATTACAATTTATTTGAGAGAATTTTTGCTTCTAAGTGCAAAACTAATTTGCTCAAACTTAACTCCTTTTATTAGTCCCCCATATATGAAACTGGATGGGGGTTGGGGTTGGGATTGTCAGTCTGTCTAGATACAGTTTCTGTTAAAGTTTTGTAATTACTCACCATTCACATAATAATGGCTTCGCAGGTAGGGGGTCATGTATTAATAAACTCTGGATGCTTGTTATAACTGAAATGAAATGTGTTGTTTATAAAAGATTTAAACATAATGGTATAATGCAAGGTCAGCTACTGCAGCTAAATGTGTTTGACTTCCCCTTGTCATATTGATCTGTGGTTGTTTTTACTGTTATTTATTTTATTTTCTGATTTGAGTTTGAGTCATATGATAATAAAGATAACTAACTATAAGATAATTATTCATTAGATAACTATTCATAAGATATCTATCTATAAGATAATTATTGATACTCGTTATAGGTTGTTACAATCGAGTCAGTTTCCAATACAGTACAGATTCTGCCGACTAAAACAAAACCAAAGAAACTGATACTGCTTGGCTCCGATGGAAAGAGGTAATTTTTTCTTTTTAATGATATTTCTTTAAATAATTTATTGTCAGGGAGTAGATAATGTCTTCAGAGAATTTAGTTTCTTGGCAAAATAATTAATTATGTGAAGAATTATGCATAGATTATTTATCAATTATACCAAATCAAGCCATTGTAATAGTTTCTGGATTTGAGCTTACCTCAATGAAGTTTTTATAAAAGCTTGATCATTTCAATATTTAGGGTTTTATATCTCTGACAACAGTTTCCTCTTTCTTTTGATAATATCAATGTTTAACACTACAGATGATAACACTTTAAGATTTGGTTTCAGATATCCATACTTATTCAAGGGTTTGGAAGATTTGCATTTGGATGAGCGAATCATGCAGTTTCTGAGTATTGTTAATAATATGTTCATCTGTAATACCAGGTATGATGTTTATAATTTGATATCTCTCTCTCTCTCTCTCTATTCTGTCATCTTCTAATTCTCCATTCTCTCTAATTCTGTCTCTCTCTATTTCTCTCTCTCTCATTTTGTTTTTTGTTTGCCATTCATCTCATTCTGTTTACCTATTTGTCCATTCATCTCATTCTGTTCACCTATTTGTCCATTCATCTCATTCTGTTTGCCTGTTTGTCCATTCATCTCATTCTGTTTGCCTGTTTGTCCATTCATCTCATTCTGTTTGCCTGTTTGTCCATTCATTTCATTCTGTTGACCTCTTTGTCCATTCATCTCATTTTCTCATTTTGTGTGCCTGTTTGTCCATTCATCTCTTTCTGTTTGCCTGTTTGTCCATTCATCTCTTTCTGTTTGCCTGTTTGTCCATTCATCTCATTCTGTTTGCCTGTTTGTCCATTCATCTCATTCTGTTTGCCTGTTTGTCAATTCATCTCATTCTTTCTTCCTGTTTTCTGTTAGCAATATAATGCTTTATATCAATGAGATCCTAGATAAGATTGATTATAAGCAACATTCATCAGTATTTGCAAGAATTATGGGACTTTAAAATATGTATAAATGATTAAGCTCTCAGGGGCATAATTTTTTTTTAAATTGTGACGACTTGTTCTTTCTAACTTAGTATACATGTACTTGTTTTGATATTGCTTTATTTGTATACACTCTAGTTCTTATACCAACAACTGATATATATATTTTTAAATTTTTTCAGCCGTGAACAACAGTTATTCAGAGCCAGACATTATTCTGTGACACCATTAGGCCCAAGATCTGGATTGATTCAGTGGGTAGACGGTGCCACTCCCCTTTTTGGATTATACAAACGCTGGCAACAGAGAGATGCACTTGCGTTAGTGACAAAGGTAAAAATTTAAACCTTTTTATTCCACAGTGTCCTGTACTTTAGAGTATAAGAAATTATTTTTATACTTGCCTGGCATGATTTTGAATTAGATGATACAAACATTATATATATATATATATAAATTTATACAAAGCAAATTTATGTATAGGAACATGTATCATATGAGTTGATTCTCTGGATAGTTGATTCTCTGGATAGTTGATTCTCTGGATAGTTGATTCTCTGGATTGAGGCCATGTAATGTGTCATGATCTGGACATACAAATGTCCTTTGAATGGTGTCATGATATACACATAACTATCTCACTTAGGTGGTGTGAGTCATGATCACACATATGTCTCTAAATTCTGTCTTTTATCATGATCTGGGCATACAAATGTCTCTTATAAATTTGGAATTTATGGGTACTAAGGGATTGTGATTTCAATGATATGGGTTTCATTGCCATCTATGGCAAACTGAGGCTTCTGATTAGTCGAAAATTAAACATTGTCCAATTTTGATGAAATTTAGAAATTATGAGTAACGAGGGATTGTGATTTCAATGGTATGTGTTTCATTGTTATCTACATAAAACTCAGGCTTCTGATTGGTGAAAATTTCAACAATGCCTGATTTTTATGAAATATGGAATTTATGGGTGTCATTGGTATTGATGTTGTTGCCATCTATGGCAAACAGGGGCTTCTGATTTGTCAGAATGTCACCATTGTATGATTTTGATGAAATTTGAAATTTACTGGTATTTTATTGTGATTTTAGCCTTATGGCTTTTATTTCTCAAAACCTGTGAAGAACAATTGCACATTGGTATGTGATAAATGCTGGTTGATATCAACACAACTTGTTCCACCGTTTGGGGGACATCATGGAACAGTACCCTGTTACAATTAGCCCTTGTTTATTGTGTTTCAGACTCAAAGTGGTGGCAGTAGTACAGCAACAAATCAGCAGGCCAACATCTTGCGGCCCAGTGAGATATTTTACAACAAGCTGACACCAGCACTTAGAGAAAAGGTAAAATTTTATTCCTGTTTTTATCTACCTTAATAAATATAAATTCAAGGCGGAACTTAACTAATACTTTAGTCACAAAATTAGTATTATTTTAAATCTTTAAACCAGTAATGTTAATCTTTTGGTTTGGTAACACATAGTCAGGGGTTTTCAACACTTTTTGTGGAATTTGGGTTTGGTCTTTTGTATTGGAAATTTCAGCAACATTTTATTGAAATCGGGAAATCTAAAAACACACAAAGCTGTTTGACAATGCAGTAAATTTCGGCTGCAAAATTGTGCATTTTTTTTTGCATTTGGAATGGGGCCTTAAAACAGCCCTCTATTATTAGTTTGAAAAGCCCTGAAAGTGGTGTAAATCTGTAGTCACAAGGATTGAAACATATATTTGTATTATCCTGTCACATTGCTTTATGGTAATGAGTTAGTATTGCAAAACACAGAGGTATAAATTACTTGGTCCCAGCAAACCTGGAAAGTGTTTTTTTTTAAGTTTACATCGAAGAAACCACCAAATTATCAATATAATTGCTGTTTAATTTATAGAAGGTCATAGTCTTAATCAATTCTGCATTCAAATATGAAGGAGACCCTCCAATACTTGGTTTTCTGACCTCGATTAGCAGTAATTTCAGCGGCCATTGTTGTTGTTGATTTTCAATGGAACTGTTTATTATTTTTATCCGGGTGTATACATCTCATCACCCTTAAGTCACCATAGACATGAATTGAAAATACTGGTGATACACCCCTGCCTGTGAATTGACTCCTCTGTTGACTTGTGCAAAAGAACGTTGTTTGTAAACATCTCGTTTCATTTCCAAGAAAGATAATTAATAGAATTTAGCGGTGCATAATCATTTAAGTTTACTGTATGGGAGTAAGAATTTATGACTCTGATTATATTTTATGACTGTATGGATAATGTTCCCATACAACAACATTTTTAAGAAATATTTACAAAAAACCACTTTCAAAAGTTACTGGGACACACAGTAGCATGAACTTTGACATAGCAGTACTGCAAGTGAACAAGTTTATTGGCAAAATAAGTAGAATTCTTTGATTATGAGTTGAAAGCAATTGGTTCTGGTATTTACATGTCTAGAGACTTTTGAACAACTGACTCTTGATTCTTAAAAAATTATATATTGTGCAAAAATCATGAGGACTGTTGTATTCAGCATCTTTAAATTTGCATCACGATAAATTATCAAACGTCCTCATCTAAGATCTAAATTATCTTATCAAAGTTAGTTAGACATAACAGAATATAATTTTGCACTTTTTCTTGTGTAAATTTTGTGTGATACATGAGAATATTTTTTTTCTAATTTTTAAAAGTTGACTATGTGATAAATTTTCCTTTATTGCTCGGACAAAATTTCGAAAAGCTAATGCCATACCCCTGGTGTCGTTGTCAGTGACGGCGTCATAGACAAAACTTAACCTGGTCTATATCTTTTTAACTGCAAGGGACATGTCTTTGATAGTTGTAGGTCAAACACCTATTTTGAAAATTTACACCCATTTCTGGTGAGATTTGTTGTCTTTTGACAACTCTTGTTATACAAGGTGATAGTCAAGATCCAAATTACATCTAACATATTGGCCTTTGATCATTTATTTAACAGAAAAAAATATTACAATTTCAGGGTATAACAAATCTTGAAAACAGAAAAGAATGGCCTTTGAGTGTATTGACATTTGTTCTAAAGGAACTTATTGATGAGACACCAGCAGATTTGTTAGCTAGGTAAGATTAGGATAAGGTATATTTGACACAACTGATATTGGTCTTCTTTAAATACTAGAGTTAAGTAAAAATGCACATTTTTACCTTATTACCTGTTGTATCAATACTACATGTTAAATTGTAGCTGATTACTTTGGATTAATCTTATGTACTTTCAACAGTCTGCCTTTATGTTTTAAAGTTCTGTTAGATAGTCTTTATCTTATGTTCTTGTTAGCTTGACACTTTTATTACATTGTGTATCTACATCAGGGATTGTGGTTTTAAGGATTCTAGGACTGTTATTTCTGCTCTGTTACACATTGATTTATCTTCTATAATGTACTGAAGAATGGATATCCATTTATCTTGAAAATCCAAGTTCATAGCCTAGCCCCTTAAAAGTCAATTTTCAAATTTCCAGAGTTTAAGAACAGTGGTCAGTTTTACTAAAGGTCATAACTTGTGTAAACGTAGATGTACTCGTAATTTATGTCTAAAATGAGTTTCACTAAAGGTTGTACCTTTCTCCCTATATTTAAACTTACGTCCGAGTTTATGTCTGCACCAAAGTATTAAGAATGTCACACATAACTACATGTAGTTACGGTGTAAGCATCCATTTACCACCTTTAGTGAAACTGAATGTATGCACACATAAATTAGGTTGTCACTACCGTTACAACTTGATAAATTTACAGTCAAAGCTATAACCTTTAGTGAAACTGGCCCCTGTTTGTGATTTTCAAAGTTTAGAAATATCAAAGTTGTGTTCAGAATTTTAAATCTGCTTGACAAAGTGGTGCTTTGAGTTTAACTCCTTTCTGTTAATTTTCTAATTCAGAGAATTGTGGTGCTCAAGTACATCACCTAATGAGTGGTGGCACATTACACAGAGTTACGCCAGATCTACTGCGGTCATGTCAATGATTGGCTATATCATTGGACTCGGAGATCGACATTTAGATAACGTACTTGTTGACCTTGCTACAGGAGAGGTAATTATACAAGATATTGTGTTGTTCATATGTAGTAGATGCACATGAATAGGTATGACAGTATCTTATACTAAATTATACTGAAATCCATTGCTGCCACATGTAAAATATTTTATCTTCAAATTTAGATTAATATCATTTATATTGTATCTTGAAATTTTATGTAAACTCAGAAATTTGATATATTATCTATAAATTTTAAATTATTATCTTAAAATTGAGTCATTGTTTTAAAAAGAATGTTTGTTAACCCCAAATTTGTAGTTAATATCTCCAAATTTTGAGATGAAACTTTTACCAAGGCAACACTGTATTTCTGTAAATTATCTATTCTTACACTTATGTAGTATTCTTAAGCTGCCCTTTTCAAATGGTAAAAAATGTCAACTATAGCAAATAAAGTAAGTCAGTCTGAGAGTTTTGTCTGTAAGTGTATTAAACAGATTAATTTGATAGAAAGTTACCATCTATTGCCAGCTAGATATTAAAATTCATAATTCATTTAAATCACACTGAATAAAATCCTGCACATTTACATATTTTTATGCCCCTGCGACAAAAAAGTTGAGGTCGGGGTCTTTCCATTCATCCACCTGTGTGGATATAGATACTTGATTTGTCCGGCTATCTCTTCCTACAATTTTGTAGCTGCAACTTTAATATCTTACTGGATATTTATACACATAATGGAGGTGTGCATGTTCAAAGAATTTTGATTTTTTTTCAAATATTCTCAAAATGACAGTTAGTTGGACTTATTTTCATTTTTATTCACTGCACTTAGATACTTGATCTTTTACACCATGTCTTCTTAGTTATTATGCCAAAAAGAAAGAAACGATCATCAAATTTTAGCTATAAATAACAAACTTCAATTCTCAGCTTTCTAGGCATGCAGCAATCTGTGACCACCACATTTGTTTATTTCATTTAATTTCCGTCAGAACTTTGTGATGTATTGTTGTTTATCAATGTTCTTGATTGATCGTGTATTGTTAAGAATGGATATCATACCAACATTGAAAACTTTGTTCCCCAGTTGTGATATTGCTGCTTAAAGCCCCATGACTGCTCAATCGTAAAAAGTTCTCTGATTCATACATTGTACTTGTAACAAGTATTAGTATTCTCCGGCCAGTTTGACAGCAACTCCATGATAGAATAGCAGCTGAAGGCTATACTTTACAGAAGCGAAGTCTCTTCGGCAGAAATACAAAGTAGAGCGGCTAGTTCTTGGTGTGTTTTCAGCTTCAGTTACTTCGTCAAAGCATTTCAAAGCCTGATTTCTGATCATAAATGCAAACTACATTTTTACTTTATTGATTCAATCCATATTCTTTCTTGCCTTTTTATGTTTTGTTTATTCAGTACAGGGTGTCTATTTCTCTTATCAATGCATCATGTTACTAATGAAATCAAACTACTGCATATCAATTAACTTTCTTTTCTGAGGTTGCCACGAATATCATGCAACAATGTCTTAATTCAGGTAGGGGTCCACAAAATTTTTTTTTTATTGTCACACTTGTATTAATCGCAAACAAAGCAAAATACCAAAATGTATTTTACAGGAATGTTATATCTTTATATTAGCATGATGTAATCAGTTTTAACAAAATTGACACCTAACCGAGCATAAATGAACAGTCATTGGGCTTTAACCCATGATGCAATTCAAATACACAGTGAAGTCAAGTTATAAACTTGTGTGGTTTTCTTACTGTTTTTCAAAGATGTCTTTAGATCTAGAATAAATTACACTTGATCATGTGTTGACATTTAATTTCATTAGTAGGTTTTATAACAGTTATGTCATAGATGTTCAGGACTAGCACATTGGGTAACAGTTTTCCTGTGACTAATGTGATGCCAATGTTTTAACTTTAGTAACCCTAGTAACAGTTTTTTTGCAACTTTACTGATGTCTCAAGTTGCCCTGAGTAACAGTTTTCGTGCTACTTTTCTGATGCCTCTAGGCAATGTTTTACTCTAGTCGCCCTGGGTACCAGTTTTCATACAACTTTTCTGATGCTTTGAAGCAATTTTTTATTACTCTAGCTGCATTTGGTAACAATTTTCCTGCTACTTCTCTGATGCTTCTAGACAGTGTTTTTGCTCTAGTCACCCTGGGCAACAGTTTTCGTGCAACTTCCCTGATTCTTTGAGGCAATTTTCTTACTCTAGTCACATTTGGTAACAGTTTTCCTGCTACTTCTCTGATGCCTCTAGGCAATGTTGTGACTCTTGTGGCCCTGGATATAAGTTTTCCTGCAACTTCACTGGTGCTTTGAAGCAATCCTGACTCTGGTTGCAATGGATAACAATTGTCTTGTGACTTCCCCGATACCTCTAAGAAATGTCTTGACTCCAGCGGCATTGGGTAACATTTTTCCTGATACCTTGGGACAATTTTTTGACTCTAATGGCATTGGATTACAGTTTTGTTGTGACTTCCTTGAAGCCTTGGGGCAATTATGACTCTAGTGGCCATGGTTTGACTTCCGTGTTGCCTGTAGGCAATGTCTTGACATTAGTGGCATTAGGTAACTGTTTTTCTGGGACTTCCCTCAGGCCAATAATCAATGTTTTGACTGTAACAGCATTGATTGAGTTTTTCTGCAATTTCTCTGATGCTTTGGGGCATTGATTCTTTGAATGTTCCCCCAAACATAACTGTATACTGTTGTGTTGTATGCATAATGTAGTAACAAGTGAAATCATATACAAATTAAAAATGAATTTATTGTGACTTGTCTACCAGTAACAGGATGTATTAGAATGAATTATCTTCCACATCCAGTAACAGGATATATTAGAATGAATTATCATCCACATCCAGTAACAGGATGTATTAGAATGAATTATCATCCACATCCAGTAACAGGATGTATTAGAATGAATTATCATCCACATCCAGTAACAGGATGTATTAGAATGAATTATCATCCACCTCCAGTAACAGGATGTATTAGAATGAATTATCTTCCACATCCAGTAACAGGATGTATTAGAATGAATTATCATCCACATCCAGTAACAGGATGTATTAGAATGAATTATCTTCCACATCCAGTAACAGGATGTATTAGAATGAATTATCATCCACCTCCAGTAACAGGATGTATTAGAATGACTCATCATCCACCTCCAGTAACAGGATGTATTAGTATGAATTATCATCCACATCCAGTAACAGGATGTATTAGAATAAATTATTATCCACATCCAGTAACTGGGTGTATTAGAATGAATCATCTTTCACATCCAGTAACAGGATGTATTAGAATGACTCATCATCCACCTCCAGTGACAGGATGTATTAGTATGAATTATCATCCACATCCAATAACAGGATGTATTAGAATGAATTATCATTTCCATTGAATAGCAGGATGTATTAAAACAGGGATTTTCCACCTTATCATATGGGGTCGAAATAAGGCCCCATTCCCAATGCAAAATCAATACATTTTTTCCGAATTTGCAGTCAAAATTTCCCAACGGAAGTGAAATGACGATGAAGTTAAAGAGATTCTTGTATTTTCACATAGTTTTGTGTATTTCAAGGTTTCCCAATTTCAATAAAATGTTGCTAAAATTCCGAATTCAAAAGGCCCAGGCCCCAGTCCCAAAAGAGTGGAAAATCTTTGTGAAATGAATTATCCCCATCCAATAACAGGATGTAATAGAATGAATTATCATCCACATCCAATAACAGGATGTAATAGAATGAATTATCATCCACATCCAATAACAGGATGTAATAGAATGAATTATCATCCACATCCAATAACAGGATGTAATAGAATGAATTATCATCCACATCCAATAGCAGGATGTATAAGAATGAATTATCATCCACATCCAATAACAGGATGTAATAGAATGAATAATCATCCACATCCAGTAACAAGATGTATTAGAATGAATTATCATCCACATCCAATAGCAGGATGTATTAGATTGAATTATCATGTAATCCAATCTCATGATGTGTCTAATTACCATGCAGATGATGCATCATCTTCATTCTTTAAAATAGATTTTAGAAAAAAATTTCTTTGCTTCCAATACTATTTACAGTATATGCTGTTTTATAAGTCATACATTTATCTAGAGTCTACAAGAATCTAATTTTTAGTAGTAAACCTCTTCATGTTTTGATTTTGGTTATAGCATGTAATATGCTTATGTATTTACAGACAGTTCCATCATTATTGTTCTTCTTCTTGTTGGTTTGAGGTATCCCGCAGGTTAAGACCTGGGTTACTGTAATACAATTTCTACAGACCTGCTTACCGGAATATTCAGCCAATTATCTAGAATTATATCAGACTCTATCCTTATTAGGAGGGTATTATCTTTTATAAGACATTGTGGAATTGATTGATGGCCATACATATCAGTAATGTCTGATTTCTCACTTGGTTTATGTTGATGCTGTAAATGGGTTCATTCATGATTCATTGGAATTATCACTCATGTACATCTGTATTCACTTCTAGAGATTTAAAAGCTTTACATGCAATTCTTGAAGATTACCTGTCTAACTTTAGTAATATCCAATTTATCTAATGAAACATTTCAGTTTTAGAACATTTTAAGGTCAGCTTTTTAAAGGCACTCTGTCAGATTTTTTGAGTCGGGTCAAATTTAATTTTTTGTGTAAAATTAAGTTTTTGGTAATTATTTGATTAATTAAAAATAGCTTCTGCATTGTCTTCAAGGGGCATTAGCTGTGTTTTTTTTTTTTTAATATTCTCCCTTTATACTACTTAGATTGATATACCATTACAAAAAAGAGATATACACAGACATAAAACTTCTTAGATTCCTATATATTTTGTGAAAATTACTTGAGAATTCCAGGTTTGGCACTTTTTCACTTGCAATTGATTAACTCAACCTTACTATTTGTTCAAGAATACCACACTGGACCTTACCTTATTTTCACAAAATATATAGGAATATAAGACTTTTTATGCTTGTGTATAGCTCTTATTTGTTATTGTACATCAAGTACAAGTAGTGAAGGTAGAAAAAAATTGAAATTTTTTTTTTTGTAAACACAGCTAATGCCCCTTTAAAACATTGATATGAATAAACAAAAGGCATATACTTTTTTTCTGCATTTGTTTTAGTAAACAGAAGGATTTCGCAAAATGTAATGCCTATAGTTCTACCTATTTCTGTATGGGTCTTATGAGTAAAAGCAATTCACATAGTGTAACACTTTTCTCTAAATGTTTAGGCCTGTAGATTTTGTATTTGGTCAGAGTGTGGAAGGCCATTGTGGCCATTCAGGCCTCAAAATTATCAGAGAGGAATTCTGAAGGTGGTGTTTTTAAAAGCAGGTGGTGTTTTATGATTGTGGTCTCTGTAGATAGGGTCTACTGTATCCTCTGAATAATCCAGAACTATTCAAATTTCTAACCCATTGTCTTAGTCATTGCTCTCCATAAGTCAACTACTCCTACCCGTATTTAAGACAGTAAGATTATGATGATATGAAAAAATCCCTGTCCATAAATACAAAACAAGTAAATTCACAACTGCAAGTTTATCATTCTCTGATTTTGTTTTTTCTTGAATATAAAGAGAGTCAGAATTGTACAGTAACAAATTTCCAACTGGGGCAGTCAACTGGGTAAAACATTAATTATATTAGAATTTTAATATTCCAAGTGATAATTTCCTTATGTATTATTCCAAAAGAGTTATATATGACTTAATCTCTGCATTTTTGTTCTCTGAAACTTTGTTTTGCCTTTTGTGTGATTTTACTCTGAGGTTCTTATTCACCTTCTCTGAAGCATTGATTTACCTTTTAATCTAGGTGGTGCATATAGACTACAATGTCTGTTTTGAAAAAGGGAAAGGCTTGCGTGTACCAGAGAAGGTGCCCTTCCGTATGACACAGAACATAGAGACAGCACTAGGAGTAACTGGAATTGAGGTAAGTTTTGTGTGTATGCGCGTGTGTGTATGGGGGAATTTACAAAATACATCTTTGAAAGATTTGGTATTAATAATCTACACAACAGAAACATTTCTTTACTAATTTATTGATTGGTTGTTGTTTTTACATCCCTTCAAGGATTTTTCACTTATATGGAAATATCACCAAATTTAGGTGAGGTGCCACATATTTTGACCTGTGCTATGGACAATGAGGGTTCTTTTATGTGCCATGCCTGTCGTGACATGGGACCTTGGTCTTAAGTCCCATCTGAAAGGCCTGTGACTTTCACTTTGTATGTTGAGCATTTGGCGAAGGAACAATCACTGCCACTTTTAAAAAGTCTTTGATCTGACCTGGTAACGGGAATCGAACCATGGACCTTCCACTTGCGAGTTGAAAGCTCTACCACTAGACCACTGCAAGCGGTCTCTATACTAAAGAAATTCTCTAATAGATTATAAGTTGAGTATAGATGTTGGCAGATATAGAAAAGACAGACATACTTCAGGCTGCTAATTACTATGGTGTAATAAACATGTCTTAAAATCTTCTACATTGTGTGTGAAACAGACATAACCTTATACATAATGTTTAATTTCACCTTTATTTATCACATCAATAATAACTTTATCATTCATATCTTTGATGAGGTCAGTGTTCGCTTTTTGCTTTGCCAATGGCAGTTTCTAGATTACAGAATATTAAATCATTGCACAGAACAGCAGTTGTAAACACCATTAAACAAGGAAAGTTTTGTACACAAATAACATCTAAAGTAAATAAGAATAGAGGTGTGTTAGGGGGGATTCACAGCATGATTTGTTATACATGATTTGACATACATGATAGATAATGCCGTGTAAACTGTGCTATGACTAAATCATATACTTGACAAAAATTCAAATACAAAAAATTTATAGTTATTAAGAATTATATAAAAAGGAAGTTACATTGTGGAACTTCCAAAGTCCACAATACTGTAAAAAGGATAAAAAGATTGTCTTTTCTGTGAATGAATGTTGAAAAATTTACCAACAAATCTTGGAAGTCATTCATATCCATTCTGACAAAAATTTTTAAACATTGTGGGTCGTCAGCTGAAAGTTCGTTCAGGGGTCAACTAATCATGAAAATTTCCACTTGTCCTGCAGAGAAAGTAGTATTGAAATCTACATTAAATCTACATGTAACATTTAAAGATATTGTTTTGTGCTGAAACAAGGATACTTTTTAATAAATTCATTTTTGTCTTCAACAATTTTACTTTTCCTTTTGCACAAGTGAAAAGTAACATCTACTTGTCTGATTGCAAAATGGACTTGTCCAGGATTGTTGAGCCCTGTCGTTCATTAAAACATGATGTTTCCCATGATTTTTATGTCTTTTAATCCAATCAGGAACCCATTTGCTCCTTGGCTAGTTTTCTCTTGTTTCCCTTGTTTTGTATATGCATTGCACTTATTATAATACATAAGGGAACAACTATTTCCCCATCGTCCATAGTGAACATGTGCTTGACAGAGTGTCTCTAAGTACAATCCAGAGAATAAGATTAGAGGGGTGTTCCCTTCATATCTAACAAGAAACCATCTATTTATCTTCCTACTTTTCACCTACATAGATTTAGTGCATTACATTATAGTAATACTGTATTGATGTTTTATTTCATGGGTATTAAATTTAGTGCAAGACTGTTTAAAAAAACAGAAGTGTAATAGGAGTTATATCTCTTATTTTCCATTCAGATGGCTTGTGTCAGCCATTTTGCAACAGAAAACATATTCATCCAGTCTTAAAATTGCCCCAAATCACTATAGTCTCAAGGATGGCATGAATTTCCATGCTTCAAGGATTTAGCTCAAAACTTCATTTTAAATTCACCCTCACATCAAAGGGGTAAATTGTCAACAATGAAACAGGAGCAGAATTTTCTAGGTATACAGTATAAGTTATTATATTCATAGTGTTTCCCCCAGGAACACAAAAGGGCATGGCGATAAGTCATGAAATAAGGCACTTCCCTGCACGTTATATCATGAAAAGGGGCCCTTCCTTGAATGTCAAAGTAAAATTGGGTAGAAAAAGGCAGTTTCTAAATTGGGAAAAGTAAAACAAGACAAATAAATGTTAATTAATAATCTAATTGTTAAAACATTTGTTGAGAATTTATTACAAGCACAGTATATTCAGTAGGGTCATTGAATTTTTTTAGAAAGCAAAATCTAAGTCGGCATTCTTTCAACAGCATTAGATCGGGGTCTGAAAATGTATCAGCCAAACCATGGGCCTACTTCAATTTTCATTGGCCAATAAATCCTTGGCCAACTTGATATACCTACATATACACTGAACAGTAATAATACTGTATACTGCTACTGAAAATTTATAAATTATATTTTGGAAAACTAAAATTAGGAGAATAAGGGAGAATATTTCACAATTTTAAGAATTAATCTACATTCTAATTAAATTTTAAACAGGCTCACTTGGAATTTTCCTAACATATTTTACTACAGCCAATTAATTATCCAAATGAAAAAACAGGTAGAGAATTGAAGATTTTTATTATTATTTTTTAAATCATATTTAATCAGTTATTATCATTATTAATGCAGTGAAAAGTCCCTATATTACTTAATTTTTCATGGTTTCCATTATTCTAAATATTTAATTTTTATAAAGAAAAAGTAAAAAAAAAAATGTGAAGTACTAGTTGGAATAGAAATTACTCTAAGTACATAGACACATTCAAGTTAGTAGCTTGCCAATCACTTTTTCTGGCCTGGAATGTTTACGAAATTCTACCAAATGTTAATTGCATATAAATTTATGTTCTTTTTTACTTTTGTCCATTGCATTAAATATTTTCAATACCAATTTATTGTTGATAATTTTTTTATTTGTTCATGATATAAGCGGCCACTTGAGGTTGTGAGTTGCATTCACATGTAAATGTCAAACGGTGTATTCTCATTACCCATTTTCTTTTCGGATTAAGTTACGAATGACTGTTATCATTTTATTTTGTATTTTGTCAGTATAATTGGGTTGGTTAACATTATTTTCTGATAATAAGACAATTAAAGGATTATTAGGAATTAATTATCATGGGTGTTGATTAGGGTAACATAAAAGGCAGGATGATTTGCAGGTACTGGTATGTTTAATTAGGCGTGACAGGTAGCAGTTTACTTATTTTATACACATTAGTGCCGGGGGCCATAGACTGGGTACTGTCAAAACAACGTATAGGTTTGAAATTAAACTCGAGGATTAATTGTGCACTGGTAGATCCTAAAATGTTAAGATACTCTCAGTCAGGATGGCGCAGAAATGAAAAAAATGGCATGGCTTACAGAAAAATGGCATGGCACTAAGAAAAATGGGCATGGCACTGCTCCATCCAATTCATGCTTAGGGGAAGGGCTAATTCATGGATATATTTAATTTTGAAATACAGGTGACTCTTGATGGCTCAAACATCAAAACATTGAAGTTCTTGAAACCTTGAAGTTTCATACAGGTCCTTTCCATTTTTTTTTGTTTTCATAAGAAAAAGAACTAAAAACATACTGAAAAATATTTAATAATACAGACTCATAATCATACTTTCAGTTGTCTACCACACAAATTTAATGAATAGATTTTAATAGGGAAGTAAATAAAACATATACATGTCTATGCAACACTGTATGTTTTTATAATTTTAAAATATTTGATAAGTAATTTGTAAGTACTGTAAGCCTATACTCAAATACTTGTAGGTAACAAGTTTTGTTCCAAATTGTAATTTTTAATTACCAGTACTAGTTTTTGCTTTAATTTATCACCTGACTTAGAGCAAGTCTTTAATGTTTTATTTGGTGTGTTTTTACTTTAAATAAACTTATAAAGTAGATCTACATCATATATGTACATGTATTCTATTTTTAGTCTTTTAATTTATTGTATCAATACTAATAAATACTATGCTGACAGAATTTGCAAATTAAACATCACCATCCTCATAAAGATTCCATGGAAACTGATCAACCCATGGTGATGTATTTATTTTTTAAATGGGAGGAAATCTCCTCTTTTTACATACGTGTGTCTTCAGCCATTGTAGCTTGCTGTCAAAAACGTAAAGGTGTGAACACATGTTTGTGTGGGTAACAAAAATCGGCAGTCATTCGAGCAGTATGTTTTAAAAAGGATGGATTGTACATTGTGAAATTTTACTACAAATTTTAAGAATTGGTGTATATATTCAGAAATTGAACTAAACATTATGAAAACCTAATTCAGTATATCAAATTAAAGCTATTTTTGTTTTTGAAGAATCTGGATGTCAATCAGTACTGATGTTACGAAAATGGAAATGATTGCTTGGATCAGTTGTCTTTCCATATGTAAATTTCAGATCACATTTTATCTGGCTAATAAATCTATGGGATAAAAGAGTAATAAATGTAATTTATGTGGTGAAATATTGTAAATATACAAAGTAATTGAAGTTTATAACACACAGAAATAGCACACTTGTTCACAATTTAATGAATTCTACCTCATGTTGGAATTTTTAAAGATTTTTCAAAAATGCAAATTCTGTCTCAGATTGCAGATTCCATGATTCTGTCCGCAGAAAATTACTGTCCCTAACATATTTTATTGTATATTACACAATTGGATTGGACACAAGTTCTTCAAACTTAGATTGCAGTTATGTAAAGCTCATCAAAAAGTTACCAAAGATATATGATAATTGCAACAGTTGAACATTACTACAGAATAAAACATTTTTAGATAATTAAAAAGTCACTGTTTTATCATTTTCTGTGTGGGTTTCCATACTCCATATGAAGAACTCATAAAAATGTGTCTAGGATTCTATAGTTATTTTGCATCATAATTCTGTAGTAAAAAGAAATGATAGAATGAAGCATGAACAGAATTTATGAAATTCGACAAAAGAGCAATTGTAAAATCATAAAGTTTGTAATACATTAAAGGATATAAAAGAAAAAGTAAGATTACAGATATTTTTCTTATCACCTAGTATCGTAACTCTGGATACATCATGCCTTCATATTAGAAAATGAAAATATTGATCCATGATTATCCATGTTTACGCTTAGTTCTAAATCAGTTGCGTTGATGTTCAGGTGGAAATTGATGTTGATAAATATAAACAATTGCAATGCGTCAGTAATTACGGAAATGAAAGGCTTTAAAGTAAAACTTGTACAAATACAGTCTAATTTTCCACTGAGATGTTGTACATCTGTGTTCATTGAAAAGTATACCAACAAGATAGTGTAGGAGTTTTTATTGACAAAGGAATCTGATGAAAAGTCAATTTTAAATTAAAAACAACTTATGCCAGCATCCTACTGGGTCAACTAGAAGACATACATATAAATTGGAAATACACAGAAGTTTTCCCGATTATTGTCACTTTCTGGATTTAAAAATGACAACTAGTGAAACTTCCCTGACCAATGTCACATTACAGTTGACAGACAATATAACATCAAGTAATTTACATGGTACCACGGTAACAGGAAACCTCTCTACTGTAGCCAAAGTTATTTTGTCTTTCCAAATGTTGGTGATGATACTAATATTAGCAGGAAATACCATGGTTTTATTGGCTTATAACAAGTTTCGACACTTGCAAACAGTGACTGGAAAATTTGTAGCAAACTTAGCAGTTGCCGATTTGACACTTGGATTGACACTGCCATTTCAAATGTTATTCTTCGTCATTCCATCTTTAGAGTTATCAGAAGTTGCATGTTTGTTGAGGTTTGAAATCATAATTTTTACAAGTACGTCATCACTTCTGTCACTAGTATGTACAGTTTCTGATCGCTACATTGCAATTACTAGACCATTACGATACCACAGCTTAATGTCAGATGTCGTAGCACATGTTATGATTTTGTGTGTTTGGATATATTCATTGTCATTGGCCGCGATTCCAATACTTGGTTACAACACATGGATACCAATGCCCTTCTGTGTTTATGAACTCGTTATGCCTAAACCGTACCGTCTGGTGTTGGCTCTTCATTTTGTGGTTTTGTCCTTCTCCATGTTCCTGATCTACATGAAGGTCTTTCATATTCTTTGGATTCAAAACAAAAAAATTAAATGTGAACAGATTGCTGCTTCTGAACCTATTACAAGGAAACTAAAGAAAGAAGCTAAAATTGCTAAAATTATGATAATAGTTCTCTTAGCATTTTCTCTCTGTTGGTTGCCATTTTGCATAGTTCAAATTATGCAAACTGTGTTTTTCTCAGTTAATAAAGCTCTAGTAAGCAACTTTTTGGTATTCTTGGGCGTGATCAATTCTACAGTAAATCCTGTCATATATGTGTGGAAAAACAAACAGTACAGGCTTGCTTTCCAAAAACTTGTGTGCTGTTGTAAGACGGAGGATTATGATATTGCTGAAAGTTCTGTAATAACAGTATCTCAGTAAACCTAAGTTATCATGTACAATCTGGAGTGTGATAAAGAGACATTCTGTGTAAAAGTTTGTTATCCAAAGGTTACAGCGAAAATTTGTTGATAAACCAGACACAGGAAATGATTTGCAAAAATATGTATGCTGTATCAATAAACCTATAGAATCTCAATACTTGAGAGCTGGGGTCCAGTGTCACAGTAGGTGTCGGCACGTTAAAGAACCCTCACTGATCAATGGCCGTAAGTGTTGAGCAAAGGCCAAAATTTGAAGCCCTTCACCGGCATTTGGTGAGGTCTCCATATGAGTGAAATATTCTTGAGTGGGACATTATACAACAAACAAACAAACTCAATACTTGAATCAAGAGCTACAGCAGGTGTCTTGGATAAAAATTCACCGTTAAGTAAAAGTTACACAGATGTAAACTTCAGAAGCATAATTTCCATGGAAAACCTGTAGAATTTCACTCACATACTAATGAGGATTGCCCAGGGAACATTGGAATATGTATCGTCTTTAAGGACAAGTTTCAACTTAAATAGAATCTTTTGTATTGTATTATGATACTAAGACTTTACACATCTACTGTGAGCATGCACCTGAAGAAATTTCAAATTAGTTATTTGTCACTATAAACAAAATACTGTGATCTCAGCTAGAGTTTAATTGGCAGAGATGTTTATGTACTAAAAAATTAGAATGATACAAATAGAATTATTATGTACTTTATGTATACAGTCACTTCTATTGGCTAACCCACTTACATGTGACTAGTTTACAACAGATCATGTACACTGGTTTTCCATGCTACATCGATTTCTGAAAATAATCCTGAGGGAATCACCTCTGGCTTCGTATTCCATATGTGCAGTAAAGCCGAAATGGCAGGTAAACCAATCTCTGTCAACAAACGTGCGTCTGAGGACACAATGTATATGATATGCCTAACAAAATAACACAACATTGCATCTGTTTCCGACGATGCGTTTGAGAAACTTTTGGGAGAAAAATATTTAAAAACAAGGAAAGCAACAGAACATGAGGGATTTTGTGTTAATTTGTTTTTGTTTATTTTTTCAAAGAAATGAATGTAGTGTAACGTTCAAATAGCAGTGAAAACAACAGCACAAACTGTTATAATTTGAATCTAAAGGATGTCACTAGAGTTAGCCAAGGTCAATATCAATTTTTTTGGTTCATATCACATCGTATTCACCACCACAAAAGTGCATAATTCTATAATGTACAATATTGGACTGTAGTACTTGACAGAAGTAATGTTTATATACTAAGAAATTAGAATGATACAAATGTGCAATGTAGGACAAAAATAGAAATGTACAATGTAGGACTGCAGTAAGTAATGTTTATATTCTAAGAAATTAGAATGATACAAATAGAAATGTAGGATTACAGTGCTTGGTAGATATTGCCATATGTCATAAACAATCTTGGACATTTAAATATTGCTTAAAGCCAGAGACCATATTTATGAAGTAAGAAGATGAGATTATACGGATTGAAAAGTAGGACTAAAACAGTGCTTGGCAAATATTGGCAAATATCATAAACAATCTTGAACATTCAAATATTGCTTAAAGGGGCATTAGCCATGTTTACTAAAAAATTATTTAGATTTTTTTCTACTCTTACTACTCGTACTTGATATACAATAACAAATCAAAGCTAAACACAGTCATCAAAAATATTATTTTCATATATGTATATTGTGAAAATAAGGTCAAGTCCAGTGTGGTATGCATATACATTGTACAAATAGTAATGTTGAAAAATCAATTGCAAGTGAATAATTGCCAAACTGGGTTTCTCAAGCAATTTTCACAAAATATGTAGGAATTGAAGTACATGTATTTTTATGCCTTTGTATATTTCTTTTTCATTATTGTATATTAATCTAAGCAGAAAAAAAGGAAAGAAATATTTTTTAAAAGACAGAGTTAATGCTCCTCTAAAAATAAAAAAAATGTTGTAGACAGCTGCTTGAAGAATATCAAGAATTTCTCTCTTAAAAATGTTTTTATCTATACACCGGCTTATACATAAAAGTTGCTTTTAAGATTGTTGTGAAAGTCTCTATGCAGTTCTGCAATGTTTAGTAGAAAATATCGTATTATAGAAAACTTTGTAATGAAATTTTATTGTGCCTGGAACAGGAAATTATGAATGATCAATAATTTCCAGGTACGGTAATTTTTTTTTTTGTAATCGATTGTATTCAGCTTCAGAAAATAAAAGGAAAATAAAAATTATGTGAGTTTTTGATATTATTTTTGGAGGAAATTCATTTTAGTAATGTATTGAAGATCAAATTATGATAATACCAGTATTTGATTTTGAAATTTCTTTATTTTAGGATGTATAGGTTATAGATATTAATTCAATATAGAACATGTTTTTCATCCATATGAAATTAGTTTCCATCAGAGGACATGAAAAAAAAAAAATAGTAAATTTAAGATAAAAAAAAAAATCCCTACATATATTTTTAATACAGTTTACATTCCCTTGATATCTCTTGAATACAATATATTTAAAGAACCTTGTTTGATCTTTTTAAAAAATTGAATTAATTACTGATGCCCAGTTTTTGAAATAGTGTACATATACTAAATTCTTGATATTGAACATTTGAAGACAAATTATTTGAAGCTAATGCTGTGTGGCTCAATTTCATTGCTTCATATTTTGAACTGATGTGATAAAATCAGGGGCTAAATTAGTAAAATAATTTACTTGGAAATGTGGATGATTAAGTAAAAAATGGCAAATCAAAGTAATATAGTAAGTGACACATTATCTCAATGACCACCAAGAGGAAGGAAAATAATTGATTAAATTGGTATTACTTCACACGATGATTTTCCTGTGGGAGTTGCAGAATGGGAATTTACTGATAGTTAATGAAAATTAAAAAAGGAATTGCCTTGTGATTATAAAAGTTGTTTACTTTGGTGTAGAAAGTCTGTAAAATAACACTGTTACTGGTACTTCAGTATACCTTGTTTTCCTAAATAATAAAATTAATGAAACTCAAATTTAGTAACTTTGCATCAAATGCAGCTTTATCCATGAATAGTGAAATTTAATATTTGCAGTAGCATCCAATGATTGCTCTTTTGCCAGACTTAATCAGATAAAGAACTACATTCTGCTTTCTCCTCAGCTCTGTAAATATTGACAGCTCTTGGCTAATCTCTATACACATTGATAGCTTTCTCCTTATGTTTATAAATATTATGAGCTCTATGCTTTTCTCTATAACATTGATAGCACTCTTCTTATCTTTATGAATATTGCAAGTTCTCTACTAATCTCTTTACATATTGATAGCTTTCTCCTTATCTGTAAATATTGTGAGCTCTCTGCTAATCTCTATACACATTGACATCTTTCTCCTTATCTCTATAAATATTACTAGCTCTGCTAATCTCTATACAAATTGACAGCTTTCTCCTTATCTCTGTAAATATTGTGAGCTTCTGGCTAATCTCTAATCACATTGACATCTTTCTCCTTATCTCTATAAATATTGTGAGCTCTGCTAATCTCTATACACATTGACAGCTTTCTCCTTATCTCTGTAAATATTGTGAGATCCTGGCTAATCTCTAATCACATTGACATCTTTCTCCTTATCTCTATAAATATTACTAGCTCTGCTAATCTCTATACACATTGATATCTTTCTCCTTATCTCTGTAAATATTGTGAGCTCCTGGCTAATCTCTATTCACATCAACATCTTTCTCCTTATCTCTATAGATATTACTAGCTCTGTAAATATTGGGAGCTTCTGCTAATCTCTGTACACATTGATAGCTTTCTCTTTATCTGTGTAAATATTGTGAGCTCTCTGCTTATCTCTATACACATTGATAGCTTTCTCTCATTTTTTCTGTAAACATTTTTAGCTCTGCTTATCCCTACACCATTGATAGCTTTCTTCTTATCTCTAAATACATTGTGAACTCTGCTAATCTCTATATATACACATTGATGACTTTTCTTTATCTCTGTAAACATTGTAAGCTCTGCTCATCTCTACAACATTGTTATCTTTCTCCTTTTCTCTATAAACATTGTGAGCTCTGTGGTAATCTCTATACACATTGAAAGCTTTCTCCTTGCTTCTATAATACTTACAGCTTTCTGTATATCTCTATAAAACCTATCTGCTTATCTCTAAAATTTTATGAGCTCTCTTATTGCCTCTATAATACTTAGAGCTCTCTCCTTGTCTCTGTAATACTAAGAACTTTCTGCTTCTCTTTAATACTTGAAACTTTGTTTATCTCTCCTTAGCTGTATAATACTTAGTACTTTCTGCTTATCTCTGCAAACATTATGGGCTTTCTCCTTTGCCCACTTGCAGAAAACTTGAGAATATTCTTAAGCCCAAGAATATTCTTAATGTGGCATGCTTAGCCTGGCATGTATATCCTCCTCCTCCTCTTCATCATCATCATCATCAGCATCATCATCAGCATCATCATCATTGTTATCAGCATCACCATCTTAATGAACCAAATACAAAGAAAATGAACAATTTGAAATTGATTTATTCTCATAATAAACACACAAGGATGCCCTGATGCAATGTCTGCATTTAGCATACAGATAAAATGATGTGTTTTTCCACAGATGTGTACAAAAGTAAAGGTTCAGTATTGTGTAAGATACTCTGTACATAGGATTCTGTATATTACATGTGGTTATCTACAGTTGTACACAAAAGAAAAGGTCCAATGCTGTGTAAGAAAGTCCATAAATAGGATACTATATATTACATGTGGTTATCTACAGTTGTACACAAAAGAAAAGGTTCAATACTATGTAAGAAAGTCCATACATAGGATACTGAATACATGTACACAAAAGAAAAGGTACATGTGCATAAATAGGATACTGTATATTACATGTGCTTATCTACAGTTGTACACAAAAGAAAAGGTCCAGTGCTGTGTAAGAAAGTCCATAAATAGGATACTGTATATTACATGTGCTTATCTACAGTTGTAAACAAAAGAATAGGTCCAGTACTTTGTAAGAAAGTCCATACATAGAATACTGTATATTACATGTGCTTATCTACAGTTGTACACAAAAGAAAAGGTCCAGTACTGTGTAAGAAAGTCCATACATAGGATACTGTATATTACATGTGCTTATCTACAGTTGTACACAAAAGAAAACAGTTGTAAACAAAAGAATACTGTAGGTCAAGTACTTTGTAAACAAAAGAAAGTCCATACATAGAATACTGTATATTACATGTGCTTATCTACAGTTGTACACAAAAGAAAAGGTCCAGTGCTGTGTAAGAAAGTCCATAAATAGGATACTGTATATTACATGTGCTTATCTACAGTTGTAAACAAAAGAATAGGTCCAGTACTTTGTAAGACCATACTTTGTATACTGTATAAAGTCCAAAATACATAGGTCCATACATAGGATACTATATATTACACAGTGCAGAGCTCAGTAGTTAGAAATTTACATAGGTGTATTATATTATTATGTATATTTCAGGGCAGTACGTGTTAGATCCATACTGTGAACATCAAGTAGAAATTTATTAAAACTATGATCGCCTGTGGTTATTAAAAAGGTAGTAGAGAAACACTTCTCACCTTATTAGAAGCCTTTGTGTATGATCCTTTAGTTGATTGGACCACTGGAAATGAAGGTGGCTATGCTGGTGCATTCTATGGTGGTGGAGGACTGTCTGTACTTGCAGCAGGGGGAGACAATCGTCAATCCAAAAGAGATATGGAAAGAGAAATTACGATCAGCATGTTTTCAATCCGAGTTGCAGAAATGAAAGTCCCTTGGCTGAAAAATAGGTAAAATACACAATTTTATGGTTAATTGGTGCAAAAATTTTGGGATGCTAAAGTTTTAGATCTACACATTTTATATTACTTTTAGACTGTTGGAAGCTGGAATGGATGAACAATGATTTGTTTTATTTCTGTAGCAAAGTTGACAGAAATAGACAGAATTTTATCGAATGACCACTTTTTTTTTATTAAATGACCATGCAGATAATTTCCCTAAGAATTTTTAGTTTTATAAGGAATGATTGAGAACAGAACACTTCACATTTGGATTTGTATTCTATTTACCATTAATTTATTTTCTACTACATGTATCATAAAGTTGATGTTGTAGAGGAAATGAACCACAAACTTAAGCTCACAGAGTTGGTGGGGAGGCTTATGTTTTTGCTCTGGTGTCAGTGTCTGCATAAGGAAATTGGCTGAGGTCAGGTTTACCTGCTTGTGCTAAATGCAGGGGATATCCATTTTATGATTCTTAGCACATACTATACGTCATTTGTTGGGCTAGTCCTGTATTTTTTATGCCCCCGTCCTGAAAGGTCCATTGGGGAGATGTAAGCTTTGTAAACTTTTAATTTCTATATTTTTTTCATATTTAGACCAATTTTTAAATGTATAACCAATAGTTGGTGTTTATTCTTTACAGAGGTGAATTAATGTCTGCGTTACCCAAACTACAAGAACAAGTACAGAGTTATCTGACTGTGGCTGACAAGAATTATAGTCGAGTTAGTCGTTTACGTAGCATGAAAGAACTGAAGGAATTAGTCGGGGAAGCACTGGCAGATACAGACCATGCTTTATACTCACTGAAAGACAGGTAACACATGTCATGGCTTAACAGTCATAGAATTTCCTTTAATTTGTATCCTTGTCACCATATATTTGAAAAATTTCTAGAGATATATGTTAAATCAGAAATAATCAATTAATCTGTATCCCGAAAATATAAACTGGACAATATTGGTTATATATTGCTGACTAATTGGTGTCCTTTTAATAGTTTAATAAATTGGGGGTGGAATGATTTTTTTTAATGACAAAAACTTTAACATGAATGTTATTAGTATATATGGTATGCTCTGATATGGTTCCCAAATACCACCAAATGTTGTGTTGTTTATACATCAGTATTTCATTTTTATGGGTTGTTATGTAATAACAACCTATTATGGGTTTACTTCGACTTTTCATCCAGGGCTATCCTGTTAGCAGTGAAGAGGTCATGGAGGTTGCATTCGCAAAATATAGTCCAACCCAAGAATTCATCTTTTACAGAAAAGTCAAATATTTTGGTGTAAATAAAATTTTATCTAGTTTGAATAATCATTAAATGAAATACCACATGATTCTACTTACTTTTGCCTTTCCAAATTATACAATATGATTTGTAGTTAGTTTCAACCGAACTTCATCGATCTATTTATAAATATGGGATTCCACTATAATAAGATTCCAGTGATGTTAAACTGCAGTATTACTCCTCCATTCATCATGTTGATATTGAGAGTTACAAGCATACAGCGATGTAAATAGAAATAATTATATATCGCTGATACCAACGTGAAGCTAAATCAATTTCTATTATACTTTCAAGAATATGTATGTTTTCTAGTCCATGGAAAAATGGAAATCAAAGCAGAATAGAGGGTACAGCATCGAGTAGGAGGTGCTTGTTATGCAAATGGCGCATGAAAGTTCCTGTCCATTTTGAAAACTATCGAGATAACGTGTTTAATTTGTTAACTAATTGCTCTACATAACCTGCCTTAATGAGATTCCCCGTGCATATTTCCTTTATTTATATACCCTATATGTTGACCACATGCCTTACACAACCAGCGACTGCTCAATTTCAGCGGACGGTCACTTGTATACTGTGTGTATTGATATCGCCATGGGAGGTAACTCAAACATTGAATGTTACAATTTCCAGTTCTTGTTTCCGCGCAAGTTGGGAGAAAATAGCCATATCCTTTGTCGGGTGTTTACATAACAATTATCACAACTTTTTAAGTTAATCACAATTAGATTGGGATGTATAAACCTAAACTTTTTGTGTAATTGGTCTGTTCATAATGGATTTCAAACAGAAACAATGTCCTCAACAAAAGTTTTATCCATTGCCGAAAGCGTTGATATCTATAAGTGAAATTGGTGCTAGATCGTTTTGCTACATCACTACTTTAGGCCCGAATTGTGTTGATAAAAAATTATTTCTTTAACAATAAACATTGGGTAAACTGTCTTTTTTCACCCCATATAGTTATTTATACTAAGTAATACAAGATAGAGAACGTTGTTTGGTTGTTTATTTAATCTAGGCAGAGTATATGTTCATGTACCACGGAATGTCCTTAATAGGATTGTTTATGTTCAATATTACAACCCCAAAATTGTTTTAAATCACAGCCATTTTTCGCTATGAAAACATTTATTTTAACAGTTCCCAGAAGGTTCCATAAATGCTCATGTTTTATTTTGAAATGAGTGTTAATGCACGACAGACAACATTTAAAGTTGGAGCGGAAGATACAACAAATAAAATTTCTAATGTTAATTTTCAGTTTATTTAGAGGCTGGAAATTGAAGTTTTTTTGTTATTTGTTTTTAGATCTACATTAATTTGATTTATTTTCATTTCATATATGTTAGATAGAAGTAATTTGAATTCCATGGCTATTTTGCCAAAATAACAACCCATTTCAGTACTTTCAGTACTTTGACTTTTTGTTGACACAGACAGTGAAGGTAAATATATCTTTTATAGGTTTGATGAGTATTCCATTGTCAAAACAGCTAGAGATAGTGCAAATGAAATTTTACAGGAAAAAATCAACGAGTTTAGCCACTGGCAGAAATTGCACAAGGTAAATTTTGATGTTTATATGTCAATGAATTAATTGTTTTTTGTTAAAAAAATTCATTATGAGAATTGCAATATTTGATCTTACCTATCAGTGAATGAACAACAGTGGAATCTGTCAAGACAAACCTCGGTCAATATTGGTTTTCAGGTCAATATTACACCATATTCACCCACTTATAAGTCCATAATTATATATTAAATTTTCTGTCATTTTACAGCATGTGATGCAGAGCATACAGGGATCAGCTTTCCAGAAAATGTGTGCAGATGTTGCTAATAACCTCAATCTGGGTTCCCCAAGCTTTGCTGCAGCAACAGAATTTTTACAAGGAGCTGGCCAAAGTCAAATCGTAGCTCAGGTGTGATATTTGTAAAATTTTATTTTTTAGCCCCACTGGTTCCTGGGGAATATAATTTTGTGTTGTGTCCTTCTGCCAGTCTTTCTATCCCTCCTTCCTTTGCCTTTGTCTGGGCCATGTCTTCCCCATTTCTTCAACTAGGTTCTCCATATGTCTTAAGTAAATGAAGTGTCACAGTTCCAAATAATTATTGTCTAAATATGATATCAAAATAGAAGACAATCTTGTGAAAATCTAGAAAAACTTCTTGTTGTACTCTGACAATGTCAATGAATGTTGCATGTACATCTATACTCAATCTTCCTCCATTTTATTTTGTGCATGACATTACAAATATGAACAAAATGCTTATTACCAAGGAAAGCACAGGATTTGAATTTCTGGTGTTTACAGGATATTTATTTACTTAGATGACAATTTTGTGATAAATATATGCTTTTTCTATACCCAAGTATGCAAATACATGTACTGATATATGTTTGAATTTATTTTGGTGTTTTATTGCCCAATATTCTTAAATTTTAAGTCATTATAGAGTTTGTATCTATTTTTTTCAGTGTGAGCAGTTAGAAAACGAAATGGTTAGTTACCTTCAGTTACAGAGAACACACCTGCACCATGCCATAGATGTTCTTCATACTTATGCCACTATTATTTCTCAGGTATGTTATATACTGTCTTTTTATGTACATGTAGTTGTCAATTTGTAATTAAAACCTGTCGGACAAACCTGATAAACATTTTTTTCTTTTGTTCTTCAATAATTCTTCGTCTTATTCTTCTGAATTAAATTTCAAAAGAAATAGATATATTTTATGAAATTTGTGAATTTCTTGGACAGTGAACTTAACCATTCTTTGAAATCGGCAGTCCAAATGTGAAATCAGGGGTTGATGGGTCAATGTACTGTATGTTTTTGTATATAACAAAGATTGAGAGGAATAGAAACATATGAATTTATATGATATCATATTATATATATTTATATTATATTTATATTTATATTTTTATTTTATGTGTATGGTACAATTTTCCTTAACATGTAGCATGGGCGTCGGAACCGGGAGGGGGTGGGGATGGGGGGCTTAGCACCCCCTTTTTTTGCAAAGATAGACATAGGTGTTGAAAATTTGGGCTTAGCCCCCAGATGTTTCTGGCGTGTGTGTGTGTTTTAAGTTGGTTTAGCCCCCCACTTTCAATTTGCTTCCAACGTCTATGTGTAGTGATGTAATTCTATTTAACCATTCCTATACACTTATATGAGTCTGTTTTGATTTTAGTTTGGAACAGTTTTTGCTGATCAGAATCGTACTTGCCACTACCAGTTGTGGTTACAAGAAATCTTATGTGATTTTACTACTGAGAGGTAAGGGGAGATAGTACAGAATAGATAATTGTAGAATTGTCATTTTCTGAGAGTATGCTGGAGTAATATTGATAAACATATTTATAAATCCAACAAAATCTGGACCGTACTTTCAATTTTGCCATAACCAGAATTTTGATTCATCTGATTTCGACATAATGAGATTTTTCTGTATCTATAAGGTTAAGGAGAAGTTTAATTTTAGTCAACATTAGGTAAAAATTTATTGGACTTTAAAATATTCATGAATGACTTACTTCTGGAAGCATGGTGTGGCTCAGACACATCTGATCTGAGTTATCTAGTCTGTTTCAAAGCTAACTTTATGTGATAGAATTCATTCATATTCTACAGTGTACATGGTGTAAAATGTGTACTTCTGATGCAGTCAAACTCCTAAAATAAATTTCTTGTGAACTACCCAGTAAAGGTTTTCAGGATTTCATGAAATGATGAATCAACATCATAAAACCATGTTTTATTTTGTAAAAGAAACCACATATTCTGATGACAATGTTACTGTTGATTTCAATTCAAGTTGCATTAAAAGTTTCATTTTGTGGTTGATTGACAGGTGTCAGGAGGTTGTAAATCAGTTTCATGATCTGTACGGAAATCCTGGATTTTCTGCTGCTAAAACTCAGCAGATTCTGAACTCTGAGGCAAAACTACAGAATATAATAACGGATGTCAACTCACGCCTCATAAAGGTATGATTAGTTTGAATGAGATAAACCTGTTCACTCTCTTGCACAAATGCACCCACAGTCACTGACATGTGAACACACATACACCTGCTTAGTGCACTTACTCACTCAGACACACCCCTACTGGAACACATGTAGACACACATACACCTACTTAGTGCACTTACTCATCCAGACACACCCCTACTGGAACACATGTGGACACACATACACCTACTTAGTGCACTTACTCATTCAGACACACCCCTAATGGGACACATGTGGACACACATACACCTACTTAGTGCACCTACTCATTCAGACACACCCCTAATGGGACACATGTGGACACACATACCCACTACTAATGGGACACATGTGGACACACATATACCTACTTAGTGCACTTACTCATTCAGACACATCCCTTCTGGAACAAATGTGGCCACACAGACACATTGATATGTTACATGTAATATTCATATTATATCCATCTTCTTTTAATCTAAACTGCTATTGAAAAACATGTCACTGTTACTCCATATATTACAATTCAATGACAGGTAAAATGGCACAATTGATTCAGAACAAAGAGGATTGCACTATAAATTTACCACATTTGATAACTTTCAAATTAAGAACACTTACTCCAGCTACAAAAGAGGTTCAGATGACCCATTTGTATATCCCAGTCTGTTATAATCCTATTGAATTATTATGCTTAGCTGTGTTATCATGGCTGAGTGGTTAGAGCATCACACGTTTAACCACAAAGTCTGTCATCTCTAACCAGCAAGGGTTAGAACTTAACCTGATTTTGTTAGAAAGCTAGTGGTCTTTTCCCAGGGACATTGCAACTTTCCTCTATCATCTACCATTAAAACCTGTAGATCTAACCCACAATTTTTCACTTATATGGAAATGTCATCAGTTTTAGGTGAAGTGCCGCAAATTGTGACCTACCAGTATGCTATTGACTGACACCAATGCAGTGAGGATTATTTTTGGTGTTACATCTACTGTGATACTGGTCCACAGTTTTAAGTCTCATCCAAAAGACCTATTACTTTCACTTCTTACACCAAGTTTTTGGTGATGGAAAAGTCATTACTTTATTGTTAATGTCTTGGATATTGAATTGAACTTGAATTGAAGCCGGAACCTTCCAGTTGTGATTTGAACACTCCACCACTAGACCACTGTAAGTGGTTGTAGATTTGTCACCTGTACATCACAAACAAGTAAACTTTACAGACTTTCCTTTAACTTTAACTTTACTTGAAGGGACATTAGCTGTGCTTTTTTCAAAATTGTCTTCCTTTTTCACAACTTTGATTGATACACAATAACAAACTGAGATAGACACAGCATAAAAATTCTTAAATATATATATTTTTGGAAATTGCTTGGGAAACCCAGTTTAGGCACTTTTTCACTTGCAATTGATTACCGTAATCGGTCGTGTATTATCTGCATTTATGTATTATCCACACCCCCCATTTCAGCATCAGATCTCGGAGAAAAAAATGTGTTCGTACTTTTAGACCTAACCTGCATCTGGGTTTTATACATGACCATTACTGGGGCATTAGTATGACCGATAATCAGACTAATTTTAATTATCAATCCTAAGATCGGTATTTGACAGAAATAGATAAATATTTAGTAGATAAAAGAAAATATGATACTATGAGATTTGAAATAAATGTAAAAGTACAAAAAGGGATTCAGAATATCACTACAAGATACTACATATGCTGTTCCGTGTGACTCCCTTATTTACAGTTACAGTATGGCGGTTCACTTTGTCATCTACAAGCGCGAAATAATCACTAGAATTCGAGTTGAGATTGTTCATATTTTCAATAATATCATAAAACTCTACAAGGAAGGTTAACAGGACACACAGGTACTGTACTATTCTGTTTCCCATGGATATTCTATGATTAAAGCCATGCCTGGTTACCAATCGGCAATCAGGAGGGTGTGACAGTGTAAGTGTCACTTGCTGACCAACTTTGCACTGAGCTAGTATTTATAGGCGATTTGTAAACTGAAATACACATGCACACACACACTGAACTACACTTGTACTGTATTATCCGCACACCCATCCCTGAGACAAATTTTAGAGTGAATAGAGTGCGGGTTATACACAGCCGATTACGGTAACTTAATCTGGCTATTTGTATATGAATGCCAAATGGGACCTGACTTTATTTTCACAAAATATATAGGAATATAAGATTTTTAATGCCTGTGTTTAGTCGTTATTTGTTATTGTACATCAAGTACAAGTAGTAAAAGTTGAAAAATTTGAAATAATTTTTTTCTAGTAAACACAGCTAATGCCCCTTTAACTAATGAATAATCAAATTAATTAGATAAACCCAAAATTGAATTTTATTAATTCCTTGTGATTGGTATTTGTTTTAGTTATTGGAGAGAAGGAGCCAGGAAAATAGTGACACAGGGATGCTGGAACATCAAATAGAGGTTTTTCAGTGTTTTTCAAGGTTAAACACTATTTTTTCTGTCCCTGAATGCCCCTTTAACTGTCTGTTTGTTGGAATCAAATAAATTTTTTTCTCAAATTTTTATTCGGCCGTGTATAATCCGCACTCTTTTCACCTAAAATTTGTCTCAATGGGGGTGCGGATTTACTACAGAATCTTAATTTTTTGTGCATGAGATTCGATGTGGGTGGTAAGCCTGTTTTTTTTTTTAGTAATAACTGGAGTCAATGTATATCATCATTTATGTCTACAGTGACAGAATAAATCAATAAATGAATCTTGTTGTCTTTTATTTTTGTGTGTTTCAGTTTACAAATAGGGATGCACTTGTGTAATGAATCCCTTGATTGAGGGTGTTGTGATCAAATAACGAAGTGCTGTGCAATAAGTTGCAGAATTCAGTACCTGTTGCTTATCTTCATCATGAAGTTTAGTTATTATTGTCTCAACAAGAATTCTATTTTTTCTGTGAACGACGAAGCGAACAGCCATGTTGAGTAAATCTGGAAAGAATATGTAGTATCTTGTAGTTTCGTATTTTATGTAGTTTTGCGTTGTTTGTTTTAAGACGATGACTGTATAATGTTTTCTGGGTGTTTTGTTCTGTGGAGGAATGTTATTTTACACATTTCGTACAAAAGGTATATACCAGTAACTCTCTTACTACCGTACATCTACAGTGTAGTACTAAGTTATGGAACATGCTAATTATACAGGTAAGTACGATGAGTTAATTCTAAATTGAAAATATGATAAAAGGTGTAAAATAACACAATGCCACACCAAGGTAATTAATGTTTGTAGTATATGTCTCCATTCATAATCAATGATGCTGTACTTGGATCTGTATATCAATAATTACGTTAGATCGCTTGTATACAAGTGCTCTCCGCTAATTAAAATTGTTACAAACTTTTATGTCGGTGTTCTAATACATACTATTAATTAAATATACAGGCTACCACGTCAGCAAAAGCAAATGATTGCGCTGTAATTAACGGAATGTAATTTTACAAAGACTTCGACTGATGTTTTGATATTTCTTTTGTTATTTATTTCAAATCATTAATTTGCTTATCATATCCCTTATCTAATATCTCGAATATATATATCTATAATAAATATTTATCTATTTCTTCCAAATACCGATCTGCGAATTTTGAAAATATTTCCGATCGTCACACTGCACTTATACACAATAATAATCTCATTTTTTGGAAAATAGTCGGATTATACGCAAAGTCCTTTTTTCTCCGAGTTCTGATGCTGAAATGGGGGTGCGGATAATACGTAAATGCGGATTATACACGGCCAAATACGGTAGATGTGATATGTTGCATGATATCAATAAGATCAAGGATAAGTCTGGTTATTAGCAACATTCAGAAAATATTTGCCAGAGTTATGGGACTTAAAAGTCTGTCATGGTTTATGTTCTAGAACTTTGATGTATCAATTAACGGTGACTTGAGTCAAAGAAGCACTCTAATTATGCTGCTTTTCACTCTGCCAGCCTTGACTATGATATAGAGGACTAAAACATAGTTGTTTTGAAAACACTGAAAAATGTTATTACCCTGGTTACTTGACTGGTAATATGGACGTGATGCTGTTTAGAGACAGCTGTGTAAACTGTCTGAAGTAATGTACAAATTTGTTGTGTAAAAAGCAAACTAAAATTGTCATTTCTGTCAGCCGTTATGATTTATGGGCATAAAAGTACAAATGAATTTGATTTATGGGCATAAAATTACAAATGAATTTGCCTTTGTAATCCTACTTTTTGCCTAGGATTATCGGCAGTTTAACTTGTCTGGTGATTCAACAGAAGTTTTAAAAGTGTCAAAAGATAAGTCCATTTGGTTAAGGATTTGGTTAAAGTTTTTTAATTGGTCACTATTCACTAAATAATTATTTCACTGGTAGAGGACATTCATTGATTCTTCAATACTATCAGAAAGTTTGTCATTATTTGCAAAACTAGTTTTATTATGAAGATCTGTTTTACTGCAAATATTTCTCTTAAGGATGCAAGCCAACAGAAATGATATTGTTATGTATGTTTGTACATATTTCAGTGTTTGTTATTTTACAGATAATGGCATGAGCGGTGTATCCAGTCTGATGGCATGGATAATATCAGCACTGTGTGCTCTAAACAAGAGATATAATCAAATGGAAGGAGCTGCTGCTGGTAAGATGGAAGGGTCATTTTGATTCTAATAAATAAAAACATTTATAAAGGACACTTTGGATAATCTTAATTCTTTTTTAATGGTTTTAAACATCACACTAAACAAATTTTCATTTATATGCTGATGGTCAGTTTGTAATGGTGGAGGAGAGAACTCAATTACAATGTAAATTGGAAGTGACCACTGACCTTTTGCAAGTAAACTGGCAAACTTTCTCACAAGATCAACCTAGGATCCATTGGTGCTCTAACCCATGCTGACATGAGAAACTTCATGGTTTACAGGGCAATGTTCTTACCACTCAGCCCTGGAGGTCATATTTCATGAATTGCAGTACAAAACCTCTTTTTGATCATTTTAGTACAGTTTGCATGTAACTAACTGTTGACAGTCAAAACAAGTCAGTGTAAGATTTTTAAAAAACATCTTAGTTTTATCTTACTGGAACTTAGGCTCAGTTTTGTCTCAATGGTACTTAAACTAAGCATGTAATAATTAATTGTATATTGATTGTACTGTAAACAAAGTCAGGAAGTTTTCTTTGTGGTGTCAAATGAGAAATAACCTTTAAGTAGGTATTACTATGAAAGACTTTACATTGAATTGGACTTTCTTTGAACTTTCTGTGCTGGGAAAATTTGGAATATGCTGATTTACCAAAAAAAATATTAGTTCAATAGACATCTGCATGAAAATGTATATTTGATGAATTTTGAGTTTATACCCTGATGAGAAAATTGAGATTTGCCACTCATTTTTCTGTTAAGACTTTGTAGTGCTGTATTGGATGTTTCTAGACTTATTCATGATATCTATTTGACTACAGGAGCTGGAGAACGTTTGATGGATTTGACTTCACGAGATGGTGACTGGTTTCTTGACGAGCTTTGTAGTATGAGCAGTAACGTAATGCATTATATTGACATGTTAAAGTCAAGTGCTGCAGTACACGACCTAGAACATTTCCCATCTTTGTATCAGGCACTCTTGTCAACTCACAATGTCTACATTGCTCTTCAGGTAATTGCTACACATACTTATTGTACCCAGAAATTAGTTACACATTGAACTGTCTTTGTGACAACCATGTTTGTCCCTTGAAGATTATATCCTTGTATTGAATTTGCTCTTATAGAAAAACATGCCACAAACCACACATCAATTGACTGTAGCTAAAGACAAAGATCTGTAGTTTAAAAGGATGCTGATAGATGAAATAAAATCTATTTGAAGTCTGCATAAACTCATAATTACTGTTCCATTTATCAAGTCCAATAAATACACAATCTTTGAATACAAATTACCAATCTCATTTTAATGTGTCATTGTATCCTAAGATCTTTCAAAGTAAATTTACATAAGACTGGACAATTATGACAATAAATGACATTATGTATGTTTATAAGCAAAATTCTTTTGAAAGGTGAAATGTCAGAATAATGATGGACATTATAAGGTGGTCTGTCTATAATTCATTTTTCTCTTCAGGAAGTGATCAGATTTCCTCATTTTCTTTTTTACCTGAAATTGCTTTTTGACATTTTTGTAGGACCTGAATCTGAACTTTAGATCAATCATTTTACCTGAAGCAGTCAAAGCTATACAAGCACAGGAGCCCAGTGTTTGTCTTGCATTAGAGGAACTGGAAAATCTTCTGGTTGATTCTGAACACCCTCTAGACTCTATAATTACACAACTCGAAGTCCTACACAGAAATGCTATTATGGGAGTTGAGGTAAGAAAATGTATAATATGTGATAGGATAATAATGTCAAAATATTGGTTTCTTAATTCATTTAGTAATTCTTTAGACAGGTATACATTGCAAAAGTAGGCACAATAGTGGTTTCAAATTTTCCTTTATTATCTTTCTTTTCATGGTGTAAGGTGAAATACTGTATACCTGGATATGTTCACCCTTTTTTCACATAAAACATGTTCATCCCATCTTAAATTGGTGCTTAATCACCAGTTTCATTGATGGCATTTATGTCATTGCATTAAATTTTCACTTTCATTTTAATTTCCCTCGCTAATTTAAAGATGAAAATAGCAAAAATTAAATAGAGGTGAAAATTTCCAGGTATACAGTAATTAAACAATCTGAGAAAACTTATAAGCAACTGAGCAATCTTCAAAACTTCAGTTTCATGAAAACTGATAAACTGGAATTACAATTTCATGATGTCTTTAACAGAATGACAACCTTGAAATGATCACAGTTGTTAAGAGAATGCAAGTTCAGTATCAAGAGCTGTTTGATGGACATGGATCAGGGGAGCTAACTCCAGGACAGATGTTGCTGATGGGATTCAATGGATTGTTCACACGACTTGAAGATGAATTCACAAATCTGATGGATGCCATGGATTTCCTTCAGGTTCCAGATGTCTGGAGGAAGGTGGACGCTGTTAGAGAGGGGAAATCTATGCAGGTACTGTATCGTTTTACTGAAACCTGTAATTTTAGTTAATCAAAGTAACTTTCATATTCTTTTTATTGTGACATGGAAAGCATTATTTTTTCTGTGGAACTTGGATAGAATAGGAATTCATTACACACTAAAAATCGTCAGTATAACGATCTCATTTTGATGAAAAACAAATCAACACACATACATTTGTTTGTTTTTCTTTTTTTTCAGCTGTCATCATTTACGAGTAGTACCAGACATTTCCTATCTAATTTGTTCTTCATCAAACGTCTTCAGACCATGCAAATGTTCTTTCACATGTGTAAACAATTTGCAGGAAATATGCAAGGTAACATTTCTTTAGATATATACAGCATACATTGAAATACACTGTATAAGCTCATCCAATGATAGTAGATTCTGTTTATATTCTTCTGGTAGCATAATTAACTTCCTGTTGACATTTTGTAAGTACACTAGACAGTATATGATTCAGCCACTGAGAAAATCTACAAAATTAGAAATATTAAATCTGATGGAATTCTTTGTTTTCTTACATTTTATTGGTTAATTTGTTGTAAGGACCCATTTCTCAGCCTATGGCTCATATAAGACATTAACAGGTCAGTGAGAAGCACTATCTCTGCCCAGTGAATAAGCTGCATGGAAGCCTGAATTTCATTTTCTAATCTTGCAAATTTTTGAATGTATAAATGGATGATAAACATATAACCCCATATTACATGTATTTAATATGTAAAAGTGGAAACCTGTGATATATTGTTATTTTTGTATGTAAAGTTTTGTAAATGTTCATTTATATATATGTAATACATATTGTAGGTGTAGAGGGCGGAAACTGCTATGATGATGAGCAGCTCTCCAGGCCAATCAAACGATTCATTGCAGAATATGTCAGAAAACAGGTAAATTAAAAAGATTCTGATAATGTTTAGTTTCTTTCTGAATTAGTATCAAATATCAAATAATCTGAATTTATTAACTGTACCATGTTTACTTCACCTCTATATCAATCTGATTTATTACTTTATAACATGGAATTCTGATCCTATTGTCTCATATACTGTATAACTGGACATTTTTGCTACAGTTTAATTTTTACCAATTTTGCTGTTGGAGGAAACAAAGGATTAAATAATGAAAGTGAAATTTTCAAGCTAAATAATTAAAGATCGGTCATAAATAGCATCAGTGAGACTATAGTGATATAGGACAAACTTAAGATGGGGTGAATATATTTTCTGTCATATAAGGGTGGAAATAACCACAGGTGAAAATTTTCAGGTATTCAGTATCACGATCTTGGGCAAATTTCTCATTAATTATTCAAGTGATCACTGTTCAGTCTGATTTACCTTTCTTTCAATTGATACACATTTACTTTGATTAATTACTTTATACCTGGAAGGCTTTGCTGTTGTCTCATTTTCACCATTCTTGTTCTTATATGAGAGAGCAGAGTGAAGGCAAAAATTTCAAACAGAATAATTGAAGCATGGATATACATGTCATACACATGACTATTTAGGGCCAATTTATGATGGGACAAATATGTTGTCTGTCACAAAAGGGCAAACATTGTCAGGCAAACAGTATCTCGGTAGTAAAATAGCTTTTAGTTACAAAAGTTTTACCATTATTTTAGTTTCATTTCCTGACATTTTACAGGTCATTGGATTTCCATCTCAAATCCTTGGTTACATACTCTGTGTATTTGTTTGTGCCCTGCGTGTGGACGTTACAGCCGAGATAGAGCTTAAAGATATTGGTGCCGAGTCGAAGGTGCCACTAGAAGATCTCAGAAAGAAAGCAGTAGATGTTTGTTTGCGAAATAATCAGTTTCAACACATGCATTTTACACAAGCCAGTACATTAGTTAGCACTTTGGATGCTACATGGAGAAGACATGATTTAGCCAGGTGTGTATTTTATCTACTATTCTTTTGATTTGATTTATACATGGGTACTTTTGAGGGGTTATGTACCAGTGGGTATGTAGAGGATACTGTACGTGTACTTATTTTAGCAGTATTTTAATATTAGCACCTTTCGCGATCAATTCATTGCACTAATTCAAGGGCAGCACTAAAAATTTCTTCATCCTATCATTCTGTATACACGACAAAGCTATTAAAATTACTTGCGCAAATTTAAGATTTCGCTAATAAGTCTATATCTCCTTAGAGCGCTAAAATATGAGTGCACTAATTTAAATACACATACAGTTGGTGAAGTGACTCTAGATAATCGTTTATACTACTTACTTTGACTGTCAGAGGCACAACAAATCCATTCTAGTCTACTTCATTTTGGCAGGTTTTTGTAATATTTTTGCAAAATGTGTTAACCTTTATTTGAATCCTTCAAAGAAAAATAAGAAATAGTTGTATATCATTAATGTTTACCACTGAAAGCTAGGAGATTGTACAATACACATGGTTGTGTATCACAGTATATTGATAGATTAATGTAGGAAATTATACATTACCTTTGATTGTTTATTATTGTATACTATATGTTTCTTGTTGTGAATTGTACAATATCCTACAGTAATCTTACAATATGCAGTAATAAACAACCACTTGATTGTTTATCACTGTAAGATTAATTTAAGACATTATATTGTAAGATTATTGTAGGAGCTTGTAAAATACACTTGGTTGTTTATGACATTATAAGATATTGTAGGAGATTGTACAATACACTTGGTTGTTTATGACATTATCATATATTTTAGGAGATTGTACAATACACTTGGTTCTTTATGACAATATGAGATATTGTAGGATATTGTACAATACACTTTATTGTTGTGTATTACAGTATATTGTATGATAATTGTAGGGTATTGTACAATACATTGGTTGTTTATTATTATATTGCATGATTTTTTTAGGAGATTGGACTCCAGTATTGAAGTCATGAAGGCAGGTCTACAGCGGTCACAGCTACAACTAGCTAGACTTCAGTGGTTACACGAGGACGTCTTTGTTAATGCTGGTCGTCATCTCAATCAAATGGTGTTACCAAACAGAGGTCAAGTAATGTCTGGTATGAGAAAGGTAAATATGACCTTGAATTAATTTTGTATTAAATCATTTTATGGTGTTATACAGTTCACTATCAAATTAAAAAAAAAATTATATAAGCAAAAACTTGTATGTTTGTTGGAATATTATTGATTGGTTTATAATCCAGTTGTGATAAAAGTGCCACCGTAATTGAACAATATTATGAAACACTCCATTTGTACAGAAGAGTTTGCTTTATATTTTGTTGTTGTTATGTGAGTATACAGGCTCTGGTAGGAATAGATGGTACTTTATTGTCCCGTTGTACTAACTTTGTATAACTATATCACACTATTAAATCTGTTTTACAGTGTGATATTTTTTCAGAGCTTGCAGGCTGTAGTAGTACAAGAGAGTGGTTAATGCCCTGTTTTACTTATTTATACAACAGACTAGAGCCTGTATGTTCCATAAAACATCATAATATAGAATGAAAGAGATCTATTTTATAATGTCATGTTTTTTAACAGAGCATGCAGGCTCTAGTCAGACAAGAGTGGTTTGGAGTCCTGCTGTGATAACTTTATACAGCTGAATCACAGTACAGATCTTTTTTCACAATGTGATTTTTTTTTCAGAGCATGCAGGCTCTAGTTGGACAAGAGAGTGGACTAGTATCTTGCTATACTAACTACATACAGTTAGAGTCTAGCATCATACAGAGACTAAAGTGGGCTGCCGGTGCCAATCCGTCACTTAACCTAGTCTTACAGCAGTTAGATGAGTCCAGTACGTACAGGAAACAGTTGTATGAGGTTAGTTTGGTTTAGAATCTTAATCAATAATTTGATTCTCCTATTTTGTTATGTTTGCAGTGTTTGATTATCTTACAATTTCTTTCAATAATTGCTAAAATGTCATTTTTATTGCTTTAAATCAACTCATTCACTTCTAAAGACATATTTAGACTGGTGTAAGTCATTGATTTACAGAAGAGTTCAATGTTTTTTCAGGGTTCGGTGTGTTTATGGGACTTCTTAGTACATAAAAGTAAAAATACAAACTATCATTTTGGAATTTGACAAGAACTGATTAATTTTCTGTAAAATCCACAAATATTGACAGGCAGAGATACTTGTTGTTTTTATAATGGGTCTGTTTTAGGTCATGAGAGTCACTAAGGTTACTGATTAAAAATGTTCTTTTTTTTTTGTCATGCAAGGGTTTAGGTTTTTATATGATTTGATTAGCTGATAGTCAAATGATATAAAGGAGAAATTTCTGTTTAGAATAGTAAAATATTGTTATCATAGCATCTAATTTGTAGTCCACTACTGCTGAATCCAAATACTCAATGGTCTCAGAGTGCTTGTTGTAGAAAGATCATTTTTGCTCAGAATCTTAAATGTAAAGTGGGGCACTTAAGGGACCAGCAAATATTTACCTTTATATGTAGGTGACCCTTATACACAGGTTCAATTTAGTTGAAGTATGCAGTCAAAGGACTTGAAAAAACTGGCCTTTATAAACAGGTTATCCTTATATAGAGGTGGCCGCAATAGCAGGTTTTACTGTATGTACCTTTCCTACCTAAGGTGTACAAATGATATATTTGAAGAACAAATCACTGTATATTGGTCTTTATCAACAATTCTTTACAGGAGGAGAATAAGAGAAGTGCTGAGGTTGTTCAGCTTTGTCAAGGCATCCTGCATCTAGAGGCTTTGAGGACTCGCACACCAGAAGCACTAGCATCTGACACCAATTTCCTCAGTCTTGTTAACAGGTAAACAGGATGTTTATAACCACAGCATTTGTTTAATTCATTTTGTATTATATAAATGTTGTTAAAAAATTCATTTTGTTTCATTATGTGAACTAAATTACTGTAAAATTGTATCATTGTTTTGGGGCTCTGTTGTCAGTTGTATTTACATGTAACTTGACACTCATGTTTTCTTTTCAGATGTACAGAAAGTTGTGTGATAACAGAATCAACACACAGTTCAGTGTCAGATTTAGAGATTCTTCTTATGGAATCAAAGGTTAGATAATCATTAGATAATCAACTGTACTTTATATAGGAATACAGCAACATAGAATTTCATTATAGTTACATTGTATGTTTGTTTGATAAAGAACTATGGACAAAATGAAATAATTTGGCATTAAATTTATTTTTTTAATTTGTTTTTTGTTTTTTTGTTTTTTGCTTTCGCAAATAAGTTCAAACTGTATTTAATTAATGAAAATTTAGATGTATAGCTGATTTATACAGGTAAATGCTGAATAGAGTTGATCTGTAGTACTGATGTGACTGTAATTATGCTAGTAAGAGTTTAGATGTATCACTGATTTATACAGGTAAATGCTGAATAGAGTTGATCTGTAGTACTGATGTGACTGTAATTATGCTAGTAAGAGTTTAGATGTATAGCTGATTTATACAGGTAAATGCTGAATAGAGTTGATCTGTAGTACTGATGTGACTAATTATGCTAGTAAGAGTTTAGATGTATCACTGATTTATACAGGTAAATGCTGAATAGAGTTGATCTGTAGTACTGATGTGACTGTAATTATGCTAGTAAGAGTTTAGATGTATAGCTGATTTATACAGGTAAATGCTGAATAGAGTTGATCTGTAGTACTGATGTGACTAATTATGCTAGTAAGAGTTTAGATGTATAGCTGATTTATACAGGTAAATGCTGAATAGAGTTGATCTGTAGTACTGGTATGACTAATTCCCTGACATTTATTTCTTCAGCCTCCCTCTGATGGACAGACAACAGACAGACAATGGTTAGAAGGATGCAAGGTGGAGGTATCTTCACAAATAGATACTCTTAGACAACATATAGAGGAACTGAAGAGAGAGAAAGAGTCTGCTAAGGTTAGTATCTTTTAACATCTAACTATTTCAGGGATTGATTTTAACCTTTTTCTTTACCTCCCTTATCAGTCATGTGACGATTAAAACTTAAGTGTGGTGATTATCTTGCCCAGTAAGAAAAAAATTAACTATGGCTATTACTATATTACTCATTTTTACATAAATTCATATTGCAGGAAAATGGTTTGAATCTTTTCTTTTTGAAGAGTAGATTTGATGGTCAGTCTCCACCATGTCATGGATGAACACCTGTAGCTCTGCTTCAGTATATCAATATTGATATAATAATGAATTTGCTTTGGTTTTTTTTTTCACTTTTTATGCCCCGGCCTGAAAGGTCTGCTGGGGGCATTTGTGTTTGGATCGTCTGTCTGTCTGTCCATAATTCCGCCCCACTTGTAATTCTGTCCCGCTTACATATAAAGTGGAATATTTCCAGTTTGAATTGTGATACAGTAACCAAACGTAGACTGTAGGTTGCTCACACTTCACTGACATCACATGTCCCTGGGGGTTGGGTAGGGTCAAAATGTAGGACATTGCAATATTTATTTGCCAAAATAGAAATTTGTTGGGACCGGGAGCATTTGTGTTTCACAAACACATCTTGTTAACCAAGTCGAGCAAACTGAAGAGATACTTTCGGTATGAAATTACCTGCCTGAAACAATGTCTGACCTGGATAGGGCAGTCAAGTAATGGCAGATGTGGGATCCTGTACAGTAAGGGCATAACACAGGAAATAAATAATTGAAGTTTTATTAAAATCTTATATTTGTTCTTGATATAACTTAAAAGACTCCAACTTATCATATCAAATAAAAAAGTATATAGAAACAGTTTTCCTTCATTAAGATTTATTGGTTTTTTTTACAGGACGGTATTGAAAACGAAGTCACAGGCATCAAAACTATATTGAGTACACATCATAAACTCATGTCTGATATTCGTACCATCCTCCGATCTATGTCAAAGGTAAATCTTTATCTGCCTTACATATTCTCCTATAATATACATGTATGTATAGAATGTTATAATGATGCTTTAATATTTCAATTTAATTTGTATTTAGTGGTTCAGTAATTTTATGCTATATGGAAACAGTCTCTGTAATTTTGCGATATCTAAAAAATGTCTCTGTATCTCTGATATCTGAAAACAATCTCTGTAACTGATATCTGAAGACAATCTCTTAAACTGTGATATCTGAAATCAAACTTGAAAACTATTTGAAAACTATGATTTTGATATCGAAGACAATCTCTGAAATCAAACTTGAAAACTATTTGATATCGGAACACAGTCTGTAACTGATATTTGAAAACAATTTCTGTAACTCTGTGATGTCCAAAATCAATTTCTGTAATTCTTATATCTAAATCCAGTCGCTGTAACTTATTATTTAATATCCATACACATCTCTGAGTTTGTGATATTAGAAAGTAACTCCTATAATAAAAGTTATGATCAGGAAGGACAACTCTTGTGCTGTTAGAAAAAAAGTATTTGCAACTGCAATGTTTTGTTACTTATATTTGTGTTATTTTTTTTCATATTTTCAGCAAGAAGAACAAGATTTAGGAGAACAGCAGATATCTGGAGGAATCCGGGAATACCTATCTACTTACAAAAGTTTCTCTGAAAATCTTGCTTCTGTTTTGAAGAGTGTTATATCAGATGACATTACAATGAGTGAAGTGGATTCAGTTATTGAAACTTTGTTGACTCAAGTCCCTAGGTAAATATGTCAGTCTTTTCAGGACATATTTTTACAGGTCATGTTGGAAAATCTTAACATATAATTGGATTTGATATCTTAAACATTTTGAAATACGTTATAGATGAATTTTATAAATTACCACTCGAAATCTAACAGAATTGACTTATTGATATATTGCAACAAAGTTTTGGCAGTCTTTATTCTGACCAATTACTGTGTTTAATATTTATATAGATGTTTATACAATATGTTTTATCAAAAAATAACAATTAATTTTACAGTATCTTTGATGACTTGATTAACCTTGCCCCACCTTTGCTGTCTGGAGAAGATGAAGTTGAAGGATTAGCCGATGCAAGCTTTGCTTCAGGTAATATTTTATATGTTGATAGATTGATTTTTTTTTTGGGGGGGTGCTTTTTTCTTTTTTATTCATTGTATTTCTGATGTATGCATGTGCATGGTAAAAGTAAGTTATTATTGAAATGTTGTTATTTGTCCTCTGAATAATCATACTCATTTTATTCACATTTTCCATTTGTTAGCATTGAAGAAGCCATCAGATCCAAAAATCCTGCAAAGTCCTGCTAGGAAGTTGGCTCTGACACACAAAGATGTTGCAGTTTCACCAGTCAGCAGCCCACAAGCAGGCCTTCTTGCCAAAATAACTGGTATGTAGTTATACGGGGAAACAAAATTATTTGTATAAAAGCCTCTCATCAGTTTTTCAAGTGATTGCCATTGATTGAAAATGGGAAATTTTTCATAGATAATATAATTATATGGTTAGAGAAACAGGAAGATATGTTTGTTTTATGAAAAGTTTAGTGTGGTTTTAAAATACTTTAGGTAAACATGTCTTGTTAACACATCGACCCCTGTGGTCACATTTAGACTCATCTGAATCAATAAATAGTAGGGTCTACTGTCATAATTCAGGGGTGAACGAGTTATTAATGAATGTGAAATTACTGTAGAATTTAGATTTTAAATCTATCACTCCCAATTTCTGACAGTGGAATTTACCATTCTTTGAAATGGACGAGTCCAAATGTGACTACAGGGGTCACAATGAAAGTGTTCAGAAACCACAACAGCCTGGATAATCATGATTATTGTAGTTAAAATTGGCCACCACAAACAAGGCATTAGCAAAAGGTCATTGTCCCATAAGATTAGGACTAAATATTGCCTGTTTCATGTGTCAGTTTCAGTTGTAATTTGATAGCAGGTAAATATTTTATTTGAGTACTTGGATTTATCATATACATTTACCATGGACCTGTAAATAAGAAACAAAAGGACTGTTTAAGATTTTGTTTTCTCTAGTAAATGTATTATGGACATATGAAGGAAATTTTTCATTGTTTGCATATATTGTAGGTCAAAGTGCCAGAAAATCCGAGAGAATATCAAGAGATCCCAGGACAGGAAAAGGTATATATGTTGTCTGTCTTGGTATACACTTATGGATTATATTCACCTTTTTGGAATGGTATTGTATGCCATACTCAATAATTTTTCTGTTAATTGATGGCAACCAGTTTTGAATAATGGAGTAAAAAACCTGGTTACAATGTGCAGTCTGCGTCAAAAGTATTTTTGGTGATGTCAAAATATTGGAAAGATAATTTCAAACTATTTAATCATTAATAAATGATGAAATAAGAATGGCGTACTTACCAAAAAATTCAGTACTTTGTTGCATGACCCTTGTCTTAAATAACATTGTAATCGTCTTGGGATAGAATGATATAAGTTTGATATATACTGATTTGAGATGGCTTGCCAAATTTTAGTGACTACAACTACAAGGTTGGCACTGGATTTAATCGTATGTTGTTCCCATTGGAGTTCTTCCAAATATTTTCTATTATGTTGAGGTCTGTGACTGTGAAGGCCATTGAAGACAATTTATTCTATTATTTTTTTTCCCATGAAATAGTCAGTGCAGATTGGTTTACTGGAGCGCGGTCATCTTGAAATATCCACTGATATATATTTAGTAGAGTTTATATTACCTTCAATGTCCACAATTGTACCAACACCATTATGAGAAATACATCCCCAAAACATCACTGATACCTGAGTACTGTTCCACCTCTCCTCAGATTTATGCCAAAAAGCATAATTGTTCTTGCCAAGTACAATCTGCATTTCATCAGAAAATTTTGTTTTGGTCCACTGATCCAGAACAGTCCAGTGCTGTCTATTATGACACCATTCTACCCGTTTTTCTGGTTTGTAGGTGAAATTGTCAAAGTTTTGGCAACATGTCTGTGGTACCCAAAACTACTCAATCTTCGTTGGATTGTTCTTTTACTAACTGGTCGGGGAATGGATTGATTGAACTCATTCATTAAATCACGGAAACAACTCCTGTGATCTTCTTTTACAAATGTAACAGCCTTATAAGAATTTAGTCACTATAGTCACTGGTCGATTTTGATCTGCTAGTCTGCTATTTTGCCATTTGTTTTCTAGGCTCCCACTTTTGTCAAAATTCTTTAAAAGTTTGGAGAAAGTTGATCGATTATACCCTGTAATTCTACCAATTTCTGCTCTGCTGTATCCTTCTTCATGTAGGTGTTAAACTTACCGTTTTATCTCAAGTGACATTTCTTTAGATTTTCTGCCCATTTTGTTGATTACTAATTTATGTATTTATTACAGCAGCATCAGTGGTAAAATTATGTCACAATGACATCATAACATTGAGCATGTGTGAATATATCCATTGTGTACACAATGTATTGCAAATAAAAGAGATATTTTTACCTATAACACAAAACAAAAGAGATATTTATACCTATAACACAACTGGCCATATAACAGTTGCATGGTTTTTGTTGATAGCCTGAAATACTTTTGTCACCGCATTGTACTAGGGAAAGAACAATGATTTGACTGGCAAACTTCCTAAATAATCAGCAGAGGTTCCAACGGGACTGAATTTAATGCTAATAAGAAGTGGGAAACTTCAGGATTTAAAGCCTGATGCTTTAAACTATCAGCCATAGAGAACTCTGATAAATACCAGCAAAACATTATAAAAATCTGTTACAGTTAAGGGTTAGCTTGATGATATCATTGTTCTGTAATTACTTACTTTTGGTTTCATTATTTTCATTTGTCCTCTAATTGAAGAAGATGGAAGGAGGACATTGTCAGGGTTTTTATCTTTTAATTGAAGTTTCTTTTGCCAAATAGCAAAACAAATACCTGTCTGTAAATTGGTGAGATCTGTCCCTCTGTCTCTCTGGTTTAACAATTTGGTCTAAAAATTTACATTGTACAAGTCATGGAAATATTACTTTTCCTCTTCTCATCTTTATTGTTGTTATTGTCATCATCATTATTATTTTCTATTACAAAAGCAATCCAAGAACGGAACTCCTATGCTGTTAGTGTATGGAGGAGGGTAAAGATGAAACTTGATGGACGAGATCCCGACCTGAACAAACGTCTATCTGTTGCTGAACAGGTAATCATTTTTACTATGCTGCCTGCATCTTATTTTTTAGCTTGTCTCTGGACACTCACAGAACACCAGTCATTCATGATAGGTAAAATACTCTACTCGGTACTTAGTAACTGATGAAACAGTAGTTCTTTATTAGTGATAATGAACTAAGTATCTGATTTGGATGATGATTCTATACATGAACAACCTGTAAACCCTATTTCTATGGAAACAGAATCCGAGGTAGATATTGATTCCAAATAAGATGTTAGCGGTGACGATGATTTTTCGGACAATTTCAATGCAGAAACCTCCTTCACGAAACCTGCGTCGACAAATAATTTTAATCAAAGCATTAAATTTAACACATTTACAGCTGAAATTGTTGGTCCAACATACAATTTCGATGTTTTATCAAGTCAAAAGTGAGTTAGAATATTTTTATCTGCTTTTTCATGACAAGTATACATGCAATTTTTATATGGAATGCGGAGAAAAAATTGTGTATACAATAAAAACTAAACAACAATTTAGAATAATTTATTCAAGTTTTTCATTAAAAAGTTCTATTTGTAAAGGAAGTAATTAAAATAAGATCATACCCTTAAAATATCTCTCATAAATTTATTCATTTCACACCAATAATTAAATTAGGAATCAGACTGCACAGCAAAACAACATCATGATGGCATTGAAAATATGCTGCAGGTAGCAGACTGGAGAAAATGTAAACTGCTACAGTGTATAACATCACTATGCAGTTGTGATGTTGCAGTATTGAAAGGGTTAATGTCTGGTCATGTAGCACATCTTTTAATAGGTTGACCTTGTCATTTTATATTTTATTTGTTTTACATGATTGTGAAGACTGTTATTTGACATTATGTTTCTTTCATTGTAGGAGCCTTTGACATTTTAATTCTGTCATTTTGACATTATTTCCTTTTTACAGGTTGACTTTGTCATAAAAGAAGCCAAACACTTAGACAACTTGGCTGTCTTATATGAGGGATGGACACCCTGGGTATGAATTAAAATATGGAAGAAATTCCAGGCTAAAGTCACTCGAAGAGATATATCTTCGCAAAGCATCTCTATACCAGTCCAGGTTCTGTGTTACGAGATGAGAGGATATGTCTTAATATCGTAAAGAAGACCAAGCGAAAATAGTATGGCTATCACATAGTGAAGCTCAACAATATAAAGCTCTCGGGCCCAGCCAGAGGGCCCTTAATATGAGAGTGAGTTAAGCTTTTCACATGTGGGGGGATGCGATTTTGCCATTGCACAAAAATCTGCTTCAAATGCAGAGATCCGTGCTGAAGAACATATACAAATGTCTGTGAAGAGCTTGTGAGACCTAGATGTTAAATTTGATGACATCATACTACGTTTGTGTGCAAAATAGACACTTTTCCTTGCCAGCAAATGTAAATTCAAGCTGTCATTATTTGTTTATTAAATTTAATCAAGCATTGAGCCTCAGTCTAAGGCCATGATGATTTATCAGAGAAAATGGAAAGTGTGTGGAATGGAATATCACAGCTTCTCTTTTTTTTCGTTTACGAATTAAAAGTGAAGAGAGAAGGACAGCTGAAGATGTTTAACAGCCAGCAGTTGTACAATACCTTTGTATTATATTTGTATATATCATTATTACATAGATGTTGCCTCATAATGGAGTCTTTGATTTAGAAAGTAAATGAAACTCTTAAACTGCTCGGTGTGTTGTAGGAATTTTGTTTACTTTTTAAATTCTTATTTCCTTTATCAAAAACATATTCATTTTTTGAGTGGTTTATTTTTGTTTCTTACTTTTCATTTCGTGTGTACTCATAAAAAATGATAAAAATTGTTTTAAAAAAAAATTGCTGTTGGAAGACGCGTTTGAAAATATATTTTTGTTCTTTGGATTATTTTTCAAGCACAGGTTCATACAAAAAGTATATATTTTTGTTGTATTGATTTTTTTTTACTTAAACAGGATTGTTTATATTAGATGTATTCATTACAGTTAATTGATTGTATTCAACTACTACACTTAACCAGTGGTACTCAACTATTGAATGACATTTTTGTTTACAATATTTGAATGGTATCATTTCTATTTGTATTTAATTATGATTTTTTTTTATACTTACATAAAATTTGTTCATATTTAGTAATATTACTGGTAACTTACAGCAAAGCCCCTAATTTTTTGTATGCTCAGAAAGAGGGATTCTGCTTTTTTCATTGCTAGATACTAAGTATCAAACTGTCATAACATCTGGTAATTGAATTTTATTTTCAGAATAGTGGAGGACGTAAATGTCAATGTCTTAAATTAATGCTATAAATCGCAACATACATATGTACCTGTCAGGATCATAGCTGGATGTTGCTGTGAATAGTAATGTTCTTGTCAGGATCATAGCTGGATGTTGCTGTGAATAGTAATGTTCTTGTCAGGATCATAACTAATTGTTGCTGTGAATATTGCCTGATTCATATAAGATGGCGGGGCGGAGTAACCTTTTGATTATCATACTGATGATTCTACTCACTTTTCGGTTATGACAAGCTGCACAATAAAAAACGTTTTATCCCTCACTGGATAATCTCTTATGTATTGTGAGAAGTAGGAACAATTTCTCTAGTCATTGTAATTTTAATGTTATACTTTATTATGTAAAATTTAAACTTGTCCAGGTCAAGAAAGGGTTCACAAGACTCCACTCCATCACGTTATTTGGATTTTGCTAGTAATGTTCTTGTCAGGATCATTGCTAATTGTTGCTGGGAATAGCAATGTTCTTGTTAGGATCATAGCTAGATGATGCTGGGAATAGCAATGTTCTTGTCAGGATCATAGCTAGATGATGCTGGGAATAGCAATGTTCTTGTCAGGATCATAGCTAGATGTTGCTGGGAATAGCAATGTTCTTGTCAGGATCATAGCTAGATGTTGCTGGGAATAGCAATGCTCTTGTCAGGATTTTAGGCAGAAAGTGCAGGAAATAGTTATAATCTTTCCAGTATTATACATATTTTGTTAAATTGTTACAAAAGATGGGTAGGTTTTATAGCTAGATATCATATTAAATAGTGACATACACATTGGCATCATACAGCCATAAATAGAAACAGACATCATTAAGTATTGCTCTGAATTGACAGATGACACATTTTGTCATTATAACAACTTGATACTACTGTAGTTATTGGCAATGACATTAGATATCTGGATATGACAGCAAAAAGTGACACTACTGACAGTCTCATTTAGTAGATATTGTAGAATACGGTGTTATATCTACATTACACCATCATAATCAGATATCAAAACAAAATAGCAGAACATTTAACTTATACATAGTTTTGGTGTAAGAAACTGATTAAAATGTCAATGTGACATATGGATTATATTATTTGAGTCAATATGTTTTAAAGGAGTTTTTTTCGGATTCATTTTGTTGATAATAAATCATAAGGTTATATATAAAACCATGAACAGAGGTTTTCCTGTCTTGAAGTTGTCCACATATTGTGAACATATGCTTTGACACCTTGTTTGAATATGTAAATGTATCTAAATAAAACATCATTACCTTGACTCAAGGTAGTCTACAATATTAGGTGTAGATGAATTGGTGAAATGAAAAATGTCTACAACTTCAGATAACTTTGCTATTGAATTATTATTTTGGCCGATTTCTTCATCAAACTCATTTATGTCACCGATAATCTGGAACATAGAATGTCACATCAACTGGGTAGTACATTTGTACTTCTAAATGAACTTCATATTCACTCTACAGTTTTTTCCCTTTACAATTGTTCATACGAGAAATTGAATTTACTGTATTTATACCTTATGATGTAGCTATACTAAATTATCTAAATTGGCATTATTTTTTTAAAATATACAATTATATTAAAGTTTTGAAGTATTTTTTCACAAACTAGATATCAGCCATTTAATTTCTAACACCATACTGTAGTTACAAAAATGAGCTTACACTTGTCAACCCCAAATATGTGTCCTGTCAAGTAATTGGTTGATATCTACATGAACTCGCACATCAAGTGTTCACCTAGATACCGGTAATAAGATTGTAGTCACACATGTATCGTTAAGATGCTGTGTGTTAGAATAATCCGTAAAAGCAACAAAAAGGTATGATTCATGACCTTTAAATGACTATATGCTGGTAATGTTTATAGATTTTTTGACATCTTATGACTTCTTATTGTTTAGATACATACTATATATTGTGTCGGTATCCATTTTCCAGTGTCACCTATAGATATGCATGTTGTTTTGTGTATTTAAATTCTACAGCTTCTTGGAAATGTTGGCAAAACTGTATATTTGCTTCAGTAAAACTTGTAACTAGATGTAAACCAATTCAGACTTTGTTTGACCAGTTAAATTTTATATCTAAATGATGTTATGAATTACAATATTATCTGATATGCGTTCATTCTTTTAATGTTTGATTTAATTATTTTCATGATTTTGGTACACTATACATGTCTCAAACACTTTTCTTTAGAGGAAAGGTTACGTTAGATATCTTTCCTTTAAAATGTATTCTGCAGTACTGGATGTAATATTATGGATAATTATATAGGTTTTCCATACAGCTTAGCTTCAGGTAATTTGCATTAACTATGGCATATCTGAAAACGTATCTTGTAGAATTCATTAGCCACATTCATGGTAAAAAATTGTGCACAAATTTGTTTCAGTTTTTTTTTTTCAACATTTGGTAGAGTATACTACTTGCTTGCTTCATTTACCATCATATATGTATGTTGCCTAATGTGCAGGCTGAAAACAAAGTATATACGTTATGTATTTTTGGCCATAGTATTTTTCCATCAAAGGATTTTTTGTTTTGTTTGTGAATTTCTGTTTTTCTTTTTGATGAACACTAACAACATTTGCTCCGTTATTCATCATTTTTTATCAGGATAAAGATAACATTAAAATGTTATTAAAGTGTCCAGGAATAATTTGGACTTGGGACATTTTGGGAATATATGTAGACATGTTGGCATGGATTCATATTCACATTATCTTGATTTGTATGTAAACTGGTTGTTCCATAATTTGTGTATTGTAGCATCTAGATATATATCAGAATATCACTTTTGTTGTTATATGTGGGGTTTAGTTTGCGGTATTCAATAAAGTAGTGTAGTTAAATTGGTTTTTGTTGTCTTCAGTCATCAAAGTGGTCAAGAAACCACTTTTCTGTTTCATGTATTACATGTTATGATTTTGTTTTATTATTGTTTTATGCTGAACTCAACAATTTTTAAGTCAAGTGACGGCAGCCACTTTCAGTAGTGGAGGAGACATCATGAAAAGCCCAAATGTCTTCTGTATAAAGACTGTGAAAAATCCCCTACTTATTCAGTCTAGGTTCCAGTGGTACTCAAACTTGTGTTTCCTGGAGTTGAAAGACTTTGATTTAAAAAAATTATACTATTGCGCAAGTTGTAAAGAGACATGCGATTTGTTTAGTCAAGGCATGTCATATTTCCTGGGGAAAATCTGACTTGTCACAGGTGAACGAAACATCTCATCTCCATATAACCAGGGCAATAAATCATTTATTATACCGACATAAAGAATCAATAAAGACTACGCTCAGAATTTTGCTGATTTCATCAGCTTCAGGAGGTTGAAAAAGCCATCTGCTGTGATCTGACATTTTTGTTTATGTTTGGAACACCTCAGAGATTCCCATATCCCAAGTGACAACTCTGTCTAAAACCCAAAAGGGGCTTTCAATGGGGGAAGACTTGAAATTTTGTCGTCCTTGCATATGACGGCTCTCAAACCAATCCCCGACTATGTGTTATCTTAGTATAATAATAATAACCACTCTGCCATGGAGGTTTGAACTTAATATGATGTTCATGCCGCTAATATCAAGCCTTAATGAAAACATTGGTATTTGTAATTACCATTTATATCTATTTAACTGACGATTGTTGGTTTTAACACTACATGCAGTTACGAAATAAACGAAGAGTATGTCTTGTTTCACAATAAGTAAATGCCGAGAAAAAATGATAACATGGTACAGCACAGTTATGTGACACGGAAGGTGATTCAAAATAAGTTGGAAAACAAGAGTCGCACATTTGCAAAAAATAGCTTTATTGTAATTTTGCATTATAAATATTTGAAGTTACAGAATGGTCATAATGATACCGTATAAATTTCTGTATCATACTAAAGCAACATCAATAACACTGTAATTATGCAATCTACTTCATCTGACCACATTGCTTCTTCCTTGAAATATTTTTAATTTGACTCATTATTGCTATTATTATATAAGATTAAACTATAAAGATAAATATCACATATAGTAATACTGGTATCAGTAAAGAGAAAAAATCAACACAAAATCACAAATATACCATTCACAAAGGTTTACAGTCTTTACAAGGTTAAGTAACAGAAAGATTGTCCTGTGTATAAAATATCAATAAAAGTTTACACGAATCTGCAGAGATATCTTAATACAATGTGAATAACAATTTAATATCTACAACAGATAAATCTTGAAAAACATTTGGGAATAAAAATAAGTATTTATACAGAAAACGTTTTTCAACTCTTTTCTTGTAACTGTGGGCATACCAAGTTCAAGTGAATCATGGAAATGAAAAATAATTTAAGTTAAACTTGTTAGTATTATGCAAAGATCAATTTACTACTCCTTATTTATTAAACATATTTATGTAACTTAATTTTGGCTACAGATTTATCCCCTTTTTAATTTGGCAACTTGCACTACAGGCACAGGAAATTCATATCTAAAAAGATACAAATCAAGGCTAACATGGATATGCACAGGTATTTCTTCCTTACTTGGTATGTATTATCTCAGGTAAAAAAAAAGATACATAATATTTGATTGCACTGAAGAAAGGGAAAAAGCAACACACATCATCTACAAACATCAGAACATACTAAGGTCTGAACAAATTCAGAACAAAAATAAACAACACTTCAGGGGATGTACAGGATTACATTTTTTTATTTTGAGCATGATTTCTTTGGAATTAGAAGATCACAATTTTACTCTATTCGTTAATAAAATCTTTTATCATTTATTCCAGTACCGTACTATAGTATGCTGGTTAATGTTACAAGAGTCCTCAACAGATAAAAATTCTGAAATATATGTAAAACACTTCAAGATAAAACTACTGCTAAAAAGTTTATAAATACACTGGAATTTATCACAACCCTTTCAACCCTACAGACAACAGTGGACCAGACTAAACAATAGAAAAGAGCATAGGCCTTCTCTCTAGAAACTTGGGGTTTAAAGGTTAAAGACCATTCAATCAATCCTGGTGTTGGTTTTCAATCGAGGCTCTGTTTAAACATGTTAAAAGCCTAAGAGATTGTTATTCCAAATCAAGTATTTTAAGACAGGTGGATTTTCAGGACAGTAATTTCCCAAGATTGGTTTCATCGTAATTATCTTCTAGAAATCTTGCTATGCTTGGTTATACAGTGAAATGGAACAATTTAATATAAATGTTCAATATGGGATACTACATACCCTAATTTTTTATTTTCTATGATATTCGACATGATCATGTTAAGTAGATGTAGTTAATTTTTTAGAATTCTGGGATCTGAGATTTATTAACACACTAAAACAAGACACAAGATTCATCACAGCATATGGTCATATACACAAAGAATATGAAAGACTATAGTAATGAGATGTTTTAAGAACCAATCAGGTCAATTGCTACTGGAGAAGTATCACACTAGAATGACAAACTCTTGATAAGTCTGTTTCTATTTTATGATTGGACTACTGGCAGACATCACAAAAGCAGCTTTTGTAGAACTATATCCTCAGGAAGAAATCATGTAAACACACCTTAAAAACAATTGCACTAGCTGATATACACTTACATTATTATTGGGTGAAATTGAACAATTATATGCAGTGTGAAAATTACAAGTACATTAATAAAAGCACCTGCCTTTTCAGTTATATAAAACCTACAATTTGTTTGAATATAGAAACATATAAACCAAGAGCAAGGGTAGAAACCATTGTAAGTACAACTTGACTCAAGTGTTGAAATCACAGAAAGTCCATTTTACATCAGTTATAGGAAATAATCAAGATTCCACCTCCATTCAAGTGTAGGAACCAACCTAGAGTCCATCTTTATTTAAATGTAGGAACCAACCTTGAGTCCATCTTTATTTAAATGTAGGAACCAACCTAGAGTCCATCTTTATTTAAATGTAGGAACCATCAAAAGAATGTCTTGACTTATGTGTGGAGACCATTAAAATCCATCTAAATTTAAGTGTAGGAACCTTACATGTGACTTAAGTGTAGAAACCTAATTCAATATAGAAATATGCACACCTGCAAAAATACAAACGGATCTCTACTTCAAAAATAGAAAAATACTTCAAATTTGTCTGATCTGATACAGACCTCAACAGATCTTGATAACAGAGTCTGTAACCTGAGTGAAGAATTAGATGTCTACATGTAAAATATACTGGTAATCAATCACTGACCACAGTATTGACACATAATTCCAGCAATCACATTACAAACTAAATATACATCCAAGTACAAAATCTTACTTTTTCAGCTTCAAATTAAACAGTAATGTCACAAGTTTATTATGCAGATACCCATATGTTTCAAATGTCTATGTGGAGATTTACATGGGAATACGAAAATGAACTCATTCACCCCTAAAAACACATTTAGACTGGACTATGTTGATTTACAGAAGAGTCCACTGTTTTTCAAGGGTTGCTGAGTTAAGAGTAATTGTATCAATGAATCACTTCCTGGTTCCCTATACTTACTGTTTTGTACAGAATTATAGTCTATAGTGGTCTAGTTCAGATTAGAGGACTGTAGTCATATGCTATGAGAGCATGACTATAATTATCAATGTACTAAAATGGAAACAGAATCAAACATAACATAAGGAACACAAACTGTGAGAAGATGAGCATATAGATTTTAAAATTATCCTAATATGGAAGATTGGTCATTTCGTGCTCCATTCAATGTGCGGTTTCCAGACATTCTTTTGTTGTCAGATTTCCATGCTTGGCCAACATCTTCCCCTGTAAAAAGGAATATTAAAAGTTAAAATTACACTAAATACAATGGAATTTGTACAATATAAAAAGGACTAAGAGAATCAATGTACTTTATACAGATCAAAGCCTCCTTGATTAAAGATTACATTCTTTGTTGTTATGTAAGGACATTGCTCAAATTTAAACATGACCAGGCCAAGAAAGATTCACAAGACTCCACTCTAGCAGTTTATATGAATTGGGCAATGCATACCTGTTAAAACATTGTAACTTCTCCTATATTCCCTCTCTCGTGGAACGCCTGGACCTAGTAGATTACCTAGTTTGTTATGGATTCTATTGTACTGTGACCAGTAAGATGCCTGGTTTTCTTCTTTATGAATTGTATTTTTCATATCTCCCCCTTCTGTCTGATCTATTCTATTTACTAGGGATGTTAGATGAAGCCTATTTGCCTGAAAAGATGGACAAATAATTAGATTACATTTATGTTTTACACACACATTTCTTGATATTGACCTGAAACATATTTTGTTTATTTCAAATTCACTCCCTATTGTGGCTAATCTACAAAAGACCAACTTAACAGTCAAAATTTGTAAGGTTTATATTAGATCCGATACAATCATCTAAAGAAGCATATTACACACAGACATCAACTTCAACTTATCAACCCCCTGGAAAACAATAGACACTTCTGTAAAACAATGACTTAGACCAGTCTAAATGTCTTTAAGGGTGACTGAGCTAAATCACAGCAGTCTTACTAAACATCTACAATCAGTGACCAATAAAAGAGGATGGTTCCTTCAAACAAAACTTTTGAGACTTTCAGTATATAGCCGAATCTCACTCACTGCTTATATACTTCCTGTTTTTAGCGACCTCCTGTCTTATATGACCTAAATGAAACTGTCCCAAAGTATTTTTCAATTAAAATACGAGACTATAGTCCTAAAACTTTGAAATCACCATTATTTAACCACCTGTATATAAACACTTCATCTTTACTTCTGTCAAAAAGCGTGATTATGAACAATACTTTTTTGCTATCAATAAAAATGGCGACATATTCATGACCTAATTCTACACATATTACATCGAAATCTGGGATAGCTAAGAGTAAACTGGTTTCTTTTAATTACAGCAAGAACAAAAATCAATTTTCTTTCCTAGCAAATCTTTACACAAATAACACTTTAATGTACACTGATTACAGATATTTCGCAGTAAATAAAGAGCCGACTAACACTGAAATGGAAAATGATGTAATCACACAGAAATAAAAGACAACATCAAACAATCACATCATGTTAATTATTACAATGGAAACCTAATTAATCATGAAAGCTTAAAAAATAAAAAAATAAACCATACAGTATACATAAACATTTTTCAAAGCAATCTAAACTGACTGAACTGAATCAACAATGAACTGAATATTTCTGATAAAAATGTAATGTACAATTCCTAGGTACTGACTATACGTATATACACTGACACATCTCAACAAAGAGACTATTGTACTTCCTTATACAGAACTTCTTCACAGCTATGCGCTGGCATAAAACAGAACAATATCATGTTAATGAAAAAAAGATTAATGGCTTTAGACTGAAGCATAATGTAATTTAATGTAATATAGAATATGGAAGAGCTACCTTAAGTCTCCATGCTGTAATTGTAATGTAATATGGTTGATACAGAGCTACTAGTCTTAAGCATGCTCTAAAGTAATACAGCACAAATGATGCAGAGTTTTAGTCTTAAACATGCTCTAAAGTAATACAGTACAGATGATGCAGAGCTAATAGTCTTAAACATGCTCTAAAGTAATACAGCACAAATGATGCAGAGTTTTAGTCTTAAACATGCTCTAAAGTAATACAGCATAGATGATGCAGAGCTACTAGTCTTAGCCATGCGCTAAAGTAATGCAATGAAGATGATACAAAGCTACTGGTCTTAAACATGTGCTAAAGTACTAATGTAATGCAGATAAGATGATACACTTTTAAACATGCTCTAAAGTGATACAGCTCAGATGATGCATGCACGTCTACCATTCTTAAGCATGCTCTAGAGTTAAGCAACACAAGTGATGCAGAGCTACATGTACTAACTACATCTTGTGATATACATAAAAACAAGCTCTATACATTTGTGAAGAAGAATAATTTCGGTATTTAAATATAAACATTTAGCTGAACTTGCATTACAGAATTTGCTCACTTTTCACATGCAGCAACTTACTTCATAACAAAACCAGCTTCGGACATCTCACATCACAAATATACCTCATAACCAATATATATCTCTATTTGTTGCTTCACACATACAATTATACATTATATCAGCTGTTCAAGCCTACTCTGTAGGGGCGAACATGTGTTGTTAAACACAACGAGCCTCTCTGTAGCTACAGAGGTAGCTCTGGCATCTGACAAGAGCTGTGAGTTAAGTCAAGCTGCATGTTAAATAATCTCCTATTGTATTATATACAATGTACATGTATTGTAAGATATGTTTCTCACTACCCATATTACAGCCCATATTCTATTTCAACTGTGCATAAAACTTCTCACTTTTAAGTCATGTTCATACTGGCTAACAATTTAAATCAGGATTCAAATATATCACAGAGATGCTCATGTGAATATCTTAAGCCATTTCCACTCTGACAACACACTCACAAGAAAACAATAAAGTTTTGTGTATATTCATGTTGATTCTAGATAGTTACACTACATAAGACAATATTAAGACTTACATCTGATCTCCTCGTTCGTACTGTCTAAATGTCAACAAGCAAAATGCAAATATTTGATGTAAATAACATGCAATACATGATAAGTTATTGGTGAAAAACATGCATAGATATATCTTAGATCTAGGATTATAAGTATACTTGGAAATTACTCATACGTATTGATATACATGTATGTGTATTAATGCACTGAAAGTTAGTTGCAATATCATGAAACAATGCGGAGCTACACTCTGCAAACAATGTCATAATGTCATATATGTCAGTATGACAAATGAGGAATGACAACAATAACCAATATTTTGAACGAATGCAAAGTCTTGAAAGTGAGCGCAGCTCCTTATATTACAGATGCGGGAAACAGCATTTACCAGTATCAGGAGTCTATCAGGTCTTATAAGGGCAATTACATCTGTCCCACAGTTGAAATGTGACATCAAATATTTAGAACATTATCATTTCTGGCAAAATTTTCGACCAGAAAAAAAGTCTCCAAAACATTTCATTTGAATACCAGGTATATTTTTTGTGAAGCGTGTCTGGTAAAGCGTTAGGTTGATGTTGTCCAGTCTGGAGAATTTTTTAGGCTCTACAGTGTACAGCTCCTGACTCAGTTTTATCACTTATTACTTTACACATTATCTATGAGTTTGCTTTGTGAACGGCCCAGCTGCAGTCTCTAATATGACGTCATATAATGTTAATAACATTGTCACATAATGGTGGGGATAACATGTAATGCTATGCCATGGTTAAATATGATGGACACCTATAAATGTCAGTATGTCAACTGGCAATACAGACTGTCACCATGTCATTTATGATGTCATATGAAATTAGGTGTGTCACATGATAGTAAAGACAATATGCCATGCTGCCATGGTTACAATGTACATATGATGGAAAACTATTTGTCAGATGACAATATACAGATGTCAAGGCACAACAATATTGTGTCCTACAATGAAAAGTTATAACAATATTAACTCATCAACCCCTGAAAAACAATGGACTCTTTGGTAAACCAATGACTTGGACCAGTCCAAGTGTGTCTTTAGGGGTAAACAGGTTAACATTCAAAAAATAAATTGAATTATTGACAGGTTGTTACATTTTTTTTTAAATTGATAAAGAAAAATGTAAATGTTGTTATATATTAATTTCAATACATGTACTTTGAAATATTGGAATGTTTAAAAGTTTTTTTTTCGTTATGTAGTAGAGGAGGTGACAGAAATATCAACAACTTACTGGTATGATTTCCTTCTCCATGTATGTCTTGGAGTAGTGTGTATTCTTGTCATCCACATCCTTCTGGTAGCCGATGTCCCACTGTGACCGATGCATGGAGGGGCAGAGTGGTGGACGCCTCACAGGATTCAAAGTCTTACTTCCGCTAAAATACTGAAATCAGATGGAAAAACTTGAAAAAAGATCATCTCTATTACTTGACAACAGTTAACTGATAATAGAGTTTGAAATACCTTTATCAGACATCAGGTTCCTTATTCTATATACAGTACCCCTGGCTCATGAGTAATGAAATTCACACTTAATATGACTGATTGGACTTGATTTAATGAGTGACACTTGTACTTAAAGCACTTGCAAATCATCCGCGTGTGGCAGGGAAAGATATCTATGTCCTTCAGTGGTCCATACTTCCAACGACTTTTAAAGTGCCATTAACACTTGTACAGCCCAATGGAAGAATCAAACTGCACAATCTAGAAACATTTAATCTCCATCTGGGCACTGAGAGGGTGGTAAGAGACCATTGTAGACACCAGATAAAAAAATCACATCTGAAAATATTGCTCAATCAGATATCTAACCAGAGACCTTCAAGTTGAAGGTCTACATTTTAGCACTCTACCAACTGACCTATATTGTCTGCATTTGTAACCCTTAGCATTGAGATGCATTTAAACTCGTTTTTACTCTTATGGAGATGTCAGCAGCTATGGGTGATGTTGTATAAATTCTGACCAGTGGGTTTCTGCAAATGCAGTGCGGAGAGTGTCACCGATTGCCATGTGTAATTCAAATAAATTGAACATTTCTGTGTTACCTCAAACAACTACTGTAAATAACAAATTCAATAATTTCTCTGCATTTCAGATGAAACTGAAAAATCATTTCAAAAGAATACATGATGCACACCTGAATAATACATACAGCTACCATATGTAACCAGAGGAAAACATCTGAAAACACACAAATTCAGGACTTTGCTTTGTTTGTTTGTTTGAATGTTGTTTTAAACCACACTTAGTAATATTTCAGTTATATGGAGGCAGCTAGTTTTTAATGGTAGAGGAGAGAACTCGGTTACAAAGTACCCATGAAGAGATCACTGGCCTTCCATAAGTAAACTGGTATTTACTTTCTCACAGGCTCAAACCTGCGCTGATCAGAGGTGAGAGACTTTATGGTTTAAAGCAAGATGCTTTAACCACTCAGCCATCAGGACATTGCAAGTCCTATGTTCTTTACTGTAGTCTAAGATAACAGTAACAAACATAGATACTTAGGTGTTTTAAAGGGTTAATACCCCTTACTATTTGGAGTCTCAAGTTGGATTCCAAGAACCAAGGCATCTTTTGATGCATATAACCTCTTAAGCTGAACCCCAATAAGCACGGCATATGTTGATGCCTCTGACCTCTTCTTAAGCTGAACTTCAAGAGCCAAGGCATCTTTTGATGCATGTTATCTCTTCACAAACTTAAAATTTGTTTTTAACCTTGATTAGTATAACTGAACTGGCAGAACTTCAGGTAATTTAACTGTGTGAGGTTGAAGCTATTTTATTCAATGATATTTCTTCTATGTCTACTTCTGTTTATATCATGAAAACCCCTTAACAACTTCCAGACTTCAGACTTTAATGTATAGAAGACATACACAGCAAGTTATGCAGTAGGTAATGATAGGATTTTAATGTGACATTTAACAAAGAATATTAAGCCACCATTACAATAATCATTTGTTTTTTGTCAGATAGGTCAGTCAGTAAGCAACTGGGTTTTTTGTAATTTTGATATCTTAAGAAAACAAGTATACAAAACTGGGGGTCAGGGCTTTTCAGGTAGGTCAGTTGGGTCACAACATTTTTTTTTTTTTGACTCAGTCATATGTACAGCAAAAAAATGTCTACACTAAGTAAGGATAGGATTTCAATGTGACATTTAACAAAGTGTATCTTTATCAGAACCATCATAACTTATTATCATTGTTTCAAGTTCATACAAGCAGAATGGTTCAATGATTCATTCAAATAGATATACCCTATATGTTTCTTACAACAAGCCAGGTATACTGCATACTTGGAAATTATCTCCCTTTTACAACAGCAAAGATATTCACCCACCTTAAATTTGCCCTAAATCACCAGTCTCAAGGATGGCAAGTGTGTGCCCTTGCTTCAATTATTTAACTTCTAGATTTTTGCTTTCATGTTAAATTTGCCCTCTTATCTAAAGGTGAAAACTGCGAAAAATTACAAGGGAGCGAAAATTTTCGAGTATACAATAATCTGCATGTATGATGATGACCAGGTTAGAAACACTGATACACATTTTAATTTCAAATGCTGGTTCAATTAGATGTACATTTGAAAATTTCTCAAGAACCAAAGAAATTTTAAGTAAAATACAAATTTAATATATCAATGTATAAATATGTATTCACTGGTTGATATGTGTTCATTAATACACCCGAATACTCCAGGTAAACATTTATCTCACTGGTGACTTACCTACATGTGATGTACATGAACACCTTTGATATACAAAATATCCTAAATTCAGTCCCCATACAAAATATGTGGCACTAAGAACAATGGAAAACAATAGGACAAAATGAAAATATGTGTACTATTTTAAATATCCAATGACTGGAGACTTCAAGAAGACCTTTACTTCAAAAGTATGTCAAATATCAAACAAGATCCACACCATAATCTTCTACATCACAATCTATGAACATATTTGAACTATGTCTATCAAAAATATTACTATTTGAATATCAAAGTTTGAAAGAAAACTAGAATTACAAAACAACAGAACATGAACCCATACTTACTATCTGGTACCAATACTTATGTATTAATTAAAACTCTGTTGGTGAGGTAATTGTTAATTGTCTTTGAAATTTATGTATTTAAGATGAATTAAAATTTGATTTACAAATGTATTCAAAGCTGAAGATTTAAATTTGTATTGTGTGTTGAACAGTTATTCTATATAGAGTATACCTACCCCTGTCAAATTGTAATCCATCCTTTGTAATTCTAAATCCACGGTTATATAGATTTGCCTGTCATTATATCTCTCAATCTTTTTAATAAAATTAATCCAAATCAATCAGATGTAATCTCTGATGAAAAAAAGGATTTGATCAATATCCAGTGATATATTCATCTGATATTAAAATCCATTTTACTGATACCATTTTCAAAGACACAACAGAATTAATATATCCTTAATACAACTGAATTATTGCCACAAATGTTGTGTTTCTTTCACAAAACTATTAATTCCAAAAACAAGAATTTTTCTTTTACAAATATGAATGTCTCTCTGAGGATTAAAAGATATGATAGAAAACCAGGAACAGTTAGTTTACTTAAGAATCCCCAGCATGTATAAACTGTGGCAGATTTATGCTTAAGTCTATACTACTTCACAAATGTATATAAATGTATCATTATCCAGAATTTTGTGTTACAGATTATATAAGGTTTAGATTTCTTGTAACCAAGACAAGAGTGTGATCAACAAAGGAAATATGATGAGAAGATATTTCTACAAACATAAAACATAGAAGAAAAACAATCAAACTGTAAAATATACATTGTTCTGATTTGAATTAAACTGTAATTGATTATGTACATTTTATGTCTATTAATTGTTTACTTGTTTATCAGCAGTGATAAGTTACATTTAAATCCCCATATCACACTTATAATACAAAAAACCCTTATTAATCTCTGAGATTATATATATATATATATATACACACACACATATTGTATACGGTAAATATTACATTCACGAGAGGGTGATATTGCATATTCTCACACCAGAACAAACATTGTTGCCCGAGGTGAAGCCGAGTTCAACAATGCTCTCTGAGGGGTGAAAACATGCAATATCAGATTCTCATGAATGTAATATTTATTTTTATTATACCTAGTGTCATATTTGTTTGCTTTAACATATAACTATAGATATTTTACATCTCAACTATTAACCAACAAGCTAAAAATTACAAAACAAATAGCCTACAAACGTTTCGGCTACAACGAAAAGCTCTCACTCGGACAAACCGTACACACATAACATTGGCGATGTGACATTTTTTGGAATGTCACCCTGGCTCACTGGGATAAACTATACACGCATAATGTTGGCACATGGAATTTTTCGGAGTGTCACCCTGGCTTCTTTATCTTTGTTAACTGAGCAAGCGACATCTCTCTCAACCAATCAGATTAAGAGATTTTGACAAAAGGTATACAATAAATATAAATTATATTATATAATATAACATATACATGTCTTTGTGTTAAGTTTATGTTTGTTTTTATAATGTGTGCATGCATGTGTATTGCACTTCAGTTTATATATATATATATATATATATATATATATATATATATATATATATATATATATATATATATATATATATATATATATACACACACACACATATATATATACCGGTGTCCGGTACATGTACCTGTAGTATTGTTCTTGTTTAATATGTAAATGGCCCCCCAGATTGGAGTATCGAGCTAAGAAATGTACTGCAGTGACCTCAAATACAAATGTTTTGAAAGTGGAAAGTAGACTAGGGAACATGTTGCCTATTCAACACTCAAGGAACCTGATTTCCAAAAACAGAATTAGGACAATAGCCAGAATTAGAATAATAAAGTGTACAAGCCTATATTTGTCTCTAAAATTACACAAGATTACATATCTATAATTTAAAAGGTAAATGACTTGAAGTCCAACAGGTGCATCTAAAAAGGCATTTAGCAAGTGTACAATACTGTAAATACAATGTACATGCAACTTAAACAAACATTCTGATAGCATTGATGAATAAATATGTGTCCATGACCTGTAAAACCATTTATTACGAAGTGAGGAGAAATTACAAAACATCAACCAACACCTTACCCAGGTACTGAAGAACAGACTGACACAAACAAAATCTTTAGTACCCCACCCTGTTTCACAAACATTTCACAAATGAAAATAAAAAAGTAAATATATATCACTTGAGGTTGGAGGTCCATGTTGGATCTGTTGTTCCCTGTGGAGACTTTTTAACATATGTAGTAACCGTTGCTTCTCCAAATGCTTAGCATCAGAAGTGAAAATCACATTAAAATCTCTCGTGAAATATTCAAAATACCTAGTCCTGTGTCACCACTATAACGTAGTCATGGCACATGAAATAATTCTCAATGCATTAGCATATTAAGAAAGTGGAGTTCTGGTTGTATAGATATTCAGTACAAATTTAATGTCTAATATCCTTTTAAATCCAGTCATATCATAAATCTAAAGAATCCATTATCACAATTTACAATACAGTTTGCAGTTTAACATAAAGATTTTAATCAAAGGTATTGATACTTAAAGCTATCACTGAGAATGAATTCTATGCTCAAAGTCACCAAATGTATGTAATACTCCAGCTCAATTTATATTCTATTTATTTTGTTTCATCTTTTTTTTATTTTCTGGACTAAAGTTTTTTGTCAAATGTCTGGATGTCACTGGATAGGAAACACAGTATTTTCAATCTCATAAAAACATAAAGTATTTTCAATCTCATAAAAACATAAGGTATTTTTTTTTTTCCCCATAAAAAAACATCTTGATTATGGTACTAAATCTTTGAGTACATTGTATATACTCAAATATTCAAAAGGGCACACTTGGTACCAAAAAAAAGCAACACTTATAGGAGATGAGGAGTGCTTTATCCCTGCCAATGTACAGACAAAACTTGTTTATAAAGGTCACTCAACAGAGCATGCTAAAGTAGCTGTATAGACTACTATATAATTACCTTCATAAAGTGGTTTATTATAAAAAAAGTCACCAAAAGTTATGTCTGAATGGCCTTTATAGGCAGGTGCCCTTTATACAGAGATGGTCTTTTATGCAAGTTTGACACATGAAGTTATACTTTCCTAGCAAAAGCTATTACAGTTGTGGTATCTCATTACTTTAGCCTCTGGTGACAATGTCATTTAACAGAAATATTTTTATAGGACATAAACAACTTTTAATAATATGCATTTTGCAAGTACCTATACTAGTATTTGGACACTTTCCTTCCTGTCAGTAACTGCTTTATAATTCAGTTTAATTCTATGTTCCTACATGATATACAATGTCCTCTATTATAAGTTGATAACCAGCAATTATCAGGAAATATTGAGAGCAGATATTTCATAAAGCCTTTGTATTGGATATTTACTGATAACCAGTTTATAAATACACATAGACTTTACATAGTCCCAGAGAAGAATTGATTTTGTGTGTTTAAATGACCATTTACATTTGAAAGGACTTGGGAACTGGAAAATGTATGGTACTTATGTTACACTTAAATATGCTACTTCAAACAGCAGTATTACAAAACTTAATAAATAAGCTATTGCTATATTCATTATGATCAATATTTGCTGCTAAAGCAATATATTACAATGTATATGTAGCTTAAAGAATTAACATACCTGATACTCTCTCGTGCCAGTAAGTTTTGATAGGTTCTTTATCTAGAGCTTTCTAATGTACATGTAAAATCTTTTTGTATTAATTTCATCAATTCAATGAAATGGTATATCATAATCAATATTTAAATAAACTGCAGCTACACTTGTCTATAAAAGTAGCTGTTAAAGACAGGTGACCTTTATAAAGAGATGTACTCATAATAAGGTAGTTAACAAAAGTTATGTTTGAATGACCTTTGTGGGCACTGGCAGGTGTCCTTTATACAGAGGTAGCTTTTAATGCAAGTTTGTCTGTAGTTTATTTCAAGACAAAAACATACACAAACATGTACACTGTTTCATCTTTTCTACACTAAAGACCAGGCACCATTAAAGACTGATCAAAGGCAATAGAAAAGAGCATACCTTTTGGAAATGAAAGGGTTATGCCAAGATTAGAAGACTCACAGATGAAATCAAAGATGGTCAAAGAGATACATCTCTTCCATCTGAAATGGATTTTACACAGGCGTATATACAGAAAAGCCAAGGAACATACAAATATTTAAGACAAAGATACAAAAAACCAAGAAGTATTCACTTTAAATGTCAAATTGCCTTTGTCTGTCATTCTTACTCTCATGTTTAGGGGCAAACGAAGACATAAAAATGGCATATACTTTGTTTACCTATGTAGATGTATGCACTTAGTTTTTAACTACACCTACTGAAGTATTGGTGTATTGAAATATAGGTTTTACTTCATGCCTGATTTACGCAAGCAATTTGATTATATTATTTACTGAAAGCATTTAAATGACCTTGCATTTCAATGAAAAAAGAGGGGAGACATTTCAAAGCACACACATAAGTGCTTACAACTTAAAATTTCTGTGAGGATTAAGTAAACGATCTGTTCTCTCTGTAGGTGTTACTACATGTAGACCTATGTATGACATACTGAAACACTGAGTTGACAAGTCATTTAATAAGTCCAACTTACAACTTAGTTAAAAAGAAATATACCTTGCCACAAAATTTCAATTATTTTAGAACTTTTCGTTAGAATTTTAATTTTGAAAAGTGTTTAATGCCACACTCAACAATATTTGAGTTATGTGGAAACGGTGGAGGGGAAAACCTGGTTACAATGTACCTTGGAAGAGACCACTGGCCTTCCGCAAGTAAACTGGCAAACTTTCTCACAAAAAGCAGCTTACATGTAGGCTCAATCAGGGTTCTTTTTTGTTAAAATGACATGAATCCTGCTTTTGAATGTTTTAAAAAACACATGTACTATCAGTATCACATTCAATGTACATGTAAAACATATTTACACATAAGAGATTTTTTCGTGTTTTATATATAGTCTTAGATAACACTGATGTGAAAGCCAATATCATACAACTAGTAAAGTTTAGTCTGAACCTTATTTCACCAAAATAATATGGTGTGACAAAAATTCTGAAAATTTACTTGTTATGTAATTCTTTAAATAAAACCACCTGTCCTATAAGACCACATCTCATTGGTCTTTCAAGATAGGTTCTACTACAAATTAAAACTGCATGGAAATAACAATATGATTTACAGATGTGCAGTATTTGATCCAATTAGCACCACAGATGATCCCCAAAAATTAAAAGAGGTGGGGGCAGTTATAAGAATCTGTTGAAAACACAACTTCTAATCTAGACCAGCAGTACAATGTAGGTTCTACTATCACAAAGTACATGGGAAGAGATCAGCAGCCTTCTGCAAGTAAACTTGCAAACTTTCTCACAAAATTAGCTATGTTCCAACTGGACATGAACCAGTTTGCAATGTATACTGGTAATTTAATACATCAGCCACATTGTCCTTAAAACTCACACTACTAATACCAAATGTTAAGTGCAACACAAATCTCACAACAATCCTCAAATCTTAATCCCACACTAACCTTACAACAATCCTCAATATTAACCTCACAACAAAATCTATAAATTCTAACCTAACAGCAATCCTTGAATTCTTATCTTACAAAAATCCTCAAATTCTAACCTTACAACAACCCTTAAATTCTAGCCTCACAGCAATCCTGGAGTTCTAACTTCACAACAATTATTAAATTCTAACCTCATAACAATTCTCAAATTCTAAACTTACAACAATCTTCAAATTCTTACCTCACAACAATCCTTAAATTCTAACCTCACAACAGCAATCCTGATCTGATTTAAGTTACAACAATCCTTTAAACTGGACCTCATGATCCTGCATTAAGTCTACACCACTACTTCATCTAATAACCTTAATTATAGACTGAAAATCAAAGACTGTTTACATGGCTGACTTTTATCTTTTTACTGTATCAATAAAATCTAAAGTATACAATGTATGTCTGTTTTATCAAATGTCATTTATGGAAAATGAATGAGAAGGACTTTAACTAGTACACCCCTAATTAGACATTTGGACTGATCTGTGTCATTGATTTTCAGTAGAGTCCACTATTTTCAGGGATAGATGGGTTAAGCTATATTATTTTGCTTTGTAATATGTGCATCATAAATATTTATCATTTACACTTGATTTTTATGATGAATCTACTTTTTAAGGTGTCCTAAATCATGTTACACATTATCGTTATGCTGTTAATTTATTACCTCAAAATTGCAATAGAAACTGCAGGATGCAGTGATGAAATGAGAATAAAATCAATAGCCTCACTTTAACTGTGGTAATTTCATCGAATAATTCACAATTACTTGAACTGTCTTATCATGTTTCTCAATCAAAATAAAAGTCTTAGGCGACAGTATTGCATGTATGGAGTGGATTGATAATTAAGTTTTGAGTCTTGTCTTAAAGGAGTTAACCATGCATTTTCAGTCCTGCTGTTCTCCAACAGTTAAAGGCTGTGTAACTAACGAAAAACTAGTCATTTGGTAATTTTTTGTCATAGTGGTAACACTCTAAAGTAAACAGGGCAAGTCTCTCCTTTCACTTGGACAATGCTCCAAAATCTGTCATTGTTACGGCTGCCATAAATGATAGTGACTTTCAATTGATTCAACACCCCCTAACTAATCTGATCTTGCTCCATCAGACTTTCATCTATTCCCAAAATTAAAAAAAAAACACATTTCTGGTATCCTTCTCATACAGATGATGATGTCATATAATATATACCATGGAGGATTTTTCTGGACAAGAAAGGGACTTGTTTGAAAGTGGCATTGAGGCTCTTAAACATTGCTGGCAAAAGTATATAGACACACTTTTGGGGGAATGAGCCCTGGGTCTTTGGAATTCTAGCAACATTTCAATGAATTTGGAAATCTAAAAATACACAAAACTGTTTGAAAGTACAATAATCTCTTCAAATTCATTGTCATTTGACTTTAATTGGGGAAAAATGCATTTTTGGGCATTGGGAATAGGGCCTTATTTGGCCCCTTACAATAAGGTGGAAAATCCCTGTACTTACATGCTAGAACTGTATCCATGATCAACCAAGAATGCATAATATGTGAATGTGAACAATTAAAATTAAAATTAGTACTGCAGTATAGATTTAATAAGAAAACATTTGTAAACTTACTTATTAAATCAAAGTCTAAAAGCCCACAAGGGTTCTTTTAGTATTGACACTGCTGTATTACATGTACTTGAACACTATACACTATTTTTTGTGATAACTTGCAAACCCAGCAGGAAATGCCCAACTTTACAGAGTGAAGCATGTAAATGAATACCTTAGCCCATATTTAGAAAGGGAAAATACAGAAGCACAATTGCAAAGGATACATAACTTAGTAGAGGAAGTTAACAAGAACACATTCATGGTAAAGTTTAAATTGGTTACTGTATAAAATCACTTTTGTTTAATTGGTGTTTTATGTCCCTCCAATAATTTTTCACCTACATCCATGTAGACATTCCTTGAGCTACAGGTATATACAGGAGGTGCAATGATTTTTTTATCAATTAATCACTGCACATTTCAATCTTGTCGAAAATTTCATTGCAAATATTTAAAATTCATCATTTTGCCCAAGTTACAAAACTGCAGTTAAGTGGAAAGCGATCTACTGTGAAAATATTCTCAGATCAAGCTAAGTCATCAGGCCTTTTCTGTAGTATCCACAGGGCCAAGATTCAGCCCCATTCCAAATGCAAGATACATATATTTTTCCCAATTTAATTAAAAATTCCCTATTTGGTGTTGAGGCCATGATTGTAGTGAAAAATAAATTAATGTAAGGGAAATTGCATTTGAAAATTAAATTCCAATACATTTATATTTCCACATGTGCAAACAATTTCCCCCAATTTGACACAAATTTACCTTAAAATTCCCAATTGTGTCACCAATGGTATTCTCCCAAAAAAGAAATATATACAGGAAACGGTCTGGTCATAGTGCCATTTAACTGATAAACCTGAACTCAATTTTTTTCAGATAATTTTTCCCCTTTCAAGACTTTATATTGAGAAATGGTAAGATAAAACAGTTATTTAAAGTATAATATGTACATACATGTATTTATAATGTACCAGTATAGAACATGTGCATTAGCTTATGTGCATGTATGTAAACACATGCACTTGTCATAGGAATGTGTAAACTATAATCATTTTCAGCTCTGAACATTGATTTCTCAGGTAATTTTCCCTTTCATGGAGGTATTTCCATGTTCAGTGCAAAAGATTTAACATTCTCAAAAGACTAAATCCAACACAGTAATGATTCTTTAATTAAAACGTCATGTCTGCAATATGGCACAGTATCATGACTTTAAGTCTTGTTATAAAGAAATGCAACTTTCAATTCTAATGTCAAGTGATCAGGTATAAAGTCTCGTGTCTTACAAATGTACCCGACCTGAGTTCAAATCTGGCATCCTAACCTCATCTTGCCAGGTATATATTCTAACATTATCCTGCTATCTGTACCTTATATTTCAACTGCAGGAATTTGGTAAGACTGACTGTGGTAGTCTGCTGGTAGAATGTTTTACTTGAAGCTGCAAGAGGAAGGTCTCTGATTCATTCCCTGGTACCGGCCTGTCTGGCCATGAGTAATAAAACTGTTCTCGTGTGCTTAGCACAAGAAATGAGTGTCAGATGTCTTTTAGATATCAATGATGTCATGGAAGGTACAGCACATTGAAGAACCCTCTCTGCATCAGTCCCTAGCACATGTCAAAATTTGTGGCAGTTTACATATAGTCAGTGACATATCAGTAACAATTCTTGGCAGGACAACAAAAATGGATTAAATTATGATTTAGCATATCATAATAAAATTATGATACTCAGCCTTAAATGCAATTAGATACTAGGTTAATTAAAAACAAAATCAGTCACCAGTGGAATAGTGCCAAATAATAGTTTTTCTTTTGTGGCTTTATCCTGTATATCACTTAAAATTGTCTAACATACAAACAGTTATGTAGTATTCTTTGCATGTTTTTTCTGATTTTGATAAAAATAAATTAGCATATTACTAAGTGTTGTTCTGTGATTGATTGAAATAATTATATATATATAGGCCTACACTATACAGTAAACTGGAGAAATCAATCAGCTTTATCTTTTGTCGTTTTCACTTTGTTCTGGGTGGTAACAATATTTTAAAATGCTCAAGTGATCTGCTGAAATGTCATTTCTCTAATCTACTTAGTGTTCACAAAGGAAAATAATTTTACCTGTTTGGTTGAAGTCTTGTAAGTTTCATCAGGCCCCCAAGGTGGTTTGGCCATCTGTAGCGTAGTCTTGTGCATCGGACGCACGCCTCGTCCGTATTCATAAGGTGCAGACTTACTTCTATATCGGTCATTGTACGACAGTGATGATATTACAGGGTAAATACACCCATCCTCTGTTAAAATAGTCGTTGCAGTTTTCCCCTGTCCAAAAATTACATGGGGAGTTGGGCCAGGTGCGCTCAACATATTAAACGTCCTCTCGACTAAGAATCTGGTAAAACTAACAAATGTATCACTTTGTTTTACATTGTTCAGTAAGTGACAATTATCTCTCTAAAGTCCGATAACGTCCGGTATATTAAATTTCAATTAATAGTGCTGGTGTAAGTATGTTGGTAAGTGTTTACCTTTGAAGCATGTTAAAAGTGCCGAACAACTCCGTGCACCTGCTACTTCCTAGTGACCAATGTCAATAAATATAGTTCCTTAATTGATAGAGTGTCTATTTATCAACATTTAAAGTTTTGTCATTTTATAATACTAAAATATATGACACGTCTAAACAGTTTATTCGTTATTCTATATCACAAAATACTAATGAATAATCGATACCCATTCAATTTATCAAAATATTGGAATTGTCGCGGAATAATATCTTCGTTGCAAAAAAAATCGTCTGCTACAGTGAAAACTTATATCAGCGATATATAAAGCTAATATATCGCTGCTTATATCATTCTTTAAAAGTATCATTGGGGGAATGCGGGCGATTTAATCCTTCATGGGTCGATGAGTTTTTATTGAAATTGAATAAACTGTTTTTACGCTGTCGCGATAGTTGAAAAGTCAAACAAATAAACAAGAAGTATGGAAAATTAAAAGGCTTGTCGGTATTGATATTACTTTATACAATAACAACAACAATTTTTGTGAAGACACCCCGCGGAACAGAACAGTATAATTGAAATTTTTCTTTACAAAAATAATTCTAACTATTTTGTTGATTGGGAAATTACAATAAACTAAAACTAGTCATAACACATGAAAAGGGAGACCAGTAACACAGAAGGGAGAACTGGGTAAATACTTTGAGAACCAATGGGAAGGCAATATGATATGGAATTTCAGGGGGGGGTGTTTACTCTCAAACCATTATTACCAAATGCCTGAAGTTAAGTATATTTTATATTTTGACATAGATCTAAAATACACTTTCTTGTTACTAAGATGATTTTAAATGGTTTAATTTCTCAACTTCATATGGTATTTTTACCCTTTAGCATCTGAATGTTATTTTATAAACAAACCCCATAAGGTAAAAATAGGCCCTACTATGGCTAAATCTAATACAATTTATATATGTTGTTACAAAATTGACAAAATAAATGTACAAAGTATATTTTAAGCTCAATCTACATGTAGGTCATATATTGTACATGTGCAATTAATTTAAAATAGAGTTATAAATACCAATTCATTGTAATGAGATTGCTAATGTGAAAAGGATTCAGTATATAGGTTACATGTAGTATTTGTGTCTATCACATGGTAATGATTTGAACAAACTAAAAACTGCTATAAATTGAAACTTTTGCACAAACTTTGTGGTTTATGGCTCAATGGTACTTGCAAGGGAGACTTTTAAAACAATCATTTTATTTTCACTTATTTCTTAATTATTGCTCCTTTGAAGGGGTGGAACCCTTCCTTCGAACAAATATGAATCCCCATTGAAAAATTAAGTTGGACAAATTCAGATCAAGTGGAAGTCTTACCCACTGACACTGACTCATTTATGGTTAACCTTTCAATCTTCTCCATACCTGTTTCAATTCTCATGCATAGACATATTTTGATGCAGATGTGTGTGTGTGTGTGTGTGATTTAGCATAACATTTGTTGGTCAATATAATAGGCAATGCTGAAAAAAATTATCCCAAAAAGGGACACTTGCTGTGATTGAAGTTGAATGAATTTCATGCCATAGCATATACACTGTTATATATATATATATACAGTCTATAAACCTGTATGTGCAGTCACCTTAATTAAGCAGTCACCTCCTCTAAAGGGCCAATTATAATTCCTCCAAAGCATTTTCCTTATATGATTATACCCCAATAAGCAGCCACCTTCCTAACAGTCAGTGGTCATCCCTTTAATATCCAAAGTTACCCAGTTTTACCCAATTAAACAGCCATTCAATTTTCAATGTGTCGGTCACTTAAGGTCTAATTTTAAAATACCTTGACAAATATCTATATATACCCTATATTGCATGGTTATATGACGTTTGATACACATGTTTGCACATATTATAACTTGACAATTTTCAGACCCTCAATTCAGTAGGTCACCTTTGTTAAGGAGTCACTTGTATGATTTCCCTCAGGTGACCACATCTTGGGGATTGATTTTCTCATCACAAGTAGAATTGCATATATTGGGTAATTTTTTAAACTACTGATAGTAATGAATGACACAAATGTATAGTGAAAGACAACAAAATTTGCATACAATATGATAAAAAAAATATTCACAAAACAAACAAATGAAGTTTTCTCATATTTTATTCACATAATAAATTCACAAAAATCTAGAAATCAAAACCATTTAATGATATTCTATTTATGAAATCACTTTAAATGCAATAAATCAACAATGAATCCCAAAACTTCCATTACTGTCATTGTTTATATCATAGTAACTATGACTGTCTAAATCACCATTTATGTTGAGCAGTTAGACATACATGGATTACCCCCCCTTGATAAAATAGTAATGTTAAGCAATCAACAGTATATGGATTGTCTCCCTTGATACATCAGTAGAAATGTTGAACATTACACAGTCTATATCCGTTGAATTCAGTAATGATGCATCAATATTCCCATGATACACTGACAAATGTTCAAGGCCTGTTTAGTGAAACAATGAATGTTCTGATTTCCATTGGATTTAATGTTATGTTGCCAGCAAACAATGTGGCTTCGTCTAATGTCATTTTTTCTGCCCGTAATGTTGCATCATCTGAAATACCGGTAAGAAAAAACTTTAACATCCCTATCAGAACCGTTATTTTCCCGTTTCTCAAAAAAAAAAAAAAAAAAAAAATATCATAATAAATGTAATAATTAAAAACAAGATTGAAGAATTATGTGTAATTATTATCTCCAGAAGTGTAGCATTATTGAACTGCTCACGTCAGTATGAATTTCCAATTTGTTCAAATTTGCTGGGGAAAAATAATTTTTTGTATGGATATGCCAAAATTTCCCATTGTGACACTTTCATCAAAGTCCCATAGGCCTAATTCTTAGCAAATATTGATGGATGTTGACTATTACATGAGGTTATTTACTGTAACAGATATTTGAAGAGTAACTGACGACACAAACACATGCGGACAGACGGAATGATCCCTAATTGCCACCCAGCTTCGGAATTTACCGAGTCATAATTAATGACACACAATGCCACAGAAAAAGTCTGTGAATTAATTTCTTGTATAGAAGTAACAGAGAGTAGGAAAAACAGACAACTAGATCTACTCAGTACAATAGGTCAGAGTTGGCTATGGGAGACGTATCATTTCTGAAAGATTTAGTACATCATTGAGTAGGTCAGAGTTGGCTATGAGAGACTTATCATTTATGTAAGACTGAGTACAACAGAGAGTAGGTCAGAGTTGGCTATGAGAGACTTATCATTTATGTAAGACTGAGTACAACAGAGAGTAGGTCAGAGTTGGCTATGAGAGACTTATCATTTATGTAAGATAGAGTAAATCATAGTGTAGGTCAGAGTTGGCTATGGGAGACTTACCATTTGTGTAAGACTGAGTACATCATAGAGTAGGTCAGAGTTGGCTATGGGAGACTTATCATTTATGTAAGACTGAGTACAACATTGAGTAGGTCAGAGTTGGCTATGTGAGACTTATCATTTATGTAAGACTGAGTACATCATAGAGTAGGTCAGAGTTGGCTATGGGAGACTTATCATTTATGTAAGACTGAGTACAACATTGAGTAGGTCAGAGTTGGCTATGTGAGACTTACCATATATGTAAGACTGAGTACAACATTGAGTAGGTCAGAGTTGGCTATGTGAGACTTACCATATATGTAAGACTGAGTACAACAGAGAGTAGGTCAGAGTTGGCTATGTGAGACTTACCATATATGTAAGACTGAGTACATCATTGAGTAGGTCAGAGTTGGCTATGTGAGACTTACCATATATGTAAGACTGAGTACATCATTGAGTAGGTCAGAGTTGGCTATGTGAGACTTACCATATATGTAAGACTGAGTACATCATTGAGTAGGTCAGAGTTGGCTATGGGAGACTTACCATTTATGTAAGATAGAGTACATCATAGTGTAGGTCATGCAGAGTTGGCTATGGGAGACTTACCATATATGTAAGAAGAATTTGGCATGTGTACCCATGGCAACCTATTTAACATCCTGAGTGGAAGGTTTCCACCAAGTGTTAGTTCATCTGTAAGAGCTGCGTGAAATGAAACAAAATTATCCTGAAAGCAACAAAACAAAGACTAATTATTAACAAGTTAGACATTAAATTAACTTTAAGATGTGTGAGGGAAATACTATGCCCTGAAAGTTAAGACATTTATGAAGATTTTTAAAGTCACATAACATTGATGTTTTTGAAGATATTTTTAGTTATGAAGAAATAGTACCTGTAGAATCTACTGAGCTGTCTTCTCCAAACATTGTCAATACATGTATATATGTTCCTAAATAATCTTATAGTTTTGGATGTCAAATTGTACAGAATATCAAAAGGTGCCACTGAACAATAAATATTTTTAGAAACGTTATAAATGACATACATTGGAACCTGTCTTGAGAGACCACCCCATCTGCCACTGAAAAGTGGTCTCTGAAAACAGATGGTCTCTGAAAAGCGAATTTATTTAAAGGATTATTTAACCAAGCATTTTTCAGTGTTGTTTCAGAAGACAGGCGGTCTCTCGTGAGAGTGGTCTTTCAAGACAGATTCCACTGCACTTTGATACAAAAACTATTCACTGAACATATTGATATGTATAAATGAGCTGTATGTTAAAAACATCATGGTACATGAAAGTTGACAAATGTACTTACAATATTGAAGTCCACAGGCTGTGAAAGGATAGGATCCTCCCCCTTTTCATATATATGCTCAAATCTCACAAGGAAACTGTTAGTCTCAATGGGTGTTATAGGTGATAAGTCATTTCTGTATTTTTCAAGGGTCAACATATGGACACTGTCTGGATAGGCTGTTTTTAATCCAGACCACTACAGATAGACAAAATGTATCTCATATTACATGTATCATAACAATTTCAGATATTCTTTATAATGTAAATAAATTCATGAAACATAGATCAAAGATACCTAGCATTAACGATAGCTAAAGCCATGAAACAATATACAAATACACTGAATACTGGACTTGGTCCTTTTAAAAATCCAGAAGTGGGATCAAGTGTCATGGAGTGCTATTTCAAAGCATATCTGCTAATTGTGTATAGATCATGACAAAATATTATGTGCTACTTGTGTATAAGAAATGACATCAGGAGTATGTGCTAGCAGGGTATAGAATATCAGAAGTGTATGCTGGATGCAGGCAATGGCATAAAGGGTATGTGTGCTTATAGTATATATGTATAAGACTTGTCTTCAGGAGTATCTTGGTTGGATAAATCATGATAGGATTATATGCCGGTTGTGTGTAGATCATGACATCAGGAATGTGTTGGTAGTGTATAAATCATGGCATTCAGGGTTATGTGCTGGTAGTGTGTAGATCATGACATCAGGAGTGTGCTGGTAGTGTGTATATCATGACATTCAGAGTATGTGCTGGTAGTATGGAGATCATGACATCAAGAATATGTGCTGGTAGTATGGAGATCATGACATTAAAAGTATGTGTTGGCAGTGTGTTGATCATGACATTCAAAGTATGTGCTAATAGTGTGTACATCATGACATCAGGAGTGTGCTGGTAATGTGTATATCATGACATTGGGTTATGTGCTGGTAGTGTGTAGATCATGATATTCAGAGTATGTACTGGTAATGTGTAGATTATGACATTCAGGGTATGTGCTGGTAGTGTGTAGATCATGACATTAAGGGTATGTGCTGGTAGTGTGTAGATCATGACATTATAAGTATGTGTTGGTAGTGTGTAGATCATGACATCAGGAGTGTGCTGGTAGTGTAGATCATGACATTCAGGGTATGTGCTGGTAGTGTGTTGATCATGATATCAGAAGTAGTTGCTGACAGTGTTTTAATTGTGGTATCAGGAGTATTGGCCTGTGGGTTACAAATTACTTATAATTTACATAACAGATATAAAATGATACTATTTAAACAATGATGATGTGCTACTAGCTTACAAGCTATTGAAGTGTATGCTGGCATTGTTTATTTGGGTGCATGATCCTATATCTTACAGAAGTATGGAAGTGTGTTCTCCAATCTTCAGGCTTGTATTTTAATTGTGAAAATGATAGCGAGGGAGCCATGTACAACTTCAGTGCCATCTCTCTGTGTTGAGATGCAGAGTATGTCTTTGTGTCCAGCAGTAAGTAGTGTTTACCTACATGTAAAAACATCTAGAGAAATGAACAAATATCTTAAGCCTACTTGTTTATAATAGCATACCTTCACGTAACAAGATAAAGGCTAAAGGGACTCTTTCACATCGTAAAAGTTTTATTTGTTTAAAATTATGTTTTAATACTTACTTGAAAAGTTTAACACAACTTTATTGACTTATAATTTATGTGAAAACATAGCATAGGTCCTTATATGATCTATAATGTAGTGAACTAGGTAATTAAATATATTCACAGACCTTTAACAACCAGGCCTTTACCGTCAGCCCCTGTCTCATTCAGCGGTTCTCCAACACCAAAATGGTCATCAACCAAAAGCCTTCGATGCACCTGTAATGTTTTGGAAATAATTCTTTAAAATAACTGATTTAATATTTATATTTTTTCATTTGTGAAAAAAAAAAAAAAATTTTATTTCTTTTAATTTCTCTTGAAACCTTTGGATTTAATAACAAGATTCTCACCACTCAAGAGGAGATTAATACAATCTTACATGGATGTGTGGAGTGGATAAGGGAATCTCCACCTGAGTGGTAAGAATATGTTTGTTCAATCCAAGGGTATCCTGAGGACTGGACTTTCAGTTTCTTACCAAGAGGGTTGAGATTTCCCTTTCCACTCCACACACCCTTGTTTAATTTTTTTCTCCCATTATTCAAACACATGTTTATGCACATAGATAAAATCTGATGCAACATATAATTCACTGTATTTCCATCACATAGAAGTCCTTTGTTATATAATTATATTGTGATGTCATAGTGCATGTAGCTAGTCTACACTCTAGGATGTGGACAGAAAAATTCTAGCTTGGCAAAATGGTAGATACATCTGTCCAAGGTGGGAGTGTTCCTTCAATTATCCACTCAGTACACTCAGGATCCTATTAATCACATAGATCAGAAATGTACTGCGGTGATCTACATAAAAATGGCCAACACTGAGTTAATGTTGACTACAGAATACTTGGAGAATTGATATATGAAATGGAATATATTTTTCTCTAGAAGTACATGAGATTATATATCAAAACAGTATTCACGCTTTCTATGACTCAGAGTCCTTAGGAGCATCTAAAAGGCAGTCAGCGACATATGTTTACCTTTTTCATGTACCTACAACATATAACAACAGTCAAACTTGTCTTTAAAGGCCACTCAAGGGAACATACAAAAGTAGTTGTTATAGACAGGTGGCCTTTATAAAGAGGTTTATTCATTATAAAAATTATAATTATAATAAAGGTTATGTCTTATTAACCTTTATACATGGCCTAATTCAAGTTTGACTGTACCAAATGAGTATTACATGTATGTCTTGTAGATGTTTTTAAAATTAACATATCAACACAAACTCTGTGTATCAGTATTGACAAATAAAGTGTCTACTGATATTGGTTTACAAAATTTAAAAAGACAAAGCAAAACAAAAAGATAATATAGGAGTGTATACCATAAGTTCAATTTGTCCATCTTTAATACTACTTCCTCCCTGCGACCTGTCATTAAGAACTGTTAGTTGTATATCCTTTTTGACATCCTGTAGTGAGACAAAATTAACATATAGAGCACCATAACAAACTAGTCAGCTCTGCATAACTAAAAAAACAGACTTTATCCACATAAAAATGCCAATAGAAATGTTCAAATGGAAAATAATTAATTGAAAGTACATTCAGAATTTTGTTATTGAAGAAATCTAATTGATGTTGATTTTTAAGGTTGATGCAGCATGCTTCTCAAATTGTAAAAATCATATCAACTCCAAATGACAAAACACTTATTTTAGCTATAAATAAAATTGATGGATTGATTATTTCTTTTTTAATATGACAACCTTTATGTATATTCGGCTGTTAACTGGATAGTAATTCCCAGCAACTGGTTCTGTCTGGTTAAGTTCCCATGTTTTTCTGTAGTCACGTCTAAAAGAAAGTAAACAAGTTTCAACAATGTATAGATACAAGTACTGTTGCATTTTCTGAATTTTACACTTTTCTCAGAAATAACCCATTTAATTTTATGCACATAAATATGTTATGTTAAGCATGGAGATTTATTACATGCATGTGTAATCATACAGTTACAATACAGAGTTCAATACACCCATGCAATACGTAACGTCGTATCGCACCGTAGTTGGATTTGGAAATATCACCAGAGATACATCTTTAAATGGGAATCATGTCATCCAAAATATTTGATGGTGACGTTAAAAGCGAAATGAATTTTAAATTTGTGTTCACAAATAGATAAGTAAGGGGCATGTAATAAATATAAAACCACACAAATGTTTCTATCCGTATTATCAGACTGCACTTGATCTTTATAATGGATGAATTCATCACGAGCTATGCTCCTGTCGAATCCATCTGCTACAACGATCGCATGCAATCTGATGATATGGATAGAGAAATGTGTAATCTTGTCTATATATTCGTGAAGAGCATAGGCCATTTTCTACATCAAGGCCTGACAGTAGTGAATATTGAAAACAAACAGCCAATTACTCACTTTCTTTCTAGAATCTCTCTGCCATTAGAATCAGTGTAAAATAATCCATCTGATTCTATATCCGTAGTGTATAAGGCAATGACTTCTTTTCCTACTTTGTCTCTAAAAATACAATAACATATCCTGATCTTATCACTTGATAATATTTGTGTGAGTAAACATTCAAATCAATTCACTCCACTGTAAGTAAAAAATTTATAAACAAGAAAAAGCAATAACAACAGCAACAAAAACACATACCGTCACACACAGACTTAAAAACAAACAAGCATTCTGAGAGTATTGATGAATTAATAAATGTCCCCTACCTGTGAAACAAGCATTCTGAGAGTACTGATGAATCAATACATGTCCCCTACCTGTGAAACAAGCATTTTCAGAGTACTGATGGATCAATACATGTCCCCTACCTGTGAAACAAGCATTCTCAGAGTACTGATGGATCAATACATGTACCCTACCTTTTAAGCATTCTCAGAGTACTGATGGATCAATACATGTACCCTACCTTTTAAGCATTCTCAGAGTACTGATGGATCAATACATGTACCCTACCTTTTAAGCATTCTCAGAGTACTGATGGATCAATACATGTACCCTACCTGTGAAACAAGCATTCTCAGAGTACTGATGGATCATTACATGTACCCTACCTTTTAAGCATTCTCAGAGTACTGATGACTCAATACATGTACCCTACTAATGAATCAAGCATTCTCAGAGTACTGATGAATTAATACATGTGCTCTACCTGTGAAACCTTGTATTAGTTATAAATGAATGGTGGGCAATTACAAAATTTTAAACAAAACCTAAACTTAAACCTAAACTGGACGGACTGACAGACCAAGACAAAATCTATAGCGTCCCTCTCCATTTCACTGTTAATGGGCAAATAAAAAAAATAGCAACAGAATGTGATCTTCAGTACAAAGATGACTCCACCTAGGATTACTTAGCAATCTATATATAGTGGTTACTTGCAAATTTTTCGAATGTTACAAAAATTTTCGATTTGGCTAGAAACCTTATTGCTGAGCACTTTGATGACAGAAAAGTCACTACCTATTTTAAAGAAGCCTGCGATATATGACTAAAACTGGAAAATAAACCAGGTCTTTCTAAGTTTTTCACTTTTTGTTTTTTTTTATGTTTTTTTATGCTACATTCAAAAGTATTCCTGTCATGTATGTACAGTACATTATACAGTAAGATGGCACAATCTGTGTCAGAGTGAACCATTCAACTCTAAGAGGCATCTTATCTATATATATGTAATGTAATACATACTGTACTGGTATAGGTCCAACACTCCACTCCACTTCTGCAAATTTAGAATCTTCGTATAATCGGACAATTTCTGTTGCCCAGTTGCTGAACATGACGTGTACTTCTGTGACAAGGTCACCCTGTTCATTGATAAAATTAGCCGTCATAATCCAAATTTATGAATGAAAATTATGACTTTACATTTCAATAAATAAAAGGCTTTTCATTTCATTCTACTTTTTTGGATTCCATTCAGTGTTTATCTTTCGTAAACAAAATACAAATGCACCTACTTGGAGCCTTAAACATGAAGTAATTAATGATTATCAAGTCTATGCTTTACCTTCAAACTATAAATTTTACAATCGATTACATATATAATGATTTGTTACCCTGATGATATAGGACCTTTCCATAATTTCAGGGCCTGTAAAGTTGTAAACATGTGAACTGTTTGGACGGAAAACATAGGCTCCAGAAGACTGGAAGACGTCTTTACTACAGTTCCCATTATGAGCTGTGTAGTATCCCAAGTAATGGGATATATCCAGGGAGATATTTTTCTCCTTGTTAAACATCTTCTTAAGTTTGCCTGTATCAGCTTCATACAGCAGTGATATGTACTGTCAAATATATATAAAGTTATGGTTCAGTGTATTGTTACATTTCAAATTTGTATATGAAGTTATCCAAAAAATTTTCAATATCACAGAAGTTTTCTTATATAAAAAGTATTCTGAGACATTGATGAACAAAAAATGTCCCCCATCAGTGAAACCATTACAGTGGACCTGTCTTGAGAGACCACCCCATCTGCCACTGAAATGTGGTCTCTCAAGACAGGCGGTCTCTCAAAAGAGGTTTTATTTAATCATATTTGATTAACAACCTAGTGGTTTTCAGCATGTGGTCTCAAACGACAGATAAACATTCATGGAAGTGGTCTTTCAAGACAGGTTCCACTGTATTAAGTCAATGGTTTAGCAACCTTGACTGGATGGACTGACTGACTAATACAGACAAAACCTATAGTCCTATTTCACTCATAGGGGACTAATAATGACTTTCTCTGAAAAAATATGGTAGATTCTAGAATGTTTCTGTACAAACCTTATTTTCAATGATGACATCTGGTTGACCTGAATCACGGATGAGTTTTACCTTTTCACTGGATTGGGACAAATACAAATTTACATCTGAAAAGCAAACAAGATAACATCAGTTGTCTCCCTTTTTACCCACATCATAGTTTTCTCACATCAGATAAAACAGAATTTCTATGCAGCTGTTTGTAACAGTGCAGTCTACATTGTACATCCAGTGATAATCAAAATTGACCCGAAAATAAACAATTGAGGGAATCATGAACATCAATTTAACAATATGAATAGAGTGGATACTAGGATTCGGGTATACCAGTAACCCCCAAATATAGAAAATAATAATAAAAAAAATCTACAAACTTGATAATTTTACTGATAATGACTTAACAAATACCTGAAACTTTTCATGACGAGACATAGGCTATTGCCCACAAAGTTTTAGTTCAGTGGCATCAATATTTGCAGTGGAAGATTCTTTTTTGTTGTAAAAGTAGTTTTTAACTGTGATGACCACCATTGTTAAACAGTTCATGGTCATTCCTGACATTACCTACAATTGTAATCACTATTCCAGATGATAATACTCGTACATCATTTCTCAGAACAATAACCAAACCTTTATATTTACCGTTACTCTCCTGTACCAGATGATAATACTCGTACATCATTTCTCAGAACAATAACCAAACCTTTATATTTACCGTTACTCTCCTGTACCAGATGATAATACTCGTACATCATTTCTCAGAACAATAACCAAACCTTTATATTTACCGTTACTCTCCTGTACCAGATGATAATACTCGTACATCATTTCTCAGAACAATAACCAAATCTTTATATTTACTGTTACTCTCCTGTACCAGATGATAATACTCGTACATCATTTCTCAGAACAATAACCAAACCTTTATATTTACCGTTACTCTCCTGTACCAGATGATAATACTCGTACATCATTTCTCAGAACAATAACCAACCTTTATATTTACCGTTACTCTCCTGTACCAAATGATAATACTCGTACATCATTTCTCAGAACAATAACCAAACCTTTATATTTTATATGTACCGTTACTCTCCTGTACCAGATGATAATACTCGTACATCATTTCTCAGAACAATAACCAAACCTTTATATTTACCGTTACTCTCCTGTACCAGATGATAATACTCGTACATCATTTCTCAGAACAATAACCAAACCTTTATATTTACCGTTACTTTCCTGTTACCAGATGATAATACTCGTACATCATTTCTCAGAACAATAACCAAACCTTTATATTTACCGTTACTCTCCTGTACCAAATGATAATACTCGTACATCATTTCTCAGAACAATAACCAAACCTTTATATTTATATGTACCGTTACTCTCCTGTACCAGATGATAATACTCGTACATCATTTCTCAGAACAATAACCAAACCTTTATATTTACCGTTACTCTCCTGTACCAGATGATAATACTCTTACATCATTTCTCAGAACAATAACCAAACCTTTATATTTACCGTTACTCTCCTGTACCAGATGATAATACTCGTACATCATTTCTCAGAACAATAACCAAACCTTTATATTTACCGTTACTCTCCTGTACCAGATGATAATACTCGTACATCATTTCTCAGAACAATAACCAAACCTTTATATTTACCGTTACTTTCCTGTACCAGATGATAATACTCGTACATCATTTCTCAGAACAATAACCAAACCTTTATATTTACCGTTACTCTCCTGTACCAAATGATAATACTCGTACATCATTTCTCAGAACAATAACCAAACCTTTATATTTATATGTACCGTTACTCTCCTGTACCAGATGATAATACTCGTACATCATTTCTCAGAACAATAACCAAACCTTTATATTTACCGTTACTCTCCTGTACCAGATGATAATACTCTTACATCATTTCTCAGAACAATAACCAAACCTTTATATTTACCGTTACTCTCCTGTACCAGATGATAATACTCGTACATCATTTCTCAGAACAATAACCAAACCTTTATATTTACCGTTACTCTCCTGTACCAGATGATAATACTCGTACATCATTTCTCAGAAACAATAACCAAACCTATATATTTACCGTTTACTCTCCTGTACCAGATGATAATACTTGTACATCATTTCTCAGAACAATAACCAAACCTTTATATTTACCGTTACTCTCCTGTACCAGATGATAATACTCGTACATCATTTCTCAGAACAATAACCAAACCTTTATATTTACCGTTACTCTCCTGTATCATGTAAGAGCTAAATCCTAGAGCAGGGATAGACACTTTGAATACCAGTTCATTCTCTGCAGCTGAACCATTTCGTTCTGGAATTTTCTTGGTAGTTTCTGGTATAGGAACAATCTGTTATCATAAAAGAGAGGATACTAATAAGACATACCTTCTTAAATTTTCAATTTTGGGAAAATACATTGTACCAGTACATTGTAGTTCAATAGTGTTTTTTTTTTTTTTTATTTCTATTTTATGTTGTATTTTAAAAATACCTGACCATGTTTACATGATATAGACCCTTTAGCAGTAACTGCGATCCTGTGACTTTGCCAGTCTTCCAGTTGGCAAAATGATAGAGATATCCGCAAAAACATAGACGTCTTTATGGTAACTGATTGTTTCTTGACGTCATTTTACGGGAATCTGTATCATTTTGCCAACCAGCAGACTGGCAAAGTCATAGGATCGCAGTTACAGCTAAAAGGTCTATTGGCTGATACTATATTTTTTCCAAAAGCGTGTGCTTTGAGGATTTCTTTTTTTTTCCCCTTTACCATTATTTTGGTTTTTTAACATATGCACATTTTTATATCATATCTATGATTTTTAAATTAAATTTGGGGAAAATCAGTTATTACATTGCTTACATTATATAACTCGCAGTGTTAATATTCACTATATACACAGTGTTGACAAATCCGTGAATTTAAGAACCAGTGAATAACTTTTGAAATATAAATGAAATATATAAATATAAGGACCGGATGTGTAAGTTATTACCAATTCACAGATTTAAAAAGCTGCAGTTATTTCAGGGGAGAGTAAAACATGAAAATTACAACCCATGAAATTAAACCCCTGTACAGTACTATACAAAACTCGTCACAAGGTAAGGTTAATAAACAGGTAAAATTCCCTGTTAATTGTTACCTGATAACAGATGACTTTGCAGTATATTTGATATACAGACTTACCTGACAAGCTACAGCCTTGCCTTCAGGATCAGTCACATTGTATACAAGACCTGTGACAGGTATCCTGACCCAATGTGTCACTGGTCTAGCTAAAGGATTGTAGGCAGTCATTACAAACTGAAAAATAATGTCAGTACAATTAAAATGTACATATTGCTGAGACAAAGGAAACTGATCTTTAAGCTTGTTTGTTTGTTTACTGTTTTACATTCTACCAAGAATCTTTCACTTATTTGGAGATATCAGCAGCTTTAGGTGAAGTGTTACAAATTTTGACCTGTGCTATGGACTGATTCCAATGCAGTGAGGGGTATTTTATGTGCCATGCTTTCGGTGTCTCTGAACCTCAGTTTTCAGCCACATCCAAAAGACCCATGGCTTTCACTTTGTATTCTAAGTGCTTGGCAAACACAATTCTTTATAATTTAGAAACGTTACCATCTGAAATAAACACATGCTCTAAATATCAAAATCATTTAGTCATACCGAAAACATATATGCCTCTGTTTATAAACATGTTTAATATTACCACTTGCAAAAATAAAGTCTTATATAGTGTTAAAATCACAAATTTATGTACATGTTGAATATATCAGAAAAAGCAAAAAATGCAAAGTAAAGTTGTCACAAAATAATGTTGATCCCTTGTAACATTGACATTTGTCCATACCATAGGTCTAAAGTTGTGGCACCTCATCTAAAGCTGGCTTCACAATACATAAACCAATACTGATCCACTATCACTTTTTTGACCATCATAACAAAGGAGAGTACACTGTATTGCCTTACAGTAACCTGCGTCAAACTCACCTCCTTGTTAGACTCGGTAAACTCACACCTGCTGATGTTTAGTAAGTTACAGTAAGTCTGATTCAGTGATTTTGTAGTTCCTTTAGGCAGCAGAACACCAAAAGCCACATTTGTCATTTTCTGAAAATGGAAAAATATATTCAAAGCATTAAAAAGTTTATGTACAAAACTCCATTTGTAGAAGTTAGTAGCGATGGTATGAAAGCAATGCACCGTGTGCTATGGAGTACAATTTAACCATACAAATTTGTTAGTGAGAACCTAAACAGCATTAGAAATATTTTATATGTCATTTTCATATGTAGAATAGATAAACAAATTATATAACTGTTAATATTAATCAACACTTCAGTTGCTGGCTGCGAACTGTCAATGGCACAGGAGAAAGAAAATGTGGTTACAATGTAAAAATTCTTCTACATGTAAACCTTCTACATGTAAACCAGCAGCTTGCTCACATAAAATTTCCATCAAATTCCTTTCATGCATCTAGGAGAAGTTGCATTGACAAAGTTATTTGGACAGACAGACAGACAGATGACAGATAAACCTATAGTCCCCTCTCATTTTATCGGTAGGGAACTAATAAGCTTAAATTCCATTTGAACCCAAACCAGTGCTAACTAGAGGTGAGAGAGTTTGTCATTTAAAGCATGATGTTTGGCACACCAAAATCACTTTAAAGACTTAAACCTAGTTTTTCTCAGTTAAACCCAGTTTTTTACCAGTTAAATTTAGTTTTTTTCTCAGTAGCCTAACCCACATTAACTAGAGAAAAACTAGGTTTAACTGAGAAAAACTAGGTTAAACTCATTAATGTGATTTTGGCGTACTATGATGGTGTATAATGATGCTCTACCAACTCTGCCACAGAGGCCCTGTGTTATTATTACTGGTTTTTCAAATATCATCCATCCACTGAAGTGCAAGTATCATCTGATTGTCTACTTAACTCTGGAAACCTTTCAATTATTTCTGAACAATGTCAGTTAAGTGTAATGTGGCCTTGTTTTTATATGAATTCTGAAGCAAAATCAAACTAAAACTAAAAACGCATATTGACATTTATAGTGTGGTCTTACAAGACAGATGGTCTCTCATGACAATGGTCTTTCAACGGACAAACTCAACTGAAAAATAACAGTTAGACATACATGAGCACACAAACAAGCACACAAACAAAAATCTCCATTCCAAAGAAAGTATTGCAGATATACCTGACAACGGTCTTGTCCATTTGCAAGCCTCAATGCATAGTCATTAGCAACATGCTGCTTTTCAGTCCCACTACAAAGTTGAAAATGTTTTTGAGTCTAGGTATGACCTAATTATTGTTTTACTGTTTTCATTTGAACAGAAGTTTAACTGGAATTTTCAACACCATAATATCCAAAAGTAAAGCAACAAGACACAAAACAGGAGACACAGATAGAAAAATAGTAGACTCTGCTCTACTTTGATATTGTTACATTTCAGTGATGTTACAGATAATATATCCATAGAAAAGAGAATTACAATACATCAAAGAGATATGTGTAAATAAGATGGACTGCAGATAGGAATCAGAAATGAAACTTACGATACTGCATCATGATGTTGGGCAACACCCATGGCTTCCACTGAAATTATACAACATAGCTGTGCCGTGTCAGTAACAATTTGAATTATTCTCATGATAATAACTCTATAAAGATCAAGAGCACACATGTACATGTAAGTACAGTGGAACCTGTCTCGAAAGACCACCCTATCTGCCACTGAAATACGGTCTCTCAAAGGAGATTTTATTTAAAGTATTGTCTAATCAAGTGATTTTCAGAATATGGTTTCAAAAGACAGGTGCTCTTTCATGACAGTGGTCTTTTAAGACAGGTGCCACTGTTATACATATTTCTTTTATAAGATTCCTTACAGAAGCAGTCATTTGCCTCCGTGACATTTGGAGCCCTCCTTGTGACCTGGGCTCTCCTTGGTAGGATTATGATTATCCATGAATCAATTTTCACAAGTTAGAGATACCCACAAAAGAAGAGTCATGATGGAAGAGAAGAAACATCGGCCTTCTGAAAGTAAACTGGCAAACTTTCTAACAAAAATCAGCTTAGATTCCAGCGAGGTTCGAACCTGCACTTACAGAAGTGAGAGACTTTATAGTTCAAAGCTAGATGCTCTAACCACTTTGCCACTCTAGACATAGACAGTTCAGGTGTAAATATATAATGTTTGCAATTCATAATAATTTTGTATGTTCATTGCTTAGTGGCGAGGTACTTACTAAAAATTCGTAAATCCTCAGCTGGTTCTAATCCATGAGACAGCTGGGCTAGGACATTCAACTGTTTTGATACCTTAAAGTATAGTGACATTGTATATGCACAATAATAAAAACATAATTGACAAATTTAGTGTCCATTTTTTTTTGCAAATATGTACATGTATTTTCAAAAGAAAATGTTACATTCTCTTGTGAACTTTATTTTTTAATTAAATTAAATAAATCATAGATCACCAATGTTCAGCCTGAATATGCAGTCTAACATGCTCACTTCACTCAGTGACAAGAGAAACTTGATTCAACATGCTCACTTCACTCAGTGACAAGAGAAATTTGATTCAACATGCTCACTTCACTCAGTGACAAGAGAAATTTGATTCAACATGCTCACTTCACTCAGTGACAAGAGAAATTTGATTCAACATGCTCACTTCACTCAGTGACAAGAGAAATTTGATTCAACATGCTCAATTCACTCAGTGACAAGAGAAATTTGATTCAACATGCTCACTTCACTCAATGACAAGAGAAATTTGATTCAACATGCTCACTTCACTCAGTGACAAGAGAAATTTGATTCAACATGCTCACTTCACTCAGTGACAAGAGAAATTTGATTCAACATGCTCACTTCACTCAGTGATAAGAGGAATTTGATTCAACATGCTCACTTCACTCAGTGACAAGATAAATTTGATTCAACATGCTCACTTCACTCAGTGACAAGAGAAATTTGATTCAACATGCTCAAGTCATTCAGTGACAAGAGAAATTTGATTCAACATGCTCACATCACTCAGTGACAAGAGAAATTTGATTCAACATGCTGACGTCACTCAGTGACAAGAGAAATTTGATTCAGCATGCTCACTTCACTCAGTGACAAGATAAATTTGATTCAGTATGCTCACTTCACTCAGTGAAAAGATAAATTTGATTCAACATGCTCACTTCACTCAGTGACAAGAGAAATATGATTCAGCATGCTCACTTCACTCAACGACAAGAGAAATTTGATTCAACATGTTCACTTCACTCAGTGACAAGAGAAATTTGATTCAGCATGTTCACTTCACTCAACGACAAGAGAAATTTGATTCAACATGTTCACTTCACTCAACGACAAGAGAAATTTGATTCAACATGCTCAGTTTAGTTAATGACAGTGGATAGTTCATTCAACTGTCTCACTTTATTTTTTGTCAGAGGAAATTTGATTCAACCTGTGTTAGTTGATGACATGGTATAGTTTTTTAAGAAATAAACGTGCTGATTTCCATGGCATTAGAGATTTCATTCAACCTGCTCACTTTTGTCTGTGACATGAAATAGTTCAATCACATGTTCACTAGAGCTCATCCAAGCTGTGGCACTTTAGTTCAGTTTATTCAAACCACTCACTTGAGTTATGATATGAGATCGTTCAATTATATGTTCACTCAGTTCATTCAACATCATATGTTCACTCAGTTCATTCAACCTGTGCACTTCAGTTCAGTGAATTCAAACCATGCTCACCTTAATATCTGGTTCAAGGGAGACAAAACAACAAAATTAAGACAAATGTCAGTTGACTATACATTCAATCTACCGTATACTGTGAAAACTTGCTATCAAGACCACCTAACTGACTGACTCAAGGTGGTCAGATTTGTGAGGCAGTCTCTTAAGTTAGGTTCTGTACTTACTAGATATTTATCAAAAGCCTAAAAACTTGTGTTCTGAAATGCCTGGTCTCCAAAGCAAGGTGGTCTTTAGGTGAGGTTCCAATGTATTGCTACAGTAAAATATTGTCAATTTTAAATCAAGTTAGACATACCTGCAAAAAGTTATTACTTTTCCTGACATAACCCTTCAGAGCTGCTCTGCTAGAGAAGTAACCCGACCAGAAAGAGTGTCCTCTGTTGGCATACGGAAAGAAGTCATCGGTTTTAACTGGCCAAATTTGATTGAGATGATTGACATTGAATGTGTAACAAGATGGTGTAGAGTACAACACGTTTATTTCACTGCCATTTTTTTGCTGAAAAAAAGAAACCTACAGTTTCATAGATGTTCTAACATTAAAAAAATTTAAATGTATGAGTTTGTCATAATAAATGAATACAAAAAAAGGCATCAAAATTCATATATCTTAGACTGTATAATACAACTAATCTTTACAGATCACCACTTGTCACGAAATTAAGGTCTTTCAAGGCAGGTGGTGTCTTAAAAGAGAGTTGATATAAAGAGGTTACCTATATGACAGTGAATTACTGACTGAGGTCTTACACAACAGGTGGTCTTCAAGACAGGTTCATATAAGGCTATATAGGGATCCTCAATAATAATTCTAGACTGATAAAAATCATGTTTCATTAGTTATAAGATTGTACAAAATTGATATGGGCTTTCTTATCCAAATTCTAAACAGAATCGTAGTATACGTGTCTTGAGAGATCACTCACATAAAAGATAAAGTTTGAAAACCACTTGAATAAAAAATCCTTAACCTTAGATGAAACCTCTTTTGAGAGACCACCTGTCTTGTAAGATCACATTCCAGTGATAGATGGGTTGGTTTCTCAAAACAGGTTCCACTGTATCAGGTTCCCTGATTTCACTTGATCTTGCAACAGATATCTTACCTCTTCATTGACATATTTGATCAGTTTATCCATATTTTTATACCATGTATGAGCATTCTGGTATTGGAAGTCTGATCCCATTGTCATCATGATGTGGTTAGCTCTGTAATGTTTGGCCTACAATAAATTCATCAACCATTGTATCACGATTCAAATACAGTAAAAAATTACTTATTCATTTTGAAAAACAATTTAATGGTACAGATATTATCTGTGTGCTACATGCTGTAATACCCAAATGAAAAGTATTTAACTTAAGTACAAATACTGAACCTTAGAGGGAAACTGTTTTTGTTCATAAATCATACCAACTGGAGATTTAGTAAAACCAAACAAAACCAGGTGAAGAAAAGAAATTGATATGGCCCAGACAAATTAAACCAACAAAGTGGAATAACTCTAAAAGTCAGGGTAGTAGGCATGCAACTTTTAATGTGACACCCTGTCTTCTCAAGATGTATGCGTGAACCAAATATGCTGAGCCTAAGTGCAGCAATAACTTGAATATGTCCCAGAAAAATATACTAAGCAAAGGGGGATAACTCTAACAATACCGGTGATAGGCATGCAACATTTGTACGTAACAGTCCATCTTTTCAAGATGTATACCTGTACAAAATATGGGGAGCCTAGGTGAAGTAATAAATACACAGAGATCACACAAACACAGACAACACAAATACACAGAGAGCATCAAAGACATAGGAAAGTCACCAACACAGACAAAGATAATTTTACCTGGTCTTTAGCCGCCTTTATAAAGTCTTGTACTTTTTGTTGTATATTGACATCATGAAGTCTTGTATCATCCTGCAAATGAAATGTTGTGAATAATAAATTGTAAAATGGAAACTCAAATGACAATCAGAATGCATGGTAGGGTACTGTCATTGCAATTCTACAAGATTTCATGACATAATTAAACCTGTTTAATTCCCATTGGAAGTTTTTTAATCTTAAATTTATTCCTGACTGTTATGTACCGGAAGCAGAAAGGAACAGCGGTTTAAGACACCAGGAAGGGCCAGAGAGGCAATGTCTACAAAAGGCCTCAAGGACAAGTAAGTAAGACACCAGGTAGGGCCAGAGAGGCTATGTCTACAAAAGGCCTCAAGGACAAGTAAGTAAGACACCAGGTAGGGCCAGAGAGGCAATGTCTACAAAAGGCCTCAAGGACAAGTAAGTAAGACACCAGGTAGGACCAGAGAGGCAATGTCTACAAAAGGCCTCAAGGACAAGTAAGTAAGACACCAGGAAGGGCCAGAGAGGCAATGTCTACAAAAGGCCTCAAGGACAAGTAAGTAAGACACCAGGAAGGGCCAGAGAGGCAATGTCTACAATAGGCCTCAAGGACAAGGAAGTAAGACACCAGGTAGGGCCAGAGAGGCTATGTCTACAAAAGGCCTCAAGGACAAGTAAGTAAGACACCAGGTAGGGCCAGAGAGGCAATGTCTACAAAAGGCCTCAAGGACAAGTAAGTAAGACACCAGGTAGGGCCAGAGAGGCAATGTCTACAAAAGGCCTCAAGGACAAGTAAGTAAGACACCAGGTAGGGCCAGAGAGGCAATGTCTACAATAGGCCTCAAGATCAAGTAAGTAAGACACCAGGAAGGGCCAGAGAGGCAATGTCTACAATAGGCCTCAAGATCAAGTAAGTAAGACACCAGGAAGGGCCAGAGAGGCTATGTCTACAAAAGGCCTCAAGGACAAGTAAGTAAGACACCAGGTAGGGCCAGAGAGGCAATGTCTACAAAAAGCCTCAAGGACAAGGAAGTAAGACACCAGGTAGGGCCAGAGAGGCAATGTCTACAAAAAGCCTCAAGGACAAGGAAGTAAGACACCAGGTAGGGCCAGAGAGGCAATGTCTACAGAAGGCCTCAAGGACAAGTAAGTAAGACACCAGGTAAGGCCAGAGAGGCAATGTCTACAATAGGCCTCAAGGACAAGTAAGTAAGACACCATGTAGGGCCAGATAGGCAATGTCTTCAAAAGGCCTCAAGGACAAGTAAGTAAGACACCAGGTACGACCAGAGAGGCAATGTCTACAAAAGGCCTCAAGGACAAGTAAGTAAGACACCAGGTAGGGCCAGAGAGGGAATGTCTATAAAAGGCCTCAAGGACAAGTAAGTAAGACACCAGGAAGGGCCAGAGAGGCAATGTCTACAAAAGGCCTCAAGGACAAGTAAGTAAGACACCAGGTAGGGCCAGAGAGGCAATGTCTACAAAAGGCCCCAAGGACAAGTAAGTAAGACACCAGGTACGACCAGAGAGGCAATGTCTACAAAAGGCCTCAAGGACAAGTAAGTAAGACACCAGGAAGGACCAGAGAGGCAATGTCTACAAAAGGCCTCAAGGACAAGTAAGTAAGACACCAGGAAGGACCAGAGAGGCAATGTCTACAAAAGGCCTCAAGGACAAGTAAGTAAGACACCAGGTAGGACCAGAGAGGCAATGTCTACAAAAGGCCCCAAGGACAAGTAAGACAAGTTAATTTGTTTGTCTTAATGTGTCAAACGCTACAATAGTTTATCATACCATTATTGGTTCATCTCTGCAGTTAATGTCCCAGCAGAATCCCCCTGGGGGTCCATATCCATTGTATAATACCCCAGTAAAAAGGTTGGCCTTATCACCTGTAATTAAAAATACAATGTACACTAAAGCATGAAATATAAAGATCAGAACAAATATAAATTTGTTCTCATTCATCACATATCTTGGGAAAGCTAGTACCAATTTACAGTTGACAAATACTAGTGTGCATATGGAATATAAAAATAATTATAGTAAGCAGTACTGTTTATTTGTACAGTTTACATAGGTATAGTGTGTTTATATATGTTTATATGTGTGCATCAGTGCATGTCTGAATTATGAATAGTGTTTTTTGCAGCTGTACACTGCAATATAAAGTAGCGTGGCCCACTAAGGTCAAATGACACAGCACCCCCTGTCACATTACAGTCAGACATGTTGAATCAGGCCACATACATTGCTCAAAATCTCCCATAGTAGTCACAACATGATGAAGAGCACTTTGTTTGTCTCCTTCAGCAATATGCAACTCCTTTCCCAGTTCATCACTGACAGTCTCTAGCAAGGTGGATGGCATCTTGTAAAAATATCTGTCAAAGTCAGCATTAATGACTGCTCCCTCATAACATGCCACTTACACCACCAAAAATGCCATGAATGCAAGTTATCTCCCTTTAACCACAAGTGCTGTAATGGGCGTATATCATGTCTCATATTACATGTATTGTATGATTAGCTATTACATACTTCTAGAGTAATAAACTTCTGGCCACAGTCAACTTTTTTTCAGTTATATGGTAGCAGCCATTTTTTTAATGGTGGAGGAGAAAACCTGGTTACAATGTATCCAGGAAGAGACCATCGGCTTTCCACAAGTAAACAGGCAAACTTTCTCAAAACATCAACTTAGGTTCCAGCATGGCTCAAACCTGCACTGACCAGAAGTGAGAGACTTCATGATTCAAAGAGTGATGCTCTAACCAATCATCTACAGAAGGCCTTTCATGCATGTATGAATTGAGCTATCATTTAAAAAGCAGATTACTGAAATAAGTAAACATTCTGTACCAGATTACTGATTTATGAAACAACTTAAGAGGAGAAGTATTAGTAAATACAAATTATTACACATTGTCTTACAATAATACATGTATACCTAGATTGTCCGGACTTCCTCTCCACACCACCTCCATGTTTTTCTGCTCCAGTCTTAATTCCTTGTCTTGATAATCCAGACGTCCAAAGTACAACCCATCAAATCCAAACTAAAATATACAGATATAACTGACCATATATAGATAACTAATCTGGTAAATTCTGACCACATTCAAATAAGCTGCGGACTTACTTAATGATACATTGGTTTCGCAGTCAAGAGTTAGCATTCAGACAGCTGGAAATGCTTTAAACAAAGTGACCAAAGACTGGGTACACACAAGTGACCATTGACTGAATACACACAGGTGACCAATCACTGAGTACTTGTGTTTGCATTTATATGCCAATTTTAGCACATACAAAAATCTAGCCTATGTCTATGTCCTTTTATAGTAACAATTAAATCTGCATTAAACATTTCTCATTTTACAGGACTTGAGCCCATTCATCAGCAAGTGTTCCCCATAAACGGGGAAATTCATGGGTCTTTAGGCTGTACTTAAAAATTAGGGTCTTATTTGATGGTACGTATGGCATAACCTATACTTAAACATAGGTCTGTAGTGCAAGTCTTAATTATGACATGTCACCTTTAGCAATCAGATGTCTCCGTATTAATAAAAAAAATTCTTGGGATAATGACAAGGCAAAATCAGAAACACCACATTTTACATCACATCTTCAAAGCTTTACAATCAATCTCAAGATAAAAACCATCTTCACTTCTTGTCACTGAAAAAAAAGGGATTTTAAAAAATCTATTTTGTGTTACTGAAACTTATTTAAAATTAATAAACTAAAACAATTCATCGTACAGCAAAATTTTATAGTTGGAAGAGTATATATAGGATGTTGTTGTTTATTTATTAATGTTTTATGTCGTCACACTCAAATAATTTCAGTTAAATGGTGACGGCCAGTTTTTAATGGTGGAGGAAGAAACCCGGGAAGAGACCAGCAGCAGAAACTGACAAACTTTCTCACAATATGTATATGTAAGTAGATCATTGTGTTCAAACCTGTGCAAATATTGATGCCTGTTCTCTTGAGTGTCCAAATGGGTCAATTTGCCATCCAATTCTGGGTCTACCACACTCACCAAAATTCTGATGGAGGAAAGTGAACCCTAATGTGTGTTGATCGATTATGGCATTATAGTGAGTAGATGCTTCATCATTCATACACCAACCACCGAGCGTAAATTCCAGACGACCTGTATCAGAAAACCATAGTAACTTATTTACGTACAGATCATTACAGAATACTTCATCTATCCCCAATAATTTGAATCATAACTGATGAATGAAACAAGTTATTTGACAGAATGTTGCAAATTGACAAAGACACAAACAGATCAATAAAGAACAATATGCCGTTCCCCTCCCACTCTTTGATCTTAGGGGCATAAAAAATTTTGTTCATTTATTTACACAAATCTACCTTCATCCACTAATTCTCGCACCACCTTCCTCATTTCTTCATCTTGTTCCCTCCACCATCTTGCAAAAAATGCTATTTCAACATAAATGAACCTTTTTGATGGATCCTTGACCAACTCTGGTATGACAGAATCAAGAATATACTGGACCCCAGCATTCTGGATATCATTGCGATCTGAAAACAATAACAAGATTATGATTCAGGTGAGAAACAAGCAAACATATAGGTATTGTACTGGAAAACAAGTCTCATTGGGCATTTAAACCAACCCAGGTGTGTCCTAAATGCTGGTAAAACCACCCAAGGTGTGTACTAAATACTGATGAAACTATCCCAGGTGTGTACAAAATACTGTTGAAATCAACCCAGTTGTGTCTTAAATACAGGTGAAATTATCCCAGGTGTGTACTAAATACTGATGAAACCATCCCAGGTGTGTACTAGATATTTGTGAAATTATCCCAGGTGTGTTCTAAATACTGGTAAAACCATCCCAGGTGTGTCTTAAATACTGGTGAATCTATCCCAGGTGTGTACTAAATACTGGTGAAACTATCCCAGGTGTGTACTAAATACTGGTGAAACCAACCAAGGTGTGTACTAAATACTGGTGAAACCAACCCAGGTGTGTACTAAATACTGGTGAAACCATCCCAGGTGTGTACTAAATACTGGTGAAACTATCCCAGGTGTGTACTAAATACTGGTGAAACCAACCAAGGTGTGTACTAAATACTGGTGAAACCAACCCAGGTGTGTACTAAATACTGATGAAACCATCCCAGGTGTGTACTAAATACTGGTGAAACCATCCCAGGTGTGTACCGGTACTAAATACTGGTGAAACTATCCCAGGTGTGTACTAAATACTGGTGAAACCATCCCAGGTGTGTACTAAATACTGGTGAAACTATCCCAGGTGCATCTTAAATACTGGTGAAACCAACACAGGTGTGTCCTAAATACTGGTGAAACCATCCCAGGTGTGTCCTAAATACTGGTGAAAACAACACAGGTGTGTCCTAATTACTGGTGAAACCAACCCAGGTGTGTACTAAATACTGGTAAAACCATCCCAGGTGTGTACTAAATACTAGTGAAAATTTTTTTAAACATTCAAATTTACTGTGTCTACATAAATATCAAAGTTTAGCAGAGGAGTAATGTCAAATCTAAGCACTAGATAAAAGTAAAAAATTAGCACTGGAATGATATTACAATTTAGCAAAAGAGTTCTGTTAAAGATTAGCATTTGAATAATGACATAGCATTTGAATAATGACAAAGTTGAGCACTAGAATAATGTCATAGTTTAGCAATGGAACAATTTCATAGCTAAGCACTGGAATAATGTCATAGTTTAGCAATGGAACAATTTCATAGCTAAGCACTGGAATAATGTCATAGTTTAGCAATGGAAAATGTCATAGCTTGACACTGGAAAGATTCCAGTTTTACACTGGATGCTATCATAGTTTAGCAAAGGAATAATGTCATAGCTGGACACTGGTGTAATACTAATTTTGCAATGGAATAATGTCATAATTGAGGACTTGAATGATGTCATAGTTTAGCATTAGAATAATGTTATATAATATCAAAGTTTATCAGTGGAATGATGTCATAATATGAAACTGGAATGGACTAGAATAGTGTCATAGTTTAATACTTGAATGATGTCATAGTTTAATACTGTAATAATATAAAAGTTGAGTACTAGAATGATGTCATAGTTTAGTTCTGAAATAATGTCATGGTTTACTTCTGGAATAATGACATAGAATAGTACAAAAATAATGTCATAGTTTAGCACTGAAATAATGTCATAGTTCATTACTGGAATTATGTCATAATTTGAGACTGGAATGATATCAAAGTTAAGGACTAGAACAGTGTCATAGTTTAGTACTGAAATAATGTCATGGTTTATTACTGGAATAATGGCATAGTTTATAAAAGAGAAAATATTGATAAATAAAAGTGATGTTTTAAGATGTTCACCTCCATAGAAATACTGGTCAACTGTCTTGAGCCATCCTACATCATCATGAGTGTGTGGAACCAAGTGTACATTAATCAGCCGATCATTGATTGGGTTGCAACTCTGAAAGTAGAGACAGTTGTTAAAACATCATTGGTCTGTGAAAACTTTGTATGATTTTTGTTTGTTTGTTGTTTTACATTCCGTCAAGAATTTTCCACTTATATTGAGATGTCACAAATTTTGACCTGTGCTATAGACTGATGCCAATGCAGTTAGGATTCTTTTATGTTTCATACCTTCCGTATCGCAGGAGCTCGGGTTTTAGGTCTTGGATCCAAGTTGACCATATCTAATTGTAAAATGTAAAAATTGTTTTGGGGTCCAATGCAGAAACTTACTATGTGCTAATCTGATACTACTAAAAAACCACAGAGTCTCTTTCACAGATTGTTATTGTGGTAAAATCAAAATATAATTACATCATGTTATGCTTTTGGTAATTGCTTGATTTTTATTTGGTATTTAAAATTTATTTATGCCACACTCAACAATTTTTCAGTTTTATGGTGGTGGACAATTTTAATGGTGAAGGAGAGAATCCAGTTTCATGTACAATACAATATTTTGACCCGCGCGATTCTATCGCAACCCATCTTCCGATATATTGACTCTCCCTCCCTGAAAATATTAAGTTTACATGTGGGTCAATATATCGTGGTTATGATAAAATGAACCCCCTATGAAAATTGTTCTAAAAATGTTTATTGGCATGTTTTGACATTAAGAATATGATAATACTAGAGGGGGTAAAAATATCATGACTGTGATAAAATCCCCCCACCCCCATCACCCCTATGAAAAGTTTTGTAAAAATGTTTTTTGATATGTTTATTAAGTAAACCACGATAAAATGACATACATGTAGAATGCAGACTGTTACAGATAAGTATACATAGAACACAGACAATTACAGACAAGCATACATAAAATACAGACTTGCAGATAAGCATACCTAACATTCAGATTACTACAGATAAACATACAGACTGGTGCAGATAAGTATACATAAAGAAGACAGGTACAGATAAACATACATAAAATACAGACTGGTACAGATAAGCATACATAAAATACAGACTGATGCAGTTAAGTATACATAAAATACAGACTTGCAGATAAGCATACATAAAATACAGACTGTTAAAGATAAACATACATAAAATACAGACTGTTAAAGATAAACATACATAAAATACAGACTGTTAAAGATAAACATACATAAAATACAGACTGATACAGTTAAGTATACATAAAATACAGACTGTTAAAGATAAACATACATAAAATACAGACTGTTAAAGATAAACAAACCGGTACATAAAACACAGACTGTTAAAGATAAACATACATAAAATACAGACTGATACAGTTAAGTATACATAAAATACAGACTTGCAGATAAGCATGCATAAAATACAGACTGTTAAAGATAAACATACATAAAATACAGACTGATACAGTTAAGTATACATAAAATACAGACTTGCAGATAAGCATGCATAAAATACAGACTGATAAAGATAAACATACATAAAATACAGACTGGTGCAGATAAGCATACATAAAATACAGACTGGTGCAGATAAACATACATAAAATACAGACTGGTACAGATAAACATAATTAAAACACAGACTGGTGCAAATAAGCATACATAAAATACAGACTTGCAGATCATAAGCATAAATAAAATACAGAGTTTTAGATGAGTTAAATTACTGATATATTCATTGCAACCTTACAATGTAAAACAAATTGTGCACTTTACCCGATATCCACATGATGGCTGCTGTGTAGCTTCAAATACAGTGGACTGTTGTGGGCGTGTCTCACCTCCATTAAACAATGACAAAAGACATAGAAATACAGTGATATATTTACATAACATTCTCTGTCTGTAGCACTCTGCAAATTCTTACTAAACCACTGCAGACTTGCAGACAACAGCATACATTAGTATGTAAATGTTTATCTTTGCAAGTTAACTCCGAGTACTAAAGATTGTCACCATGTATAGCCATGTGATTACATTGTTTATTTTGTTTGATAACTTTATTGTATCGTTTAATGGACAAGGTATGTGTTATATAAACAAGTCAAAGGTACAACTGCAGTAAATAATCTACAGGTATATACACATGACAAATTATGTAAATACTCAGACATGCTGTGTATATATTGACGTTATACATATCTATGTATGATCTGTATCTATCTGGGGATGTTTCTGGTGTTCAACAAAAATGTCTACAGGGTTTTCATCAGTTTATAGATGATATGGACTTTCTTACAATTCAGTGTAAAAAATGACATCTTAACACAATGTATAAGACTTTACATGTTTACCAGTAGACCATACAAATGCAGAGAACATGATATGTTGGTGATACTGACATCGCAAGGTAATTATTGATAATGTATATCAAAGTATGGTGTACTCATGCAGACAGAAAAAAAAAATTCAGATTGTGGCCAGAGGTTATATATCCTGTTTTGTTTTTGTTTTTTGTTTTTTTTTTGGGGGGGGGGGGGCAAAAATTACAACTTCAGAATGTCCAGGATATATATACAAATCTGGTAAAAATTGGGCAAACATGTGACAGGAGTGGCATATAGAAGAGTCTTCAATGAATGGTATAAGTCCAATGCATAGGTCAAAATTTGTGTGACACCCCAAAAAACAACAATAAAACAATCAAATGAAAAATTGATTATCTTTTTCTTCAAATGATAAGTGACTTCTAATATACGTCAAATGATTATTTTACTCTATTTAAATCTATAAAGAGGATCAAGAGTGCAAAATTTCATCAAAGTCTTTCTTCAAGATGCATAATATTTACAAAGTGATAAGAAATATGTGATGACTATACACATTTTGATTTATGGTAACAGGCTGAGGTTTCTCAGCATAGAAAATTACCTTTTTTTACCTCGAGGCATCTTAAAAGTACTTTTTAAGTGTAATAGATTTGCACTTTTTGAAAGAAAACAATAATTTTATAGAAATATTTGTACTCAGACTTGAGGTGTAACCGTTTACCAGAAGATTAGATAAACGAATATTGAGTAATCAAACTAATTATACACAAAAGAAATATCTGCAATACATGCTAGTATTTTGTAGTTTCTATGTCCACCATCTTAATTCTAGATATTATGTTATTTGATGGCATCTAAGTCGGGATCGCAATGCTCTACTATGTCTGACTTGCTTTTGACTCGTCCATCTCGAGGTAAGTCACTCTTACTTTCGATTCGCCGTATTCTTGTTTTAAGTTATCAAGCAGCACCTTCAACTGAAGACAAAGTATCTTAACCATTTAAATGTCCTTTGAATGAATACACGAAAAGATCAAATAAGTCAAACATGATTAATATTTGTCCACAACAACATATATACCCCCAGATTTCGAATGAGTTGGAATCAACCATCAAAACATAGGTACATGTAGTTGTGACTAGGGAGGGAGGACCGAATTAGAAGAAAATAATATTGAGTTTAAGGCACGATGAAAGGCGAATCTACATCACGGATAGCAATTTATATATTGTTTATGTTAAATATTTGTACGAGATCATGTCTTTCAGATCACACGAAGTGTGGATATCAGGTACTTTGTTTTCCTTATTTATTCAGTTTTCACGTGACTCGGTGTTTTCCGTATTTCAACATGATGATTTTTAACGCCTATTTTTATAGGTAGAGTCTCCTATAAATTTAGCAAGTGTTTTATTTTAAAATCCTATGGTACAATTACTTCTACTAAGAATCTAAATTTACTTTCTGCATACTTGAAGTAAAGTTAAACAGCGTCACTTGTCACACTGGCGGATCCAAAGGGTTACCACTTACAGTCATGGGACATAAATATTCGTCACTTATGTTATTTTCTTCTTTGTTTTATATAAAACCAACAATTTTTAAATGCCCACAAAATACACTAATTTAAGCAACATTTCAAATATTTTATTTTTACATGAAGGAAATTGAATACATATTTTTAATCTTTTGGAAATTTAAATATACTCTTTGTTTATTTTGAGAAAATAATGATTCTGTGGAGGATGAAACTATTTCTTGTAAATTTTGACATATTTCATTAGACTGAAAGAATAATTACAGAATTTATAAAATAATTGCATGAGAAAAAATACTGACATTTCTGTAAATAAACATGATAATTTAAAAATGCATATATTTTAGAAATATGAAATTATCCCACTATAAATTTGTACAAATTTGTCAAATTCTGGTATGATTTGTGGATTTTTTCAGAATTTAAAAATTGTTGGTTTTATATAGAACAAAGAAGAAAATAGCATAAGTGACGAATATATATGTCCCATGACTGTACTAGCACAGAAGTCTATAGTATTATTTGTATTTTACTTAAATTTGGTTTTTAGTCCTCTACTAGTAAAACAGAGAGGACTACAGGTCTACCAGTCATCTGTCTGTTTGTCTCTGCAAATAACTTTGTGATCACAACTCTTCTTATATGCACTAATGGATTTTGATGAAACTTCACACAAAGAAGGTCACAACATGTAGATGTAGATGAATGGAGGGGAGTGCTGTTTGCTATTTTTAAAGAAAGTTATTGCCTTTGGACTTACAATTTTTTGTTCTTATGATACCAACATCTAGTCAACCCAACACCTCTATTACCCTTGGGAAAAAATATTGCTTTAATTATACCAACATGTTGTTTTTCCCCTTTTCTTTTTGTTGTAATTTATTGAATTCTGTTTGTTTCTGTACATATTAGTATTATTGGTATTACAGATTGTTTATTACATGTAGTCCCTTGCTTTTAAAACCAGATGGGACTATAGGTTTACCTTTGTTTCTGTCTGTCTGTCTGTCAGAATAACTCAGAATTTATGCCAAAATGGAGAGTGTTATATGAAAATATAGTGGAACCTCACTATTAAGACCACCTATCTAACTGATTCAAAGTGGTCTTTTAGAGTAAGATGGTCTCCTGGGTGATGTTCTGTATGTATTCAATTATTTATCAATAGACTGGGAATTTATGGACTGAAATACGAGGTGGTTTCCTAAACGTGGTGATCTTTAGGCGAGTTTCCATTGTACATGTATGTATAACTGATGCAAATATACATTTGTACATTTTAGGTAGATGGAGTAACTGTCATTTTATACATGTATATCATGGTGATATGCCAGACAGGGAGCAATTAATTCTTAAAGTTAGCGTTGTTTACAAATGTAGATCTATTCTGTTTTATGCCATACTCAACAATATTTCAATTATATGGGTCAATTATATTGTTGACCCTGAGTGTATACCATTTAGCAGAGTGGAATGTCATTTACCATTTCTGGGACCAAGAAATTTTTTTTTAAATTCTAAAAATTTCAAAATTTTAACTTATCTTTCTCCAATCTGTTCTTACCTGTACTGTTCTCTCTTTTTTTTAACTATCTGTTATTTTGTTATACTAAATTCACATCTGGGGATCTGCACATTGGCAAATCAGTTTGAAAGCAGAATTTTTATCTACAATTTAGTGATAGACTCATCTGCATTCATGTGTATATGCTGGTATGTAATCTGATGGTACTCTTTCCACACCAATCTCCTAGTTGAAATACCGTATTCGGCCGTGTATAATCCGCATTTACGTATTATCCGCACCCCCCATTTCAGCATCAGAACTCGGAGAAAAAAGGACTTCGTGCGTATAATCCGCGTTTACTATTTTCCACGGCCGTATGGCCGAAAATCGTCGGCGAGATTGATTATTATTGTGTATAAGTGCAGTATGACGATCGGAAATATTTTCAAAATTCGCAGATCGGTATTTGGAAGAAATAGATAAATATTTATTATAGATATATATATTCGAGATATTAGATAAGGGATATGATAAGCAAATTAATGATTTGAAATAAATAACAAAAGAAATATCAAAACATCAGTCGAAGTCTTTGTAAAATCAGCGATATATAAAGCTAATAGGGATTGGTGACTCGCGCTCTTCCAGTTATGAGCGGATGTATCCTTTTGATATGCAAATGAGTGACCCAATTTAAATCGACACTCACCACGCAGGCGCAAACCAGATAGTAACACGCAAACAGTGAGAAGGGACGTAATCGAGACAAATCTCTTATACAGAGTTGTCGGTCGTGTAATTGTTGAGAAGCTGCTGGCACCAGCAAATACCGACAACTAGATTGATCGTTCGTATGTGTATCGTGAAAATGTTACTCGGTGAAAGGTTTACTACTTTAAAACATTAAATGTTTCACAAATCACGAGTTTGAAAAAAATAACCGAATAAGGTACCATTTTAACAACTCAAAATAAATTAATAATGTAGAAAAATATTAGAAATTACCTCAGAAATATGTCAGCAAATTTTAATTTTTAGATTCTTGATCTACTAAAGTAAATACTAGTCTAGAATCAAAATCTTTTTGATAATTACGTAATCCCCTCTCAATTTTATTAGATTAACAAATAAAAAGAATTTTTAAACCGAACATTAAAAGATGTAATGTATAACATATCCGGAGATGTAAATCGGCAAAATATCTTGTTTTTACGTTTGTGTATAATTTCAGTTCTATCAGGAACATGTCGTAATCCTACAACACTAAGGTGTGAAAATACATGGCACCTATTATTTATTTAAACATCAAGGGGATTAGCTTTATCTGTTCTGATAAAAGCGATGGTATATGGTATTTGCAGCAAACACTAATAAAGGACACTCGTTTTTGGGTGTTGAACTCCCGCAGAGGAATAATACTGCAGATCACTTCCTGAGTTAAGCATGTAGCCTTGTAGGTGTAATAAACAATCTTTCGAATATTTTTGCTCTCCACCCTTTGAAACCACAACCCAGATACTTATAAAATCATAATAAATATGTTTTATATTTATTATTTCTAAAAACTCAAATTTACACATGATTAAAAAATAAACATTTGAGTGGGGTGCAAAAGAAGGTATTTCTGAAATATGTTAATTTAGCACATGATATAATAACTACATGTATATACTTCTATGCAAACAATAAAATTCCCACTTTACAATAAGTCTACAAAGGTAGGTATTTTTGGTAAATAATTTTCCAAACATGCAGGAAGAATAGAAAATTGAGTATTTAAATAGATCTATTAGACAATTAGAGGTTAATCAATTTCTTTTAAATTTGGGGGAAATAAGTTGATATTGGAAATATTTAAACAATTCAGACAGTTGAAAAATGAAAAATACTTAAGCTTATATCTGAAATGAAATCATTGTAACTTTGATATGATGTTAAAATTATTTATACACATTTCTACACTATTTAAACAACAATTATTGTCATTTAGACAGAATAACAAAACATTTGATTATCCTGGGTTCTTAATTTTAAAATATGAAGAAGTATGGACATTATTGTACAAGTGAAGACCCTGATAGGTTTTTCCAAGTATAAATCTGTGTATGTTTGGTTGAATTTGATTCATTACTATAAAATTAAATTGTTATATTTGTGGATTAAGTGCATAATACTGAATAGTAAGGATTATTCTTGCATCACCATGTCAGATTTTTGCTGTTTGCAAATGATGAACATGTACAGTATTTGGACATAAATTAGTTCGCAAAAATGAATTTCACAATATAATCATAGTAATCCTGCAATCTTGTGATTTGTCCTCCAAATTTGGTAGATACCCAAAAATTAATGAAAATCAATAAATGACACATACATGTATAACCCATGAAGTGTGGCCTAATTTTGATATTTCTGTTAGTTTATATCAATGAATTACTTAAAAATACATTATTTATCCATTAATAAACTTCAAAATGAAGTCACTAGAATTTTACTCACATGAAAATTAGTGTATTCCATCCTAAAATAAAACACAGATTGTAATGGGATTTCTAACACATAAGAACCAAACCCTCACCTTCATGTGAATCAATTTACTTTATTAAAATTGAAAAAAAAAATTAATCCTAGAGGAAAAAACATGAATTTACTAAGAATATATAGTGAAAATAAATTTTGCAAACTTATTTATGATGTCACTCCAAGCCCATTAATTTTTTTCTATTCTGCAAATAAAGGTATAATTATGTGCAGAGCTTGGATGAAAGAAACATGTTTGCATACTGAAATCCTGTTGAGTAATACTGCACTTTAAAAAGAACACACACATGAAAGAAAAGACAATTTATCAATTTCTTGGATTTTATTTCATTTAAGATACATGAATTTCTGCAATGAATTGCATACATGTAGTTCCACAATATTGTTACATAGTCACTGTAACTCAACAATTCATCACTGCCATCCAGTTATCCTTTTATTATAACTTTTTTCTCCTTGTCTGAAAAATAAAACACACAACAAATACACCCAGTGTACATGTATTTCAATGACAATTTTAAATAAAGAGAATTTATTGAATTTACATGTCAGGTTTCTATTCATTTTTTTTAACTTAATGTATCATCACATTTATTCCCTAATCTCATAAAACTGTTTTTCTCGATTATAACTAAACATTAAAGTAAATAGTTTTTAGGCCAACCTTTTTACAACTATATATAAAAATATAACATTGGAGCCAACTCTGCTATTTTCAGTCTTATTTAATTTTTTGTTAATCCCTTTAAGGCTTAAACCCTGTAAACTGCAATAAGATATGAACATGCCTATATACTAAGTCAGCGTTTCATTGCACTCTAAAAATTGTATATAATTTTATTCTTCAGAGTAATTGAGAAAAATCATAATCAACAATTTTTGTCTCTTTCAGTGCCTTCCACACTGATTGGATAATAAAATTACTTGATTTGAAAATAAAAAAAATAATAAAAACAAATTAAATTCAAATAGAAATGTAATGCAAAATTTTGATATTTTAACTTCATGAATTAAAAAAAAAAAACATTTAGGCCAACAATTTACAACTATATAAAAAATACAACATTACAGCAAACTCTGCCATCCCGATTTTTTCACAATACTATTTTCAATAATTCAAAATCCTGTAAACTGTAATCAAAATATGAATATTCCTATGTACTAAGTTAGTGTTCCAATAATCAATTACATTTTGCACTTAGAATTGTAAATGATTTTATTTTTCAGAGTAATTGAGAAAATCAGAAGTGTCAGTATTTGGTCTCAAAATCACTTGAATGGACGGTAAAATACTTTAATTTTTTAAAATATAAAAAATAATGGATAAAAAATATTGATTAAAAAATTAACCGAGTACTTAAAAATTTTAATATATCAAATTCACGACTGACAATCAATAATTTTTATTTTATGCAGAAACAAAATAGTTTTAAGACCTACATTTTTACAGCAAAATCTGCCATTCAGACATTGCCAGTCCTATTTCAATTTGCTGTTAATTCCTTAAAGTTTAAACCTTGTAAACTGCAATTAAATATGAATTTGCCTATTTACAAAGTTAATGTCACAATAATCAAGCAAATTTTTCACTTAAAATTGTAAGAAATTCATTTTTCAGGGTAATTGAGAAAATCAGAGGTGATAATAATTCAAAATGGACGTTAAAATCCCTAAATTTTAAAATATAAAAGAGAAAAAAGAAAAATATTAATAAAAAAAATAAACGCGAACTTCAAAATATTAATATTTCAACTTCACAAATGACAAGCAATAGGTTTATTTTATTCAAAAACAAAAAAGTTTTTTAAGCATCCATGTTACAACTGATATCAATAAAAACTCATGCGGATAATTCCGCCATTTCGTCTTCGTCGTAGCTCTAAATAAATGTTCGATTAATCACATAAAAATCGGTACATCGTAGTAAATTTCAAATCAATAAACAGAAAAAGCATATGTACTTCACAATTACTGAGTACTTTGATAAGATCAAGTGTGAAATAAGTGAACTTTGCATTTGATTTTTCCACATTTTTGACAATATTTTTAAAAGTAGCGTACCATATGAGGCTTATAATATGGGTGATTTTCTATCCAGGTTTTTAAATAAAAATCATCGAACTTTCTGCTTTAGAATAGCTCACTTCATAATAGTTATATTCTCGCAATTAAATAATTAGCATCTCATCCGAAGTGATTCAATAATTTCAATGCTTTTAGCTCTTCAATATCGTATGGTTCTCGGCTATTGATGTAATTCGCTTCAAAACAAGCTCCTATTGCTTCAGTTAAACTGCCTTGATTATGTAAATATTTAATTACTTCAAATCGCTAAATCGGTGTATTTGGTTACCTAGACATATAAACTTTATCACAATAACAACTGCTCACCTGTTCTGATTGTTGTATGGCTAATTGTCCTATGATTTCTGAAGTGATGCTACTCCAAGCGTAAATTGAAAATGGCGCATTTTCCCGATAAGTTGACACAGTAAGCAGGATCTCCGAGACGCTTAGTGACATCGCCTATATGCGCGTTGCTCTATATAAAACCGCCGAGTCACCAATCCCTATTAGCTTTATATATCGCTGGTAAAATTACATTCCGTTAATTACAGCGCAATCATTTGCTTTTGCTGACGTGGTAGCCTATATATTTAATTAATAGTATGTATTAGAACAACATTTGAAATAGATATTATATTTGCGGAAATCGGCGACATAAAAGTTTGTAACAATTTTAATTAGCGGAGAGCACTTGTACACAAGCGATCTATATATCCAGAATACGCGTGTATAGCGTAATTATTGAAACAAAGGGATATATACAGATCCAAGTATACTGTTGTCTGTTACACGCATCATTGATTATGAATGGAGACATATACTACAAACATTAATTACCTTGGTGTGGCATTGTGTTATTTTACACCTTTTATCATATATTTTCAATTTAAAATTAACTCATCGTACTTACCTGTATAATTAGCATGTTCCATAACTTAGTACTACACTGTAGATGTACGGTAGTAAGAGAGTTACTGGTATATACCTTTTGTACGAAATGTGTAAAATAACATTCCTCCACAGAACAAAACACCCAGAAAACATTGTTTTATTTATTAATGTATAGTCATCGTCTCAAAACAAACAACGCAAAACTACATAAAATACGAAACTACAAGATACTACATATTTTGCTCTTCCATTCAGCCCCCTCATTTACAGTTACAACATGGCTGTTCGCTTCGTCGTTCACCAGCGTGAAATAATTATTAGAATTCTTGTTGAGATTGTTTTATTTTTTCAATAATAACAAAACTTCATGATGAAGATAAGCAACAGGTACTGTACTATTCTGTTTCCTCGCCAAACATCGCAACTAGGCTAGCCTTGCACAGGCACTTGCGTTATGCAATCCACCGATCACAACACCCTCAATCAAGGGATTGCATTACACAAGTGCCTGTGTAGTCTAGCCTATTTGTAAACTGAAACAAAACAAAAATAAAAGACAACAAGATTCATTTATTGATTTATTCACCGTCACTGTAGACATAAATGATGATATACATTGACTCGTACATCGTTATTACGAAAAAACTTTGTCAGGCTTACCACCCACATCGAATCTCATGCAGTAGTTCCTGCGGAAAAAATGTCCTAAGATTCTGTAGTACTGTATTATCCGCACCCCCATGCCTGAGACAAATTTTAGAGTGAAAAGAGTGCGGATTATACACGGCCGAATACGGTACATGTGTTTGTGTATAATGTATAAACAGCACCTGTTAACTTGACATTGATTGTCTGCCATAGTGATCTTCACAAATGTGGATTACCGGTACACACTGTACTTTACACCTGCAACAAGCGGTTTACTTACATTCTACCTCCCACAAGTGATATACTTACATTCTACCTCCCACAAGTGATATACTTACATTCTACCTCCCACAAGTGATATACTTACATTCTACCTCCCACAAGTGATATACTTACATTCTTCCTCCCACAAGAGGTTTAGTTACATTCTCTCTCCCACAAGAGGTTCAGTTACAATCTACCTCCCAGAACTGGTTTACTTACATTTTACCTCCCACAATTGGTTTACTTAATTACATTCAACCTCTTATAAGTGGTTTACTTAATTACATTCTACCTCCTACAAGTGAATTACTTACATTCTGCCTCCACACAAGTGGTTTACTTACATTCTATCTCCCACAAATGGTTTACTTAATTACATTCTACCTCTTACAAGTGGTTTACTTAATTACATTCTACCTCTTACAAGTGGTTTACTTAATTACATGTTACCTCTTACAATTGGTTTGCTTAATTACATTCTACCTCCTACAAGTGAATTTCTTACATTCTGCCTCCACACCAGTGGTTTAATTACATTTTACCTCCCATAATTGGTTTATTTATATTCTACCTGCCACAAGTTGTATACTTTCTTTGTACCTCTCATAAGTAGTTTAACTTACATTCTATCCCCTGTAAGTGGTTTATTTGCATTCTACCCCCATAAGTGGTTTACTTACATCTGCATCTGTTCACTTCCTTTGTACTGACAAGTGGTTTACTTATTTTGTACTTTGTACCTCCAACAAGTGGTATACTTATGAATAATTTACATTTACACACTATGTACCCTGCCTTCAATGTATGTCTGCATGTGGTTTACTTACGACATGTATACATTGCCTATATTGATTTCTTACTTCTGTGCAAATGTACTTCTGACTTGTGGTAACTAATAATTGATACCCTCAGCAAATGTTTTACATTATACTTTGTAATATAATTACTTAACATCATGCTGTTCCCTTATCATACATCATCCTCACAGTATATAGTAGTAAGTACATTTTGTACCTCATTGATATGTTGTTACTATCAGTTGAATCATATTTGCATTTACCTCTCTATGAAAAAGCTTGATTATTGTTGTACATCATATCTTCATTATACATACATCAGCAAAGTTTGCCAGTTTACGTGCAGATAGCAGCTATGGCTGGTGGTCTCTTCCTGGATAACTGCTGCACCATATAACTGAAGAATTGTTGAGTGTGGTGTTAGTGTACATGTAAAATACTATTCAAATTCAAAATCAAATTATACATCAGAAAGACATACCGTATTTAACCCATTAAGCATCCAGGGCACTACAAAAAATTGGAAAAAGGGATGGGTGCTTATCGGGATTGATTAAAAGTTAAATTGATGTAAAACAGTTTTAACAAACACCCTAAAAACTTTAAACTGGGTTTATACACCAGGGATTAACATCATCAACATGTGGGTCCTGTAAAAGGACCCATTCACAATGCAAAATCTGCTATTTTTCCCCCAATTTTGAGCAAAATTTTTCAATTATGTTTACCATGTCGTTCACATTCAGTATAAAAAAATAAAAGAGAGAATTTAGTACATGTATGAACTGTCTTCAGATGAAATCCATGTTATCAGTGAGATAAGAGAAGCTAAAAAATAAATCACAAGTTATGTGCTTTATTCTTATCACTTAAATGACCATAGTTACTTTTTTTTTCAATTTAGCCCATTGCGGGGTAAAATCCCCAAAAGGGCCTATCAACCCCTGTACACTATATTTGTAAGTTTATTGACATACATTGGATTTTATGTGCTTGAATTTTAAGACATTCTTTCAGTTTCAGTATGCATGATAAAGATTGTGTTTGATTATACATGTACATGTAATGTTAATTCCTTTATTTCAATTATATAGATTGTCAATGCTATTTCAGAGCTGTAATGCTGTTAAAGATGGGATGATAAACGTTCATCTTGTACCTCATACGCATGATGATGTTGGCTGGCTTAAAACAGTTGATCAGTATTATTATGGAGGTATATATATTTTGTCTTTTTTTTTTTGGCTATGGAAGTATAATTTTTTTACATCAAAATACATTACCGGTACATGACATGTACCGTATATGTACCTGTATATACAAAACAAGAAATAGATTTCTCAATCCATGTCCGGTATCGTGCAGGTGTACATTAAAATTAACCACCCACCAAAGGATTTTGAAAAATTTGTTATTATCATAGCTTTAAATATCTTTAAAAATGAACTTGTAAATTAGGGACTTTGGATGGAGTATTTATAAAGAGGAATTAATCAGCACATGAATGTTCTCCTGGAGATTTAGGAACACAACTGTACATACACATCTACATGAATTTCACTATATACATGTACAACAGGGTGACAAAATGAGGACATTTTTTTTACTTTACTCTAGTCTCTATATACCATAAACTAAAAATTTCTAACACTTTCATTGTGTAATGGCACATACATTGTAATGTTAACAATTGTATGTTTTCATGATTCAGAAAGTTTTACAAAAAGTCTCAATTCCCTATTTATACATATCAAAATGATACTTTAAAACTTTGTATCTTGTAAAACCTACATGTATCAGTACTATGAAACAAAACAACGGAAATTTATTAAAAAGCAACCACAGACACCTCAAAACATTTGTCTTCATTGTTGAGCATTATACTGAAATTGAATAAGAAATGACTATGTAATATTTTGAAAAAATGTTATTTTATATAAGATATATAGAAAGAAAAGTTTCTCACTTTTGTCACCCTGCTGTATATCAAGATGAGTGTCAGTCAGATTTTATCGCAGTATGCAAATTTCCTTTAGTTTATGAGTTTAGTATGTGATCTCATAAAATTGTATAAATAAATTTTTACTACAGGCTGTACATGTATGCAGTACACGTAGATATATAGCACTATGACAAAAGTATTCACGATTTTACGCAATGGCAACGTTCTCAGGAAATGGGTGATAATTTTAATTGTATGCCATGTTGGTCATCCATATTTCTACTGAGTTGTCGTGACATCAGAAGTGATGTCACCAATAAGTTTTTATCGTCTGCACTCTGAAAAGTAATGTAAATAAACCAGTTATTTGCAGTGAGTAGGAAGTCAACAGAAATCTCAGATGATGTGAAAAAAGAATTATGGTATTGAAATTAAATTAGAAGGACAAAAAACATCAGTTATTGAGAATGTATTATGAATACCTGAGTCATCCATTAGATCTATTTGGAAAAATATATTTGTCAACTGGTGAAATCAAAACTTTGAAAAGAAACAGATGCCCACGGAAGCTGTCAAAATGGGATCAAAACTGGATTATTTGTCACAGAAATTTTGACAGGGGAGTGTTTTGAAAGGCACTCTCAGTATGGTAAATGGAAATAGTAATGTAGATAAATACATTTCCATTTTATAAGATCAACTTTGGCTTGTTATTGTTCGACATTTCCTTAAAAAAAACCCTATCGTTTTCAAGACAGCAACAACCCTGTCCATAGAGCTGGTATTACTCAACAATACAAACAACAAAATAATAATTCCACAAATGTTTAGTCAGCTCAATATTTAGTCAGCTTAATATAATTGAGACTTTATAGCTCAAAATCAAAAAGATCAAGCTTCAAGTATCAAGACTCCCGAGGAATTGTTTGACACAATTTTACACATCTACAAAATGTAGAATTCCTTCCATAAAAACTACATTAAATCATTGTATGAATCTATTCCTCATCGACTATTAGCTGTAATTAAGTCCAAAGGTCACCTCACCAAGTGTTGATAAAAGTAAGTTAGGTTTTATTATAAAATTTATGTTTATTTTAATTAAGTGCATCGTTGTTTGATAAATCACAAATACTTTTGTCATAGTGCTGTACAATTTATATGTATATTTTCAGACAAAAATTTCATCCAGAATGCTGGTGTACAGTACATATTGGATTCTGTTGTACAGGAACTATTGGATGATCCCAACAAAAGATTTATATATGTGGAAATAGCATTTTTTGCAAGATGGTGGCGGGAGTTGGCAGACAGCAAGAGACATATTGTCAAAGGACTGGTAAATGAGGGTAAGTACATGATAAGAATCACATTCCTGGAGACTGTACATGTGTTTGTGTGATTTAAGTCTGTTAATTATTTGTACCTACCAGGGAAACAGGAGGGAACTATCAGCTTTGTCCAAGTCAGTCTGTAGCACCATAGCAGTTTCACAGGTAGTGTACATGTATTGATTCATCAATGCTTTCAGAATGCGTTATAAACTGGAATACATTTTGCAAAGTCTCATTGATGAAGCATCTACCTTGCCAGTAGAATGACTAAGGTTCAAATCCTGGTCAGACAATAGATATATTATATGTATTTCAGGCCTATTGATTTTTTAAAATTAAGGTTGTTCAAACTCAGACCCCATTCCCAGCTTGAAAGGTCACCTTCTACCCACTGACTAAATAATTTTTCCCAATGCAATAATATAACAATTAGATGCAGAAAAACTAAAAAAAAGTTATCTATCATGGTTGCACGTTTAACTCAGTAGCCATTCTAGAGCTACAGGGGTAGCTCTGGCGTATGGCAAGGGCTTTGAATAGTCACGCTGCATGCTAAATCATCACCTACATGTACATTTATCATATCATATCATACATATAATGTAAATTACTTTGAATATTTCCTTTTTATATATTATATATACATATCATTATCATATATTGTATTTTGAAAGTTGTTGTAAACTTCTATGTGTTTTAACATTAAAGGACGTTTGGAATTCATTCTTGGAGGATGGTGTATGGACGATGAGGCGACAACACACTATAATGCCATAATAGATCAACATGCACTTGGATTTGAGTTTCTTAGACAAAATTTTGGTGAATGTGGTCGTCCAAGAGTTGCCTGGCAGATTGATCCATTTGGACACTCAAGGGAACAAGCTTCACTCTTTGCTCAGGTAAATCAATACAATATTCAAACAGAAATACATAAAAAAAAAAATCAAAGTCATTCATTGAACACAATTGATTGTCAATATTTTCCAATCTCATTTGAATTGATTATTTATTCAAATAAAAAATCACAGGGAGAAAAAAAAAGTCTCCTTGTGTGTTATTCATGTAAATGTCTTTATAGTTATCTTTACCATGATCTCAAATAACTGAAAATCCCAAATATCCTTCTTCATTGATCAGATAAACTGATTATACTAACAGAACCCTCCTCCCAAACCTTTAGACTACCACGTATATTATTTCAACTACATGTATAAGGTTTTTTTTTTCTTACCAGTAATTATTGTTTATTTTAATGTGAGAAGAAGGATAAACCATTTGTTTAACTCATAATGTTCTGTGTTATCATTATATCTTTGTTTACAGATGGGCTTTGACGGTTTATTCTTTGGTCGTTTGGACTATCAGGATAAACTGCATCGTATGAAAACAAAATCAATGGAGATGATGTGGAAAGGCAGTCCTGTAAATCTGGGTATAATTTGCTTTACCATTGGATAATGTTAAAATATCTTCTTGTGCGGTATCATGTGCGGTGATCTATGATTGATACAATTTGTTAAATACAGTTGAACTTGTCTTGAGAGACCACATTTAAGAAATCATTCAGTTAAAAATCTTTTGAGAGACCACCTGTCTTGAGAGACCTCCAATTTCTGAAAATATATATATATATATATTGCTGTCACCAATAGTACCATTTGTGTACAAATCAACCTCTATATAAAGACCACCACCCTATAAAGGCCTGTTTTCTTGTGTCTCTAAGGAGGTTGTTATATATAAGTTTCACTGTAACTACATATTTGTTTTGAAAAATGTTTAAGTTTAGAAAATAGAATGATTTCAGCAAAATTCTCTTTCCCTGATGCTTGGTCCTATATCAGGTGAATGAAGAAAAGTAAAATACTTGTCCTTAATCCTAAATAAAACTAAATGTAACTAATTCCAGGAATTGGCAGCAACTTGTTTACTGGAGTTTTGTACAACGGTTATGGACCACCACCTGGCTTTTGTTGGGACATAGGATGTCATGATGAGCCAATTATGGTAAGGTATTCCTAAAGAACACTGTCATTTGTAGCAGTTATGCAAATTTTGTCATTATTTTCAAATTTGGATAGATTTATCTGTCAGACATATTGTATATTGAGGTACTGAAATCTACAAAAAATTCAAATGGCTGATGTTCATAGTTTGTTCAGCAATACTGTGTGTTTCATCTAGTTTGCCATGAATGATGTTCATACAGTTTGTTCAACATTACCTTGTGTATCATCTAGTTTGTCGTCAGTTGCAGATTTAATGTAATGGATTGAGCAAGTGAAATGGTGCTTATTATACATGTACATCTGGTAGTATATTGAAACACTGTAAAACAAGATATTGTAAGGCACATATAAAATTTTGTGTGATGACATTAGTGTGCTAAAATTTTATGTGTGAAATTGGCAAATTGATATGAACTGGAGCATTCAAGTACTCAATACATATAATTGGTAACTTGTGTTCAAAGTGCTAAATAATCGATATATTACTGAGGTTTTTAAAGAATCATATTTCTAGATATTTTGTACCATATTGCCATATAATATGTATAAGGTTCAGAGAAATACTGTAAACAACTGAATTTTGTATTTAAGGATCTGACAGATTAAAACATTTTTATACAGCTTAAATTTAGTGCTTTAAACATAAATGACCAACTACTGTGTACAGTAGAACCTTGTCAATAAGACCACCTAAATGACTGGCTAAAAGTGGTCTGATTAGTGAGGTGGTCTCTTTAGTCAGGGTCTGTTCTAATAGAGTATTTGTCAGGGAATTTTCAAGAGATCGAATCTTTATGGTCATAAGTACAAGGAGGTCTCCCAAGTGTGGTGGTCTTTAGGCAAGGCCCCACTGTACAGTATATGTGTTCATATTTACTTGTTAATTTTAAGACACTTAAAAAACTTAATGCATTTGTTTTTGCATTATAGTCACTAATATTTAGAGTTTAATTATGCACTTAAATTTCTCAATTTACAGTACAAAATGTAGATAGGTACTGGTATATAAATGTTGATAGTATTTCAGAAAAGATTATTTTGTTTTTTAATCAATCTGTGTATATTTCTATTTTCAGGATGACCCAAAAATGCATGACTTCAACGTTGATGATAAAATTTATACATTTATGAATTATACATTACATCAGGTAAGTGTTCAGAAACGCGACACCATTATTAAAGTAAATTCTGCACAACGTCAATGAGTTGAACTTCAATGAGTCAAATTTCTCGATGTTTCAAACTATTGACAAAGTCCCGAATAATTTTGTTATTTATCGCTGCATATAAACATTTTATAATTCAAACTTTTATGAGTCGAATTTCTCTATGTTTGAATTATATTTTTGGGCTCTTGTCTATAAAAACTATGAAACTATGAAAATTCCTATTATAATTCGAAGTAAAAATTTACATGTGTATTAAATCACTTCAGAGAAACATCCCATGATATTATATTACACAAATTGTCTCTGTATTTTAGGCATCGTCTTATGCCACAAACCATTTGATTATGACAATGGGCTCGGATTTCAACTATCAGAATGCTAATACATGGTATAAAAATATGGATAAGCTGATACATTATGTAAATGCTCGGGTAAGTGTATTTTGTATATGCTTACGTAAATGTACTTTCTATATGCTCAGTGCACTATGTAAATGCTCGGGTAAGTGTACTTTGTATATGCTTACGTAAATGTACTTTCTATATGCTTAGTGCACTTTGTATATGCTCGGGTAAGTGTACTTCGTATATGCTTACGTAAATGTACTTTCTATATGCTCTGCACTTTGTATATGCTCAGGTAAGTGTACTTTGTAAATGGTTGGCTAGATGTGCTATGTAAATGCTTTTGTAGGTATAGGCTTACTTTGTAAATACTCAGATAAGTTTACTGTGTAAATGGTTGGCTAGATGTCCTATGTAAATGCTTTTGTAGGTATAGGCTTACTTTGTAAATACTCAGATAAGTTTACTGTGTAAATGGTATATGTATGTACAGTTCATGTAAAAGTTCCAGTGATTTTACAATTCAAATGTACTAAAATGTAATGTATCACTTTGATTTCTACTACATACATTACTTATATATTTCAGCAAAGTCATGGTAGCAAGATTAATCTTCTGTATTCTACACCTTCCTGTTACTTGTACAATTTAAACAAAGCAAACAAAACATGGCCGACAAAAGAAGATGACTTCTTCCCATACGCTCATCGAGCTCATGCTTTCTGGACCGGTTTCTACACAAGTCGACCAACACTTAAAAGTTTTGTTAGGCAAAGCAACAACTTTTTCCAGGTAAGATACAAATGTGTTTTACCTGTATATCAGTTGGATATGAAAAACCAAACTTTTACAGAGGATTAAAGTAATTTGATGAAAATGAATTTCAGTTCAGTTTCAATAATTTTCGTTTGTGATTTTAGGTCTGTAAACAGTTAGATGCTTTGGCAAGGTTAGAGGATACAGACAACAGTACAGTACATATACAAGTCTTCAGTAAGTTCTTATTGGTTATTTGAAACAGGGCTCACATTCTTTTATTTCATCTCTCTCTTTCTCTCTCTTTCTCTCTCTCTCTCTCTCTCTCTCTCTCTCTCTCTCTCTCTCTCTCTCTCTCTCTCTCTCTCTCTCTCTCTCTCTCTCTCTCTCTCTCTCTCTCTCTCTCTCTCTCATTATCATACTTTAAGTACTGGAAGTTAAAGGACTAGTACAGTTCTGTTTCTGTATTTGTCTTTGTGGTCAGTCTTTTGTCTTTTCTGCCAAGTATCAGGTACAAGGATGCTATAAATAACTTCAAGTGTTGTTATAAAGTTCATGGATTCTTTTAGCAAATCCTCCTCATTCTTATAGTGCTTGTTTACATTGTAGGAGAAGCTTTAGGAGTTGCACAACACCATGATGCTGTGTCGTAAGTAGACATTTTATGGTACAGTATCAACACTTCATGACTCAGTGGTAAAGCTTAACTACTAATACTGTGATCCTGCAGTTGAATGTCAAGTTTTTGTACTGACCAAATGTTTATAGGTGCTGTTTCATAGAATGTGATGTGTCAGGTCAAAATTTTATTTTTGCTTAAACTTATGTTTTTGGTTATGATTTGGGGAGTTAAAAGAAAATAACTAACAAAAAGACTGTAATAAAGACTTAAAGCATCTTAGATTGTAGAACTCTTTTACTTGACCCCTGTATCTAAATTGAGGATGCAGTTTTTAAAACAAGGAATTGGTTGATATTTTTTCCAGTCAACAGAAACATTTTGTGATACAAAATAAGTGCATGATAAAATTTTGGACTTTCAAAAAGCGCACTTTTAAGGGGAGATAATTGTTTTATTACAGTATTACATATGAAAACAAATGTTGTTTATTCTAGGTCTTGCTCAGACGTTAAAAATTTTGCATCTTTGAAAAGAAAAATTTTGTTGATCAGAGTCTCTATCTATTTTGATTTATTTCACTCCATTTTCAGTGGAACAGAGAAGCAAGCTGTAGCATACGATTATGCACAGAGGTTGTCAAAGGGACAGTATGAATGTCAGGTTAGATATTTACATTCCTGTGCTGTTTGCAGGTATAATGTTATATATTGATAGTTTCCAGAACTGCTTGCACACTCACATACTTAAAGTTTGTCACCATTTCCCAATATAGTAAACTAGAAGGAATACAACTCACAACTGGAAACATTTATAATGGTTGTTGTTGTGTATGGCACAGTTTACACCCAGTGATTATTTAAGATCTATTTTTAGCTTGCCCTAGACCAAATGTTGTTTTGTCTAGTACTTTCAGTTTTATGTGATGTTTTCAGCATATAATATGTAGGTCACTGTGGCTTTTTACCTTCTAGAAAAACGTGTGATAAACTTTTAGCAGATGATTGTACATATAACATGTTTGTCACTGTCCTGTGTAATTTGTCTGTAAAATGTAAAAGCACCATATCTCCAGTGCTGGGCATGTCATATGTATAAAACTATGAAAGTTGTAACAACTTGTGTTGTTCTAGTGGTAGAGTGTTTGACTCCCATGTTGAAGGTCTCGGATCAATTCCTAATGAATGGTCCATATTTCCATATATGCATTCCTTACCTATGACTATGGTACTTTATCATCATATTTCTATTTCTTTGTAAAACTTCAAACTAAACTCTTCTTAGAAAATGAAGAAAGCAGTGTTATATGTTGAATCAACATTAGGTATTGCATAATTATACTGCATGGTATATAGAATAAGCAATGTTATTTATCAACAAAAAGGAAAATGAATCAAAACTATATGATATGTTTTGCTTTTTAATTTCAGAAAGTCGTAAATGATGCCATCAAAAAGATATTGCCAAAGCAGAAGTCACAAAAAGCACCAGATCAATTCTTCTGTAACCTATTAAACATAAGTTTTTGTCCGGTTACTGAAAATCTCAAACAGGTAAATCAACAAGTTCTGAGTCTCAAACAGGTATTGCTGTATGTACATGTGGAATTAACTATTTCAACACTACAGACCGTAATAGATTTGTCTAAGGCAATTGAAAGGTATTCCATTTAGAGACTAAGAGTTAATAGGGTTCAGTAGTATTAAATCTCATATACACTCCAAATCTCAAATGAGTGTTTCTGTATAAACATGTAGCATTAAACCTCAAAACAAGTGCATGTACACTTAATATTCACTCAGTATTTAATACATTTTATCAGACAAATAAGTGTGAATTACTGCATTGTTAAATCTCTAACAGGTCAGTGTGAATAAGGGCATTGTTAAATCTCAAACAGGTCAGTGTGAATAAGGGCATTGTTAAATCTCAAACAGGTCATTGTGAATGAGGGCATTTTTAAATCTCAAACAGGTCAGTGTAAGTAAGGCATTGTTAAATCTCAAACAGGTCAGTTTGAATAAGACATTGTAAAATCTCAAACAGGTCTGTGTGGATAAGGGCATTTTTAAATCTCAAAACAGGTCAGTGTGAATAAAGGCATCATTAAATCTTGAACAGGTCGGTGTGAATAAGCACATGATATGAATTCTCAAATAAGTTGGTGTGTAATAGGAAATCTCAAACTGATAAATTTACATGTATGCTTAGTATCCAATTATACAAGTAAACCTGCATGTACTTAATATCAAATTTTAAAACTGATAATAAGTGTGTTTATATCGTACATATCTCATTGAGCAGTTTAGAAAACACTATTGGTGTGTATCAAAACTCACAAAGCTGAGATAGTAATACAATTTGGAAAGTTCTCACATGTAAATTTTGTCTATAGATTCACTGTTAAGATCAAGGACATTATAATCATGTACACAACTTTTACAACAGGGTGAACTTTTTACTTTCAGTTCACCATGACAGTGTATAATCCTCTAGGTCGAAGGGTAACAAGCTGGATAAGACTTCCTGTTGTTGGTGAATCTTACACAGTTACGAGTCCTGATGGAAAATCAGTCAACTCACAGGTAGGGTTATTTGAATATCCATTTGTATTTGATTACTGTTAAATTGAATTTTTGTAAAGTTTATTGGGTAACATGGATATTTTATTGATGTAGGAATAGTATATATCATTTGAATACTGTACCACAGATATTTATTGATACTTATAATTCTCTTCTATCAGCTCAGTCCAGTATTTCACAGGTAAATGTAGCATGACCTATGCTTTACATTGTCTGTATACAGGATGACCAATACATACATGATTTACATGCATGACCTATTCACGGAGGTCTCATGGTCAAGCTTTTGACTTGATTGTTGGAGGTCCCAGTGCCAGGTCATAACTATGACTTTAAAAAAGGTACTGGTAGTGATTGTTCCTTGACCAGTAAGCAACTTTTAAAAGAGGTTAGAGTCACTGATCCTTCTGATTTAACTTAAGACTGAAGTCTTGTGTCACAGCAGCCATGACATGTTAAAGACATGTTAAAGGCATTGGCGTCAATCCAGAGCACAAGCCTAAATTTGTGGCACTTCATCTATAGCTGAAAACATCTCAACGTAAGTGAGAATAATCTGGAAATCAATCATTGAAAATAGTAAACATATGAAGTGAACATGTATTATCTGATTTAACTAAAATAATCCTGTGTTACTGTGTATGGTGACAGCTTTGCTTCTTCTCATGCATTGTTGTCGTAAAAAGAAATTTTTCATACAATATATTTGTTATCCAATTCCATTTAGCATTTCTGTGATATCATATGTTGGCCAAGTGGTATGTCTATTACTTTTGTTACGTTATTGACTTTTGGGCCTTTGTAGACATGAGATCAAAGTATAACGCTTTAAAGCATGTATCTCAACTCTGAACAGCATGGCTTCAAACCAGCTGAAACCTAAGCTGAATATTGTTGGGAAGTTTGCCAGTTTACTTACGGAAGGTTGGAGGTCTCTTCCTGGGCACATTGTAACTTGGTTCTCTCTTCCGCCATTAAAAACTGGACGCCACCATATAACTGAATAGTGTTGAGTGTGGCGTATAATTCCAGTAGATCCAATAATAAAAACAATGTTAGAAACTGTATTTGAATGAATTGAAATAGATTGGTCACAAATCTTGAATAATTTTTAAATTGTGTAACTTTCTTTATAGATAATCCCAATAAGCACTGAAACCAAGAGAATTCCTGAAAGAAAAGGATCCATTGCTCAAAATGAATTACTCTTCCAAGTTTCTTTACCACAGTTAGGATTCAGCACATATTTTATCCAAATGTCACCAGGACCAGATAAATTGTCACTAAGAAAACAAAAGTCTACCATACTTCCAGTGCAGGGTCCGGGTGTTGTAACCATTAGTAATCAGGTAGGTATAATTAGAATTGAACCAGAAGATACTTGTACTATTATGATTGCAGTATATACAGACGTGATTGTGACGTACTGAATACTGTACACCTAGAATTTTTTGTCCCTGGCTATCTTCGCCCTTTAAGACAGCAAGCATATTCACTCGGTCTTAAATTCGCCCTAAATCACAATAGTCTCACAAATTGCATGTATGTCCATGCATCATTTATTCAGCGTGAAAATTTCACTTTCAACTAAGGGTGAAAATGGTGATAATAAAACAGAAGCAAAAGATGCTCAGATCTAACCTTTATTATTAGCCAAGGGCCAAATGAGCTATTGTCATCTTATACTCTCTGTTATCATCATTCATCCACTGACAATAAGCATGTTCCTAAGAAAGGGCTTCAAGTTTATAAGGGCTCCAAAAAAGGCTCAAACTTGGTATACCTTTAAAAATCTGCTCATGAATCAGTGATCAGATTTCTTTCAAATTTTGTATACTTAACTGTAAAGTCAGTTCAGTGTTTGCAAATAAAAATGAAATGTGTTTATAAACTAACACAAGGAGATGGTGTAAGTTACATTCAAGGATTGTTTTTCATTTTTTGCAAAACATTGATGTGTAAATGCATTTGCTCATGGAAAAAATTATTTGCAGAATGAAGTGCAACCTATGATTGCAACTTTCTTGGACTAAATTCATTTTGCTGTTTGTCCATGCTTTGTCTGTAGATTTCCTTGTTATTTTTATTTTAACTCGACCACAAAATGTTTCATGAATATATACATATTAGTACTGTAGTATCAGAAATTTCATTGTGGTTTTATTTTTGTTTATTTTGTTATCTTCATTTACCAACAAAATTTAAACCATGACGGAATTTTACATAGGTTACCAGTATACCTAGTACATGTAGTAATAGTAATATGTTCCTTTACAAACAGGATTTTTATTTCAATGAAATTTAATCTCAACAAATTTGTTTTACTTTATAAACAACAAAATTTTAATCCCATGAAATTATCTGATTCTACAGTAGTAATCTCAAAATAAGCACAATTGTTTTGGGTTATTCTTTTCATTTATTATAATTTTGCAGCACTTGTCTCTGACATTCAGTGGTACAACGGGAGACTTGTTAGCAATGAAGAATTTAAACACTGGAATTTCTCTACCATTACAACAGCAGTTTCGATATTATGCCAGTTTTGCAGGCAATAATAGTGATTCACAGTTTCAAGCATCAGGAGCATATATCTTCCGTCCAAACGTTTCAACAGCTGACAATTTTCAGATGAAAATATTGAAGTCTTCAAAGATTGTTCAGGTACAGGGTGTAACAAAATCAAATGCAATTTTCAAACATTGACTGAGACTTGGTAAGATGCTTTATTATGTGTGAGTAGGGTCCCCTAGTATTCACCTTTGATGTCAGTGCATGTTCATATAAATGAATGGTCATTTTTAGGTCAGAAATCAACTACAGCAAAATATGTCTTGATATGTCACTGAATCTGCCATGAAAATGTTATCCTCAAAGACAGGTTGTCTTAAAGAGATTGAACATATATAAAAAGTTATAAAACTTTTATCAGATTATGTTTCTGAATGTGGCATTTCAAGGCAGACTCTTTCATAATAGTGATCGCTCAAGACCGTTTCTATCATTGTATTTCACATGTTCTTAATCGATTCTAAATTTATCAGCAATATATTAATTGAAATATACTGTATAATTGGAAATTATAGCAAGATGCACATTCAGCATTTTGTCCTAAAAATATGATATATGATTTAAGAGAGAAGTAATTCTAGCTATTTTATGATCTACGATGTGGAATGAATTGTTAGTGATGTTCTTACAATGCAGAAAAAGTTATCATATAATTCTTGTAAATGTTATATTTTCACATTTGTGAAACGTTAGATTAATGGATATCTTCTTTCCTTTAAATTAGGTTTACAGAATACATTCATGTTTATTTTTATGTAGGGAAGATTAGTACAAGAAGTTCATCAACAGTTTGGTCCATGGGTGTCACAAGTCATTCGTCTTTATGATAATGAAAAATATGCAGAGTTTGAATGGACAGTTGGACCAATACCAGTTGGGTAAGAAAATTTTGCTAAAATTTAGGACACTGGATTTTGCTTTTTTTTCTCATTCTGGACTAGATATACTTGGTAACAATAAGTCAAACTGAAATACTTAAATTTTCAAAAATGCAATTTTTTTTTTTGAAAATAATAGCAATAAATATGCCACTTATTACCAGAGGAAATTCCTTAGTTTCTGAAAATATAGAAAATTGCAATACCATGGTGTTTGCTAAAATGATTTAATTGGGTAATAGTCATGTTTCATACATTAGCTAAGATAAATTTATATGAGAAATTAAAGTCGAAAGTATAGAGAGTCACTCGTACTTAAATTGATATTTTTATTTCAGGGATAATATTGGTAAAGAGATAATAAGCAAGTTTAGCACTGGACTAAAGAACAATGGTTTTTTCTATACAGATGCAAATGGAAGGGAGATACTAAAAAGACAGTAAGTTATTGGAGTCATTGTGGAATGTCAGTAGGGGCCTTCAAGCTTTTAATAACAAAGACTCTAACTTCTTGTCAGCGGGGGAGAGGGGGAGCATTAAGCCCAACTTGAACTTAAGCTGATTATGTAAGAAACTTCTGGAAGGCTGGTGGTCTTGCCCAGGTACACTAACACTGTTTTCTCCTCAACCATTTAAAAATGGCGGCTACTATACAACTGAAAAATTTTTGAATGTGGCATAAAAAATCAATATTTTCAGACAAATGGATTATCGGTACAATTTTCTTAAGAACTTGCTTCTACAAAAGTAAAACTATTTCCAGTACTACATCAAACATATGCTACACTTTATATCGTAACAAGTTTCAGGAAGGATACTTATTCAGGCACCACCTGCTTGCTACTGTACGTGTATACCTAAAAAGAATTCACTCCAGTTTCAATTTCACCCTTAGATGAGAGGGTGAATTAAAAATAAAAGTGGAATTTTCAAGCTATAATATACAGACACAATGTCATGCTATCCATGAGACTACAGAGATTTAGGGCAACTTTAAGATGGAGTGAATAAGTTTTGTCGTAAAAGGTAGAAAATAACCAGGTGTCTTATTCACAAAGAAACTTGCACTTAAACTTAAGTGTGAAAATTGTGCGTAAGTCTAAGACAACTCTTAAGTATAACTTTATTGTTTTAACCAACTAAACAAATAATATTACAGTATGATACTGGACAAATTATAGTTGTAGGATAAATTTATTGGGAAAATATCTATGTGATTGAAAGCATGGCAGATGGGACGAGTCCATTTACACGGTCATTGTGCATATATATCAGAAAAATCATATTTGAAAACGACCATCGTGTATAGGCTATATATCTAGGCCTATTGCTTGGTGAGTCTATTAATTTGTTCACAAGATCGTCTGACACACATCTGAAGGTCTTATTTACCTATTATCATGATCATCATATTATCCTCATCAGCTTTTGGTTTTTTCACAGATTTTGCAAATTTTTAAGTGCATGCAAATACCATTTTTCAAGCCAGTTATCTCTATAAAAAATAAACAAAAACATCTGCTAAACTGTCTGTGATGTCAAAACCTGAATGCTTGACTCCTTTGCATCATAGAATTATATACATTGTAAAACTCACACTTGATTTTAGTTTTATGAATGAAATCAGTGTCGGGTGAATTTGGTGTTATTGCTAGCAGAATTTGTTTACATTTGTGGTGTCAACATAATTATTACTCCATTGTACGAAAAGCGTTAATGTATCAACAGTGATCGAAATATAACAACTGTATTATTCGGGTTAGGTAAGACCACAAAATTCTGGCATGATATCACTTCAAAGATTCTGGCATGATATCACTTCATCGGGTTCGGTAGTATTACGCAGGTGCAAATGTTTGTTGCTATCGTAAATATTGGTCTTAAGTGTAAGACATACGAGTACGTTTGTGAATATGTCCTAAGTGTAGATGTAAGAGTACACTTAAGTGTAAGTCTTACATTTAGACTTAAGTTTCTTTGTGAATAAGGTCCCAGGGTTGAACTTTGCCCGGTATACAGTATTGAAATGTACATATGATGTTATTTATGATAAATACATTATAACAGTAATTATAACATATGCAGTACATGTTTAATATAAAGCTTGGATCTTATTGGTTAAAACAGAGTTCAGTGCTCCTTTCTGTCTTATAGATTTCAAAATTTCTGCTTTTAGGCGTGACCATAGAGATACTTGGACATTTGAAAACACAGAACCCATAGCTGGCAACTACTATCCCATCAACAGCAGAATGTTTATCAGGGTATGTAGGAATTTGCTTATACAAGTTTTAACCTCATATTACCAACCATGCCTTATGTGGTTAGTAGGTTTTGGTTTCAAATCTAGATTATACTTAAAACATTTAATAATAGATAGTGATTGTTCAATTGTCAAATTTTTGGCATAAGATGTGACATCTATGTCTTTTAGGTGGGACTTAAACTCAAGGTCTCATGTTGCAGTTGAGAGGGCTTATTAGATACCCCTCCCTGCATTGACACAAATCTTAAGCACAGGTAAACATTTATGTTTTTAACATCTGTATAAAGGGTAAAACATAAAACATTTATGTCACCTCACCTTTTTCACAGGTAAAACATATATGTCATGTCACATGTAGCACAGGTAAAACACTGGTGTCATGTGACCTGTAGCACAAGTAAAACATTTATTTCACATCACTTGTAGCACAGGTAAAACATTTATATCACTTCTCCTGTAGCACAGGTAAAACATTTATGTCATTTCACCTGAAGCACAGGTAAAACATTGATGTCACTTTACCTGTAGCACAGGTAAAACATGTCACTTTACCTGTAGCACAGATAAAACATTTGTCATTTCACCAGTAGCACAGGTAAAGTATTTATGTTACTTCACCTGTAGAAAGGGTAAAATATTTATGTCACTTCACCTGTTGCATGGGTAAAACATTCATGTCACATTACCTATAGCACAGGTAAAGCATTTATGTCACTTCACCTGAAGCTCAGGGAAAGCATTTGTCATGTCACTTATAGCACACTTAAAACATTTATGTCACTTCAACTGTAACACAGGTAAAACATTTATGTCACTTCACCTGTAGCACAGGTAAAACATTTATGTCACTTCACCTGTAGCTGGTGACACAGTAAGTGAAAGGTATGTTGTCAGACTTATTGCAGCATCAAAGCTTACAAAGAGTGTAATCTGAAATTTGTCCTAGTTCTGTACATCTGTATTCTTTTATCAGTAATGATTTTGTGAGATCTCAAAACAGGGATTTCTGTGCCCAGGTAATTGAAAATTGTTTGTTTGTCTGTTTGTGTCATTCCATCAAATTACTTAGATTTCTTTCCTAAATTTTTACCAAATTTGGTTTGCTGGTCTATATCACTGGACAATAGGAGTTTGATTATGACAGACAGCCAGCAATATTTGTCAGAATATTGGCACTTTGATATCTTTATGAATGGTTTAAAGTTTGAGGCATAGTGCTTCTTACATAGTGTATTAGATCCATTAAGCACCCAGGGTGCTACAAAAATCAGGAAAAAGGGCGCTGAATAGGACAAATTAATAGTCAAAATGATGTTAAAACAGTTAATTTTTATAAGGCACAGTGGAACAGCTGTTGCAGTTATTACCAAGGACACCTATCTTCTTCTGTTGCTGGGGGCTACAGATAAACTGTTACTTATAGTTTTTCTGGTCCACATCTCCTTGTCAATCAGCTAGAAAAGATTCTCGATCATATGTAAAAAAAAAAAAAAAAAAAAAAAAAGTGGGGGAGGGGCAGTTATAGGGACATGGGCGATTACTGGATCAAATACGGGATCTTGTATATGCAATGTCACTTGAAAAGTAAATAAAAAGTATACAATGTTTATTGTAGGATGAATCCAGGAATATCCAGTTCACTATTCTTACAGATAGGAGTCAGGGAGGCAGCAGCATTATAGATGGAGATTTAGAAATTATGGTTTGTTTGATTTTTCTTTTTGTTGTTTTTGCATTTCATTTGATTATTCTTTATTATTAATTTAATCAGTAATATTGCCCTAATACTGGATTTTCTGCCCAAACAATCTGAAATTAAAAATGCAACCAATATTGACAAAACTAAGCCAATATTAAAAAAAAACTAAGCCAATTTTGAAAATATTAAAGCCACGTGACCATTTTTGTTCAAATCAAACCATATATGCATCTTTTCCACAAAGCATTGGCTTAATTAGATTTCATATTGGCCGAGTTAATTAATAATATGCTTATTAATCAGTGATTTCCGTATTGGCCTACTTATTGCGCCTCAGTCTGTTGTTGATCTTTGACTTTGCCTCAGGCCAAGATGACATACCTGGGTGCAATAATTAGGCCAAGATGACATACCTTGGTGCAATAATCAGGCCAATATGACATACCTGGGTGCAATAATTAGGCCAATATGACATACCTGGGTGCAATAATTAGGCCAATATGACATACCTTGGTGCAATAATCAGGCCAATATGACATACCTTGGTGCAATAATTAGGCCAATATGACATACCTTGGTGCAATAATTAGGCCAATATGACATACCTTGGTGCAATAATCAGGCCAATATGACATACCTCAGCACAATAACTAGGCCAATATGACATACCTCAGCACAATAACTAGGCCAATATGACATACCTGGGTGCAATAATTAGGCCAATATGACATACCTCAGCACAATAGCTAGGCCAATATGACATACCTCAGCACAATAGCTAGGCCAATATGACATACCTCAGCACAATAGCTAGGCCAATATGACATACCTCAGCACAATAACTAGGCCAATATGACATACCTCAGCACAATAACTAGGCCAATATGACATACCTCAGCACAATAACTAGGCCAATATGGAAATCACTGACTAATAACCCTATACTACTAAATATTTGATATTATCTGTTATGTCTTTTCTTCTGTCAGTTCCTGTTTCTATAATATTTACAATTCAATACCGAGTCTTTTCATTATTGGTTACTATTTTGAAATATAGTGAAAAAGAGATTTCATAGCTTTTGAATTTGATTTCATAGAATAATGATAGATGTATCTTCATGATCATCTTTGATCATTTATACATAACATATGGTAAGACTCAGGGGTCAACAGTAATGAAAATTTCCACCTGCAACATTTAAAGTTATATTTTAGTGTTTAGATGAGTATGATCTTTAATTGAATTCATTTTTGTCTTCAACAATTACACTTGTCCTTTCAAACAAGTGTGAAGTAAAATCTACTTCTCCAAATACAAAATGGGCTTGTCCCAGACAAACCTTAATGTTGAACCCTGTGACTCACTTGAACTCAAATCTGTATATCTCTTTCCTGTTGAAATATGTATGGTAATAATATGGACATGTCAATTCTATTAGAATCTTTGGTAAGTGTATAGGTACATCTCACTTCAGAAATCTTTATTGTGTGTATATGTGTACATCTAACTTCTACAGACATTTTCATTGTGTATATGATTACTTTTGATGCTTGTACTAAAATATACCTCTTTTGTGTAGATACATCGAAGAGTGCTTTATGATGATCATCTGGGTGTCGGGGAACCTCTGAATGAGACTGGTGCTGATGGTCGAGGTCTTATAGCCAGAGGTTAGTATGATTGTGATTTTTTTATTGCATTTTTATTTTGAAATTAAATGTTAAGTTAGGATCAGCTTTTTTCTAATTAGCATTTTGAAACCATTAAATTATATACTTGCTTTTTAGCTCACCTGAACCGAAGTAGTTCCAGAGAACATGACAAGGTATTGGCAAACATTTATTGGTAATCAAATGAAGTAAAAATTGTAGATATATGTAGTAAGAAGTAAAAATTCAGTGTCTTTCTGTCTTTTGATAACTTTCAAAATTTATTACACTTTCAGGAAAGCATTACATATTTTTGGACAACATAGCCAACTCCTACCAACTGCAGCGTGACTTGTCACTGAGGCTCTACATGGCACCGTCAATATCCTTTAGTAACTCAGTAATGAAACAAAAAGAATGGAGTCAAAAGTTTTACACAACGGTCAGTATATGTAATCTTCGTGTAAGAACTGATCTATATCTAATTCGAATTAGTTAGATATAGAATATGATACATGTATCATTTAGACACAGATTGATTGCATAAATTTAGAGATAATAAAATTAATTCTTGACACTCAAAAGCCTTATTGCAAACTTTATCTTTGTATATCTTTTTTTATGTAGGCCTACCTTCACCCCCAGTTATTTTTGCTGTTTTATGCCATATTAATTGCCAGTTTATGACTTTAAAAAAGAAAATTGGACCGTCTCCTCTTATCAGTATCATATGGTTCTCTGTAATATGAGTTACAGGACCAGTAGCTGTCTATTGCATGATAACTGCTATTTAGAACAGGATTTTGTGAGATTTGTTTTTAATAGATCAATCGTCTGCTGTTGGACATTTTTCTCAAACAGAAGGGAAAAAAAATATTGTCATAGTACATACTAAAGACAAAAAAACTCCATAGCCGGCTACTGGTCCTCAACCTGTATGGTTGTTTTAAACACTTCTGGATTAGACTTAAGAGAATATACATTTTTTTTCATACACATAAAAAACATTGAGTTTAAAAACTACCTTTTGCATGGTTAATATTTGACTCTGTTCTCCAGTTATTTTGGATATTTCTGCCATTTTCTTCAGATGTTCAATAATCTTATTGAATATTTATAATTGTGTTTTGTATGTTTCATCTAAAAAAAAGAATAACTAAGTCTGGGTATTAGTGGTACTGAGCCAATTTCACAGAGCTACTTCTAAATGCTACTGGTAGTTCTTGATTAAAGAGTTTCAAAATATTTCTTTTTCTTTCAGTGGACAGGATTACGACAGCCATTACCAGATAATGTTCACATGTTGACCCTGGAACAGTGGGCAGGACCTACAGTTACTCCTGTTGTTAAAAGTTCAATATCAGCACTGATACTTGATGAGATGTTGAGCACTATCTATGAGAAACATTTATATGAAGCCGGAGCTTTGTCTAAGCCAGTCAAAATATCTCTTCAAGTAAGTGACATTCCATCTGTCACTCTCTAGGACAGATGATATCGTTTTTTTGGTTGACATTCCGTCTGTTACTCACTAGGACAGATGGTATTGTTTGGTTGACATTCCGTCTGTTACTCTCTAGGACAGATGATATCGTTTTTTTGGTTGACATTCCGTCTGTTACTCACTAGGACAGATGGTATTGTTTGGTTGACATTCTGTCTGTTACTCTCTAGGACAGATGGTATCATTTGGTTGACATTCCATCCATTACTCTGTAGGACAGATGGTATCGTTTGTTTGTTTGGTTGACATTCTGTCTGTCACTCTCTAGGACAGATGGTATCGTTTTTTTGGTTGACATTCCGTCTGTTACTCTCTAGGACAGATGGTATCATTACTAAATTTTGTTTGGTTGACATTCCGTCTGTTACTCTCTAGGACTGATGGTATCGTTTGTTTGTTTGGTTGACATTCCGTCTGTTACTCTCAAGGACAGATGATATTGTTTGGTTGTTTAGTTGACATTCCATCTGTTACTCTCTAGGAAAGATGCTATCGTTTGTTTGTTTGGTTGAAATTCCGTTTGTTACTCTCTAGGACAGATGGTATCGTTTGTTTGTTTGTTTGACATTCCATCTATTACTCTCTAGGACAGATGATATCATTTGGTTGTTTGGTTGACATTCAGTCTGTTACTCTCTAGGACAGATGCTATCGTTTGTTTGTTTGGTTGACATTCCGTCTGTTACTCTCTAGGACAGATGGTATCGTTTGTTTGTTTGGTTGACATTCCGTCTGTTACTCTCTAGGACAGATGGTATCGTTTATTTGTTTGGTTGACATTCCGTCTGTTACTCTCTAGGACAGATGGTATCGTTTGGTTGACATTCCATCTGTTACTCTCTAGGATAGATGGTATCGTTTGTTTGTTTGGTTGACATTCCGTCTGTTACTCTCTAGGACAGATGGTATCAATTGGTTGACATTCCGTCTGTTACTCTCTAGGACAGATGGTATCGTTTGTTTGTTTGGTTGACATTCCAATCTTAGTGTTACTCTCTAGGACAGATTGATTGCATCGTTTGTTTGTTTGGTTGACATTGTCTGTTACTCTCTAGGACAGATGGTATCATTTGTTTGTTTGGTTGACATTCCGTCTTCCTTTACTCTCTAGGACAGATGGTATCATTTGTTTGTTTGGTTTGACATAGATCCATCTGTTACTCTCTAGGACAGATGGTATCAAAAAAAATTTGTTTGTTTGGTTGACATTCCCTGTCTGTTACTCTTCTAGGACAGATGGTATCGTTTGTTTGTTTGGTTGACATTGTCTGTTACTCTCTAGGACAGATGGTATTGAATCATTTGTTTGTTTGGTTGACATTCCGTCTGTTACTCTCTAGGACAGATGGTAGTCATTTGTTTGTTTGTGGACAGTTGACATTCCATCTGTTACTGTCTAGGACAGACTCCTGGCAGGTATCATTTGTTTGTTTGGTTGACATTCCGTCTGTTACTCTCTAGGACAGATGGTATCGTTTGTTTGTTTGGTTGACATTCCGTCTGTTACTCTCTAGGACAGATGGTATCGTTTGTTTGTTTGGTTGACATTCCAACTGTTACTCTCTAGGACAGATGGTATTGTTTGTTTGTTTGGTTGACATTCCATCTGTTACTCTCTAGGACAGATGGTATCATTTGTTTGTTTGGTTGACATTCTGTCTGTTACTCTCTAGGACAGATGGTATCATTTGTTTGTTTGGTTGACATTCTGTCTGTTACTCTCTAGGACAGATGGTATCATTTGTTTGTTTGGTTGACACTATCTGTTACTCTCTAGGACAGATGGTATCATATGTTTGTTTGGTTTACATTCTGTCTGTTACTCTCTAGGACAGATGGTATCATTTGTTTGTTTGGTTGACATTCTGTCTGTTACTCTCTAGGACAGATGCTATCGTTTGTTTGTTTGGTTGACATTCCATCTGTTACTCTCTAGGACAGATGGTATCGTTTGTTTGTTTGGTTGACATTCCATCTGTTACTCTCTAGGACAGATGGTATCTTTTGTTTGTTTGGTTGACATTGTCTGTTACTCTCTAGGACAGATGGTATCATTTGTTTGTCTGTTACTCTCTAGGACAGATGGTATCATTTGTTTGTTTGGTTGACATTCCGTCTGTTACTCTCTAGGACAGATGGTATCGTTTGTTTGTTTGGTTGACATTCCAACTGTTACTCTCTAGGACAGATGGTATCGTTTGTTTGTTTGGTTGACATTCCATCTGTTACTCTCTAGGACAGATGGTATCGTTTGTTTGTTTGGTTGACATTCCATCTGTTACTCTCTAGGACAGATGGTATCGTTTGTTTGTTTGGTTGACATTCCGTCTGTTACTCTCTAGGACTGATGGTATCGTTTGTTTGTTTGGTTGACATTCCATCTGTTACTCTCTAGGACAGATGATATTGTTTGGTTGTTTAGTTGACATTCCATCTGTTACTCACTAGTACAGATGCTATCATTTGTTTGTTTGGTTTACATTCTGTCTGTTACTCTCTAGGACAGATGGTATCGTTTGTTTGTTTGGTTTACATTCTGTCTGTTACTCTCTAGGACAGATGGTATCATTTGTTTGTTTGGTTGACATTCCGTCTGTTACTCTCTAGGACAGATGGTATCATTTGTTTGTTTGGTTGACATTCCATCTGTTACTCTCTAGGACAGATGGTATCATTTGTTTGTTTGGTTGACATTCCATCTGTTACTCTCTAGGACAGATGGTATCATTTGTTTGTTTGGTTGACATTCCATCTGTTACTCTCTAGGACAGATGGTATCATTTGTTTGTTTGGTTGACATTCCATCTGTTACTCTCTAGGACAGATGGTATCATTTGTTTGTTTGGTTGACATTCCATCTGTTACTCTCTAGGACAGATGGTATCATTTGTTTGTTTGGTTGACATTCTGTCTGTTACTCTCTAGGACAGATGGTATCGTTTGTTTGGTTATTTGTTTTATTGCTGTGTTACTCCACATTCAACAATTTTTGTCATTGTGCCTTAACTTTAAGTGTGATGTTGTAAACACTTAGTCAAAGATTTTTGTGGCAGCCTCTAATAATGTGACAGCCCTCTCTAATGTGCCACCCCCACTATTGTACCAGCCCCTTATGTGATAGTCTTCACTAATGTGCCACCCCTATTTATGTGACAGCCTTCACTAATGTGCCAGTCCCAACTAATGTGACAGCCCCTTCTAATGTGATAGTCCTTACTAATGTGCCAGCCCCTACTAATGTGACAGCCCCTTGTAATGTGATAGTCCTTACTAATGTGCCAGCCCCAACTAATGTGACAGCCCCTTCTAATGTGATAGCCCCTACTAATGTGCCAGCCCCTACTAATGCACCAGCCTGATTAATGTGACAGCCCTGACTAAAATGACAGCCCATACATATGTGACAGCCCTGGTGTGTCGGCCCCCACTGATATTCCTGCCCCTATTAATGTACCAGCCCCAACTAATGTGACAACCCCTACTAATGTACCAGTCCTTTCTAATGTGTAAGCCTTGACTAATGTGCCAGTCCCCATTAATGTGCCAGCCCCTACTAATGTGCCAGCCCCGACTAATGTACCAGCCCCTACTAATGTGCCAGCCCCGACTAATGTGCCAGCCCCGCCTAATGTGCCAGCCCCTACCAATGTGCAAGTCCCAACTAATATGACATCCCCTACTAATGTGCCAGCCCCACTAATGTGACTAATGTGCAAGCCCCTACTGATTTGCCAGTCCCAGCTAATGTGACAGCCTCAACTAATGTGCCAGCCCCCATTAATTTGCCAGCCCCAACTAATGTAACAGCCCCACAATGTGCAAGCCCCTGCTAATGTGCCAGTCCCAATTAATGTGCCAGCCCTGACTAATATGACAGCCTTGACTAATGTGCCAGCCCTGACTAATGTGAAAGCCCTGACTAATGTGCCAGTCCCAATTAATGTGCCAGCCCCGACTAATGTGCCAGCCCTGACTAATGTGCCAGCCCTGACTAACATGACAGCCTTGAATAATGTGACAGCCCCCTTTAATGTGACAGCCCCATTCATTTGGTCATGTGGGATAATATTACACTTTTTCTGATGAACTCTGTTGCACTATTTACAGAATCTGTTTGTACCATTTGATGTGGACTCAATAGAAGAACTGACTCTTGGTGCTAATTTACCTCTGAGCCAGCTTAACAGACTTCAGTGGAAAACAAAAGATATACAAAGAGAAAGAAAGCACGATGGTGAGCTCTTCAAAATTTAAAAATATTTATCTAACATAATTACAAACTCTAAATCATCTAACAGATTACATTGGTCCACTTGACTTGATAACATTCCATACTATTGGTCACCACAGGATGAAAATCAAAACTGTGGTGGGTGGAGATCATGACTTGTTTCAAAACTGATTTATGTAGAACTTCATTAACACTTTCTGTACAATGTTGGGATTAAAATTCACTATTTTAACCAGAGGCAAACTTTTGCTTCCGGTACTTGATACAGATGTTGGTAGCAAACCTGTTTCCATGTGTAGCAATAAGGAGCAAGGTGAAGATATACTTTATTGGGGTTTCCTATATCATTGTCAGAATGTGAAAATTGCTTGAGAAACCCAGTTTGGCACCTTTCCTTTTGCAATTGATTAATTCAACTTACTGTTAGTATATGAATATCACACTGGACCAGACCCCATTTTCACAAAATATATTGGAATATAAGATTTTTTATGCCTGTGTATAGCTCATATTTGTTACTGTACACCAAGTACAAGTAGTAAATGTATAAAAACAATTATATACAGTAAAACCTGTATATAGGGGCCACCCAAGGGACCAGAAAATATTGGCCTTTATGTGCAGGTGACCCTTATACACAGGTTCAATTTAGTTGAATTATGCAGTCGAGAGACTTTTCAAAACTGGCCTTTATAGACAGGTGATCCTTATATAGAGGTGGCCGCTATAGCAGGTTTTACTGTACATGTATTTTGGTTTTGGTAAACACAGTTAATGTCCCTTTAACATTTTATGTATTTTATATGTTGATAAATGATTCTAATCATTCACCGCTCATACATCTTTTCTTTATTTTCAGATGTACTTAGATTCAAGTCTTTAGCTGACAATACAACAATTGTGTTAAATCCAATGGAAATAAGAACTTTTCAAGTGAAACTAAAACAGGTGTAAACAGTTTGATGGCATTATTGATAAACAAATGTTACGTTCAAATTTTTTATTGTTGATAGAATATGGATCTGAAATATTGTTTTGCAAAATATGAAAGGTGAGAATGTGTATCTTCTGTTGATTTTTACAATTTATTGGTGCAAACCAAATACAGATAAGAAAATGAAAGTGAAAGTGAAAAAAAAACATGTAAAAATAATATCGATAAACAAAAGTAACCTTCAATTAAACATTCTTATTTTATTTTTGATAGAATATGGATCTGAAATATTATTTTAGGAAATTGAGAAGCAAGAATATGTATTTAATATTGATTTTGACAAAAAAAATTTAGGAAAAATCTTGATAACTGCCATTCACCCTGAGTTTTTCAATACTGCTGTGTTCAATAGGATATATAAGAAAAGAATTCTTAGTATTTTTGCCAAAGGAGTTGTAATATTTCTGGCTTGTTGACTAAGTTGACTTTTGAATATATGAGTCCAAGTATCATAACCTGGTTTGTATAATACAAAAATTTAAAAAAAAAAGGGATCTTGGTGTAATTTAGGGACCATCATGGACAAGTGGTTAAAGCAATGCCCTTTTAAAAATCACAAAGTACATGTATCTCATCTCTAGTCATTGCAACTTAAAGCCTCACTAGAACCAAATATAATTATATAACATAGTTTGCTGACTGGAAGAAGGCTGATGGTCCTTTTTCTGAATAGTAACCAGGCTTTCTCCTCCACCATTACATACAGGCCATCCGGTATAATTGATTTAGTATAGTGTAAAACAAAAACAAACAAACAATCGATGTCATATTGGAACAATATTGTAAATAGGCTCAGAATAGGTAAAGTAATCTTAAAATGTTTTGATAAAATATTACATATATAAATTCCATGATGAAATGAAGTGTGAATGCCTGCCTGGGTTGCTTATTTTAAGTGTTAAATATGTACAAATGAGAACTTATTAAAACTTTGTAAATTTCATGATCTTTTTGTAATGCCTATAAAATCATTGCAATGCATACAACACAGACCTGCAAACAATGTCGTACAATTTTTAACTTGAAATATGCTTGTACCATTTCTGTTGACAAAATATGATTTTCCTAAAAATTCTGGAATTTGCACCCATATCCATTTCTGTTTACCGGTATTACTGTGTGTACAACATACATGTAATGTAAGCGGTTGTCAGTAATGCTTTCTCTCTATCACATTTATTTGTAACTATAAATTTCATTGTTTTCTAAAATCAGTTTCAAACCTTTAATTTACAAGTGTGACTAAGCCTAAATATTGGCAAAAGTTTTCATCTCAATGTCAGGATTATTATAGGGACATTAGTGTCCCCGCACTGTCAGGTTGTCTGTATTAATATTGATGAAAGTTTTAAGTACCAGTATCAGTAGTTTTGTTTTTCATATGAAAAATTGTGTTTTGCTAGTGTCAGCATTATTTAGTTTTCACAAGTTATTGCATATCATTATTCTTGATGTGTGTGTGTGTGTGTGGAGATCCTTTTTAAATTGATCTATATTTTTATCATTTTTTAATATTTAATACCGGTACAATGATACCTTTCTTGAGTGAAGAATTGAGATATGTAGATACTTTGATGTGATAATGAGATACATGTGTATTAATATATTTTTAAGATACATACTGTAATATACTATTGAGATACATAAAAAATAGGATGTATATATGTATGTGTGTACTGGTCTATATATATATATATATATATATATATATATATATATATATATATATATATATATATATATATACACACACACAGTTCACCCCCGATATACTGCCACCTTTTGTTTTCCTGAATCTTGGCAGTATAGCAGGTTTGGCAATATATCGAGGTTTACTATTTTCGAGGTGTGGCCGTTTTCATTCATGTCTTTAAATCCTGTTGTATATCATATCCTGTTTACGACTCACTATCGAAAGTTCAGATATTTTGTCTATTGTTTAAGTTTTGACAATTTGGCCATCCTATTAAAATGGCCAAAATTAAACCTTCCAAAATATGTAGCAGTACATGTTCAACAGCCGAAAAATCTAGATCTGTTTCTAACATTAGCCTGGAAACATTTCTAATGTTAACTTTCATCGTTTTTGTTTAAAATAACTCTTTGACAGGTCAGTAATACAAAGGCTTTAAGTTTATATATCTCATCTACTCATAATTATTTCTTGACGTGTGATAATTGCTGTGTAAACACACGATGTGTTGATTTTTCCAACTCGGAAGCATGACACTCATAAGCTGGTCCCTGTCTGACTTCTACACTTTGTTCATACCACCGGAATTAAGATATATTTATATATATATATATATATACATATATATATATATATATATATATATATATATTTATATATATATATATATATACACATACATCATGGAAGAATCATATTGGAATGTAGTGAAGATACATTTCATACAACAGTAGCAGGTACACGGTAGTAGAGCTCTTATCATATATCGTCATTATGATACGGAAAACCTGAGGATGATATCCTGAAAATATTTAAGCAACGCTATATCACGGCCCACAGAAATAAAAGAAATTATGAACTTGAGCTACTTAAACATACACTAATCACATACACTATTGTGAAACTCCTAAAAATGAAGTTTTTTTTACATTTATTATGCATCTGTCATACTGAGGGGATATTATGTATGTAATAAACAGACAAACACTACTTAATAAGCATACATGTATGTAGCAAAATTACTATTGATTTTATTTTTGTGGAATATCATGATAATTTATACCTGGACATTTTTGCTCCCATTTAATTTTCGCCCTTAGATGAGAGGGCAAAGTTAAAATGAAAGTGAATTTTCCAGCAAAACAATTAAAGCACAGACAGTACATGTCATTCATGAAACTATGGTGATTTAGGGCAAATTTAATATGAGTGAATATGTTTTTTGTTGTGAAAGGGTGAAAATAACCAGAGGCAAAAAATTCAAGGTATACATTATATCCTGACGATATGTGCAAAATTCACTGATATTGTAATGCTACATTTTAATCATGATAACAGCTCTACACAAAAGTGTTCGAAACCATGAGTAGTTGGAGCTGTGTGGTGCTGAGATTATTGATTACACATTGTGTATTTGACATGTTATGGTATATACAGGGTCTGTACAGGGTCAGAGTGAAGAACACCGTATGAAATTTACCGATACTGTGTATACCATATCAGGTCAATTACACACGATGTAAGGAATATATCTTACTAACTTTATCAGTATCAAATCAGATGAATTGACAAAAATGTATTTCAATTAACGATTGACAGGTCCCTGAAAAAATGAGCCTGTACCTAAGTCAATTTGACTTTGTCGTAATTTTCAAAGACTTCATCTTGTTGTTACTTGTTTTTCTTGTAGGTACCCCCACAATATATATTGCTCTGTGTTTTCCTTTGACCTATTTCCTGTTTTCAGTTTTTGTCTTTTACTAAAAATTTTCCTCCTCGGAAGTGTCAGTGGAGTGACGTCTGCTTCTGTTTGACGTCATTTGAATTGAATCCCTAAATCAGTGTCAACACTGTGAGATAAATTTTACATTTAAGTTCATATAAAAATATGATGAAGATGTATTGAATATACATGGTTTTATCGTGCTCGTAAATAACCAATGGTACATGTGTATTTCTAAATACATATACTTGTTGTTGGTTAGACATACATTCATATTAGAATGTGGCAACATCTGTAATGACGCATTTTATACAACAGTAACCATTCATCTGTGTTACTGTAATTGTAGAGCAGCATAGCCATAAAAGCTGTGCTAACATTTGATTGCTTTGTAATAGCTACTTTTTCAAAACATAATTTCGCCACCAAAGTTATGATACATTGTATTTTGATCTGTTCATTTTTGTGATGATATCAGGTGTTATGTAAATGTATAACTTGCTTTTTAAACGAGAACCAAAATAAAAAATCAAATATATAAGTACAATGTTGATTTATTTTTTCCACTTTTTATTTTTCTACTTTATATGTATATGTGCAACGTGCATCTGGGATCTCTGAGCGCATCACGTCAGATGGTCACCTATCCAGATGCTGACCATGATCGCCATTTCTTAACTTAAGTACATGAGTATAAACACCAACCATTCAGCCATAAAAGTTAATTGTTGGGCAAGAGAGTTTAAATGCTTATGTCCCTGACTTTTATATTACCCCCTCCACTGACAATATGTCCCTGACTTTTATATTACCCCCTCCACTGACAATATGTCCCTGACTTTTATATTACCCCCTCCACTGACAATATGTCCCTGACTTTTATATTACCCCCTCCACTGACAATATGTCCCTGACTTTTATATTACCCCCTTCACTGACAATATGTCCCTGACTTTTATATTACCCCCTCCACTGACAATATGTCCCTGACTTTTATATTACCCCCTCCACTGACAATATGTCCCTGACTTTTATATTACCCCCTCCACTGACAATATGTCCCTGACTTTTATATTACCCCCTTCACTGACAATATGTCCCTGACTTTTATATTACCCCCTCCACTGACAATATGTCCCTGACTTTTATATTACCCCCTTCACTGACAATATGTCCCTGACTTTTATATTACCCCCTCCACTGACAATATGTCCCTGACTTTTATATTACCCCCTCCACTGACAATATGTCCCTGACTTTTATATTACCCCCTTCACTGACAAGCTTCACCCTGTAGCTTCATGGGTTCAACCTGACATCCGCAGCTTACACAATGCCCTCCAGTTGTACATCCAGGATTTCAGGCTCTCTCACTTCCTTCAGATGTAAAGCACATTGGGTGTTGGTCTTTAAGCGCATTAAATCAGATGGTCACCCATCCAGATGCTGACCTAGCTCATAGTTACTTAACTTCAGTACATGAATTTAAACACCAGCTGTTCAGCCACAAAAGCTAGCTGACTGTTACACATGTATACAGATGTGTATATTGTTTACATGTATATACACACATGCTAGGACTGTCATTGATAGACTCAATATATAGTCGAATATAATATATGATATTATATTGTTCAAATAAACAATGTTTTCCATTCAGTTACTGCTATTTCATCTTCGAGTAGTCAAATACACAATAAAACCCCTAAATATGATAATGAATCTATTAATTTTGTATGCATTTTATAGAAGTACAGTGGAACCTATCTTGAGATACCACTCTGTTGAAAGACCACCTGTCCTTTGAGACCACAATCTGAAAACCACTTGGTTAAATACTCCATGAGATAAAATCCCTTTAGAGACCACCTGTCTTGAGAGATCATATTTCAGTGGCAGATTGGGTGGTCTCTGAAGACAGGTTCCACTGTAGGCCTTCTAAGTTATTTGATATAATAACAATATATCAATATTTATTACTTATCGATATTTTGATATAGAATTTCTCATCAATGACGGCCACACCTAATGCAATTTTTATATCACCCAAACCAAAGATTCAAGTCAGCTTTTCTAATTGCCTTTTGTCCGTCATCTGTCTGTCTGTCCATGAACTTTTCACATTTTCGACTTCTTCTCCAAAACCCCTAAAGGGATTTTGATGAAACTTAATAGGAAGTAAGTACTCAAGGTCCTCTACCAAGTTTGTTAATTTCGGTCTGATTGGCCCAGGGGTAGATCCAGGGTGGGGCAAAAGAATCTTCTCCTCCAGAACCGCTGCATGAATTGAATACTTAACTGTATCTGAGTGATCTACATAGATGTATGATTCAAGTTTGTTAATTTTGTTGAAATCTAAAAAAAAAAATTTTGATGCGTTTTTAACGTTTTTTTTAGACTTTGTAATTTTCATTCATTTTTGTATGATTTCTTTGATTTTCTCCCCTACTATTCATTGTGATGCATTTATTTTATGTGTTTTGCCTGTGGTTTGGTAGATAAATGCTTTGCTGAAAGAATTTTGCTGAAATTTAACTTTTTGAATTTTTTTATGAATTTTTAAGACTGCCAAAATAAAAGGGTAGAGGGGGTACCCCTCTTAAAGAATTTTCTCAAGTTTGTTAATTTTGTTGAAATCTGAAAAATAAATTTTTGATGCGTTTTTGACATTTGTAATTTTCATTCATTTTTGTATGATTTCTTTGATTTTCTCCCCTACTATTATTCATTATGATGCATTTATTTTATGTGTTTTACCTGTGGTTTGGTAGATGAATGCTTTCCTGAAAGAATTTTGCTAAAATATAATTTTTTCAAAAAATTTTTATGAATTTTTTAAGACTGCAAAAGTGAATAGGAGGGGTTAGTTTTCCACATTTTCGACTACTTCTCCAAAACCGCTGAAGGGATTTTGATGAAACTTTAAAGGAAGTAAGTACTCAAGGTCCTCTACCAAGTTTGTTAATTTTGGCCAGATCAGCCTAAGGGTGGGGCAAAATAGGCCTGGGGGTACCCTTCTTTAAAATCTCCAGAACTGCTGCATGGATTGAAAAACTAATTGCATCCGAGTGATTTTTATGGATTTATGATTCATTTTCTGTTTTTTTTTATTCTGTTTTTGGAATAAATTGGAAAACTTATTTTTTACAGGTTTTTGACATCTTCCAAAGCTTTGTCATTTTCATTCATTTTTAAGTCTCCTCCACTCCTAAGGAGTGTTAAAATAATTTGTAAATTTAAGATTTCAATATTTGTAAGATACCAACACAGTTCAGGTGAACGATGTGGCCCATGGGCCTCTTGTTACTGTAACTGATATACATGTACATGGGAAAATGAAAAACCTCTCTCTCTCTCTCTCTCTCTCTCTCTCTCTATATATATATATATATATAAAGATTTGCAATAATATACATTTGTATGAACAGAAACATTTGCACTTTACAATAAATATATTCTAAAATTCCAATCAAAAACATATGGTGTGTGTAATTAAGATGGTTACGAACATCAAATCCAGAATAATTTCTTGAAGAAGACATTTGCATGTAAAAAATCAATGGCCTATTGTTCCATTAGGGTTACTTTTATACTAATGCTAACGTACATGTAAATAAAGTCAATCGATCTACTTTTTTCAGAAATCAATCAATATCTTAGTTTAAATGCATGTTATCATAAAATTCTCCTAGGCCTGCCAATTTTATATCATGTATGGTACATGACATGATAATTGACAATTGGACATGACAACTGCAGACATATCTCTGATAATTATAAACAAAACAAATTTCTGTCTGCTACCAGCGATATATAAAGCTTTCTATATCGCTAAAACAAATTATAAACCGATATTTAGTATTAATTTGGAAAATTTAGTTAAAAGATCTATTTTAAATAACTTCAGTCAGTTAAAAATACGGAGATATGAAATCATATCATAAAGATTATCTCTGATCATATAGGTAGGATTAGGATTTTGATGTTTTCCACCTCTGCTTTTATAACAAGCATGCGAGGTAGTTTTGAAGATTGAAACAGTAACATAGCGTTTATTTGTTTACAATATTAATCAGCGATAAATAAATCTTTACATATCGCTGTACATCTAGCAAGTGTTTAGCATGTTTGATATGGAATCAAAATATTCGTCCCCATGGGGTGCCGATTATTTACAAAGTATTACAATGGTCTCATATCCACATGTGTTAGAAAAGCCATTTTTGTTTTTATCACATGGCTATCACGTGATATAAATAAACTCCGATCCAATTTGTGAATGGGGATTCGTGCATTCTCCAAATTTATTGTTTTGGCAGTATTATGCACGTAATTTGTGTACATAACAAATAATATAGACTGCATATGTCATTTGAAATTAGTTCGAGTTTCCGTCTGCATTCTAGAATTACTTTTTCGTGAAACGTGTGTAAAATTAGCAATGCCTTTTATCCCTTCGTATTTTCCATTTTGGAACAACCCGACCACATACGAAAAGTGTAATATGATAACCCAGGTCTGCATTACACAGGCCTGACTTGTGAGTAAACACGTACACGACATTTCCGTAGAACAAAAAAGCACGTACCACGGGGTATTTATGCTACGTGGAATAATTTAGACTCCGTTCTGATACTTAGGACGGAACACTTATTCTGGCCGCTTATTCTGGGACATTCATTTCTCGTCTGCAAGTCGGAAAAACACCGTGAACTTACCGGTGGTGCATTGTTACTGTATACTTCAGGTTCTGACTTGGAATCTAATTCCAGAATCTTCAGCGATGTTATATATATTCTGTCTAATTGTATTTGCTTGCGTGGCAACTTTTGTTAGATGTGAACTTTTTACATCAATGGCCCATCTTCAAACTGCATTACATGCAGAAAGAGACCTATCTGAAGCCATAAAAGATTACATTCAAGAGGAAGAGAACAGATTAGCAAAACTCAAAAGGTACTTATTATTTTCATTTACTCTGAACATTAATTTGAAAAAAAAATATCCATATGATATTGAAGTATGCATGTAATTTATCTATCATTGCAGAGTATTAGTACATTATTAACTAAACTTAATTAAATCCCGTCTCTTTATTGTACGTCTTGTGTATTTGAAGCTGAGGTACCCACCTGTTGTTGGCTGGTACTTTTGCAGTATTAGTACTGTACTGTACTGGTCGGGGACCAGTACCCGATAGGACCAGTAGCCGAGTATGGTTTGATTTCGTCTTTATTATGTACCACCAGCAAAATATAAAGCTAATATTACCTTTATATATCGCTGGTACCACACAAAATTTTTTCCTTTTGTTTGAGAAAAATGTCAATCTCATGATTGATCTAAAAAAAATCTCACAAAATAGCCGAAACAGTGCTGGTTACTGGTTATGGAAATGTCACAATCTTTAAATGAAGTGCCACAATTTTTTTACCTGTTCTGTGGACTTATATCAATGCAGAGAGCCAGAGTGTACTTTTTAGGTTAAATTTATTTCCCAGTTTTAAGTTACTTTATTTGTAGAATAAGGTTTTACCAAAAAAAAAGTAACTTAAAATCTGGTTGGAAATTCAGTCTAGGTACTTTTATGGGCCACACCTGCCATATTACTGGCAGTGGGCGTCAGTTAGGTAAGTCTCATCTGGAAGATCCTGACTCACTGTATGCCGAGTGCTTGGCAATCTTTGGTATAATCTGGTACTTGAAATCAAACAAAGAACTTTCTGGTTGTGAGTCCAATGCTCCTCAAAAAAAAAAACAGGAGTTACTGCTATAATGCATGTACATGGATTAGGAAATTCACATACATGTATGCATGCATAATCTTTCATTTACTATATAGATCTGCAAAGATCAAACTCTAATTTCAACTAAAATCGTTATATACACATTTGTACAAAATGTGTTGTTCAATACAGATGGGTTTAAAATGTATTGTGAAGGTTTGTTTACCTCGAGTAGTCATCAACTAGGAACATTATTACATATATAAATCCAGTGAAAAGCTTCTCCCTTTTGCCTAAACTCCGCAGTGCTTGTCGCATTTAAGGATTTTGATGGTCTTACCAAAAAACCAGTAAATTTTACAAAAGTCTTTCTGGTCCAAATGACCATAATTTTCCATGGTACTATGAAAGTCAACCAAATTCCTTTATTCACTTTCTGGTAATTTTTTTTTATTTCAAAATGTCTATAATTGATTAATTAATTTTTTTTTTTGCGTGGCTGGTCATCTGCCATTTTTTTGTTTCACTAAGAACATGAACAAAATAGGGATGAGGCTCTCAACAGTCAACAGGTACGATGTACATGTTCAGTTGTGTGACATTCCCTGAAGAATTACCCCAAAGGTATTTCTGTCAGTTGCATATGCCAGTTTACTTGTCATACAAATCACGAACTTATATACATGTGTCGTGAATTATAAGTACAAAACGCCAATTAGAACTTTCCCGATTCTCATCGTCACAATTACATATTGTTGTTGTCATTGTATTGCATCACGCTCATAATCTTTCATTGTACGGTTATTTAGTAGAAAATACTGAACAAAGTCATCGTAAACCTCATTTGTTTATAGCAAACTCATATAAACATTTTGGTGCGTGACCAAAGAAGATGGAATACAAAAGTAAAAAGAATACGGAATGGACATAAAAGTGCGATAACACGTCTTTTTACAAAACTGTGAACTTTCAGTTTAATCAAATTAGAACGGCATTGGACACTCTTGTACAGAATATAGACGACGATACAATTGCGCTTATTTATTATGTGGCGACAGATCTCATCTTATCATGGCTAAAAACAGGGTGGCTTTGATATTAACTTTACCCCGCTTGAGTTTATGGCAGCCCTTCTAGGAGCACGACAAAAACACCTGAACGTTGTCTGTGGAAACAACACTATGGTCCATACTTCATTGGTTAAATTAGACAAACCGTTAAACAAATTCATTATGAACAGGAAACGTTTAGAGACACTTACCAAATCATGTCTGGAAATATGTCACCACTTCAAATGAAAAGAGGCTTTCATTTAAAAACATTTTCTGATAGTTCCCTATGGATGAACGGACCCTTGGCTTGCCAACAAATCCCAATGGCCCCAATCATTTGTAAACATTTTTAACACAAACACAGCAAGATTGATACAGTTTGCCATCTAGTACCGGTTTCTCGGGTATTAGCGAGTTAGTCAACATAAAACAGATTCAACTTCATTGGAAAATTATAAGAGTTACAAGTTACGTAAATTTATACACTAAGCTTACACTTGGTCATCCGACAAAACACATCAATTGTGGAATTCGACTATCGGAAACAAGACTTTTTGACGTGGATCATGTACAGCAACGTGAATTTCATAAAGAGATCGAGACCAGAAAAAACAAAAACAACTACAATTTTGAAACAAAAGCTCTACATTCCCAATGTATCATACTTGCCGTGGTCCAAGTGTCCCTTTGAGAGACCAAAATTCCCAAACTCTTACCATTTACAAATCTTTTTAATTACATGCAAGAATGCTATATTCGGGATGTTCACAAACTGAAATACGACAGACATTTTGGATACAACAGATTTCACATCTCTTTGTAAAATGTCGTAGAGTAATTCCAATTACCAGACCCTCCTCCACTACCTAAGGACAGAGTCCAGAATGACCAGTAATTTAGATTTTGCAGGACCACTATATTTAAAACAAAAAATCAAAAACAAGATGTCTATGTTTATTCACATTGAGCAGTTATTTGGAATAGTGCAATTTATTTAGATTTTTTTTAGCACGTAGACGTTGTATTTCTGATCATCTACTCGGACAACGGAGCAACTTTTGCAGTCATGAATCAAATAGGACTGAGCTCAAGAACATGAACAAAGGATTCTGGGAAAGAATGATCGGCATAACAAAAACTAACATCAACAGGAAAATGCTTCGTGAATGAGGTGACATTACGGACAATATTTGTGCCCTGGAGTTGTTATCAACGTCCATTAACATATGTGTCATGTGTTTCCCGAACCTTCCCTCGCACTTGTTAAGAATAGAAACACACCGGCTAGGGCCCGGCATGACTCGGATAATTTTACATTAAACTGCGAAATGGCTAATAGATGTTATAAGCGTTGGATCTAATCTCGAACTGATGGAAACACGAATATCTTACAGCCTTACGCGAATACCACAGAACTTTAATCAATCTGTGGCGGAGATGTGGTACCTATGATGTGTGTCCGTTTGGAAATTAGCAATTATCAACTTATCAACGGAACTTAATTTAGTGCGATCAGCCAAAGTTCGCCTTAAAACTGGAAATATTACCAAGACCAATATCAAAATTGTTTCCCCTTCTGATTATTACACTTGAAAATATATATATGAGCAGTTAAACTCTGACAATATAATTTAAATCATAACTGTCATATTTTTTATATATCAAATGAGTTTACTTAATCTGAAAAAACATCAGGATGAATAAGTACAAAACGCCAAACGCAAGAATTTCCCGATTCTATTGTATAAATTATATGACGTTATTGTTGTTTATTGTTGTTGTCTTACCATTGTTATTTGACGTCACGTGTATCATTATGTTGTTTTGAAATCGGTTATTTAGTTGTTGTGAACAAATGTCATCGTAGTCTAAATGTTTGCCCCTGTATACCCATTACAGTTTGTATATACCATACAAATTACTTTGATACACATATATATGAGCAGGAATTAATAAATTAACATGTATATAAAAGTTGTACCCAGATGATAAGTCAAGGATCTAGGAGTCATGTATATTATTTTGTTTTGACAAGTTTAGTTAAATGTTTGCCTGTCAATCTACCTGTAGTTCATGAATTTTGTTAGTCCCCTGAATTCAAGGTGGGATGGGAGGGGGGTTATAGGATTTTTCAGTCCATTTAGTTTTGGTTAAAGTTTTGTAATTGATGGTTTTTGGTTTCAAGGGTAGAGCGCATGTATTGCTCAGAATACTTGTGAGAATACAGTGGCTGTCTTTTTGTATGATTGTTACAAACATATACATATATACATGTACATGTACTAGGCCTAATACATGTATATGTTTAAAGCATATCTGGACTTATTTTCTATCATTTTGGCAATACCTTCATTTATATGTACATACATGTACAATTCATACTTAAAGGCCCATGACCTCTTAAATCGACCAACATGAAGTATCGTAAAAAGTTCTCTGATTCACACTTTATACAATTTAAAGACATGCTAATCAAAACTAGTGCATGCATAAACAACATGATACAAACACCCCTAATTAGCAATCGCATGTGTACCATTCACTACTGTTACATTGATACGGAAAGTATGTAAAACTGCAATTATTCAGTTTTTGAAAAAAAAATATTGTATATCTGTACAAATACTTTTACCACATTAAAGTTATAAAGATAAAAACAAGAAAGTATTGGTGATCTCTGACCAGTTTGACTCCATGATTGAACAGAAGTGTTAGTCTTGACAGATTGAGGTTTCTTCAAGGGAAATTCAAAAAAGGGTGGCAATTTATTAATTTGTTTAATTTCCTTCCTCAAAGCATTTCAACGCTCTATTCCTGTTCCTAAACGCACAACACAATTTCTTTATTGATTCTGTCTCTCTCCTGTTTTTGTCCTATGTGTTTTGTTTATTTCCTACCTGTATGGCAATGTGTTTACTTCTTTGTGGAATGTTGGTAAACTCGGACCCATCTCAATTTGTACCCATCTCGTAGTTTCTATGGCTAAGTCATGCCTACAATTGACTGACTTGTAACCAAAACAATTGGAAGAATTAGCCATTGTTTTACTGACTTGTACACAATAACGTAGGAATTATGGTTACACCGATGTCTTCGTTCTCAAGCACATAGAAAAACTACCTGAGCTGGATCATTATTCTATATAGGCATCATGAATAAGCGTTAAGCTTTTTTTGGATTGTTCCATTCTGTTCAGTTTTGACTTTTGTTGGAATAGTGAGTGTTCATATCATGTGACTTCAACAAATTGTCGGGCAAGAATGCTTCTGGTTTAATAATATTTACATTATGTTTACATCATTGATATCTTGTCTCAATTCTTCTCCTAGGATTTAATTGTTGATAGGTGTTGGAATTCTTTCTTCTAACGACTACAAATGCCGTCACTTTTTTGAAAGTTGCGTTGCACATCTGGCATCTAGCACTGCATGTTATCTAGATTCCAGGTCATATATACAAATGTATAAGATAAAATGTATAAATGGAAGTGGTGCTGCCCGCATTTTTCTCTGAAGTTGCATACTGTTATGACAAACCGTAATGGAAAGGATAAACTCCAAACAGGTCTTTTGACCCATATTAGCAGAAAAATTACCCATTTTCCAGATATTTTTTACAAATATAGAAAAGGCATGGAAATATTTTAGTTCATAGAAAAATGATCCAGGTATATTTTCTACCATAGAAAATAACCCAAGTATATTTTTACATCAGAAAAAAAAATTCAACAGTTAATAATGACCTTGTTGTACAAGTTACATACTGAAAAATTTGACATGATGATTTCTAAATTGAACTATAAAAAAACAGTATAGGGAGCCCCATCTTTGTAAAACCACTATCCATAATCGCTATGCTCTTTGCCTATTTTAATTATTCATAAAGCCTCAGCCAATTCAAATAAACAGTGCTAGCATTCGTCAACGAATCAGATCGGGACATTTAAGGAATTTCAGAATTGTGTTAGATCAATGGACTTCGCGATAAATTCTGTTGCCGATCACAACTACCGTGATTGGATAAATTGAACACACTTACTCCTTTATAAATATTCATTAGTTACGACTGATATCGGGTACATGAAACCATGGGTAGGCAATTGCATAGCGATTACACACCTTGGTTTTACGACGTTAAGGGTGCCCATCTATATAAACATCTATGCACATTCTGGGTTTCTTTGTTTTCGAAACCAAAATCATATTGCCAAAAACTTGCAAATTTGTCATACACATTTGTATCCATATAACCTGGCAGGTTGGAGTCTCTTGAACCCTTTCTTGACCTGGACACGTTACATAAAAAAAATGCAACGAAATGAACAACCAGTACTTTCATAGCAAACCGAAGCCACAAATGACGGATTAATTGAGGTTTTCCAATTTTCAGCAATTTTTAAAAATTTTCTATGGTTTTTACCCCAAAACTCCTAAATACCCCTACAACCAGAGTGCTGACATGGCTCATTTTGTTGCATTTTTTATAAGTTTTCAGAAAATCATAACCTCAAAAATTCTCCCTGTGGGGCAAGGGTTATTGATGACTCAAAGACTGTGTATAAGCACATACTGGTATCTCTTATGAAATGTATTTATGGTATGACCTTCCGGTAAATGACACACTGAGGCTGTGGCTCAGTACTCATTTGATAGTTATGTCCTTATAAATACAATTAATACATTGTACATGTTTCTTTACTACAATGTGTAGTCTTATCCTGAGATTTTATTCATAGTGTATTACTACATTGTAGTACACAATAATACATGTATACATTATTTCCTTTGTTACAATGTACAACTTGCAAGTGTACATGTATAACAGTGTGTTTTAGTCACAAGGTTCATATCAGAATATATTTCAGGATTGATTTAATCATTTGTCCAAGGCCAGACCTGTCAGCATCTCTTTGCCAAAAATTAAGGGGCTACTCGAGTACTCCCGGAACTAGACTAATTAACTTCTAAGTAATATTTATTCTATATTCATCAGAAGCAATACAGCTTATAGATGTACAATATACATGTACATTGTGTATCACAAATACAAATAATAATTGTAAAGCATGGTCAAGATACGGGGAATGTATAAATTAAATAATAGCGAATTGCAATATTCAGTTGGAAAAAAGTTATAGCTTGTTCAAGTGAAATGTGTTTGTCAATGGACTGTTGTGGGAAAAAGTCTACTGTAATAAGTATTCCTTTCTACACATGGTAAAAGGTGTCTAAATGTTTATTATGACAAGTTGTAAGTGCTTTAAGACATGATACTTGTAAATCTTGTCCACCTGACCTGAGTTAACTTACATTAATTAACAAGTTTGTTTATTACTGAATTGCAAATTTAGACTTTTAACTTCAGTTTTATGTTTTCCCCAGGATTAATTAACCTTATGTTACTGAAATACTTACCTGTGTTCATAAATAAAGTTAATTGTGATAAATTCTTACAAAAATATGAATATTTGTGTATTTAATTATGTTAAATTTAAAGTAAACATATCTGGGGAGTAATGTTCATAAATAAACTTTTCTGTGTGCACTTAATGTTTATTTGCATATAGATTAACTTTAGTACATAATATTATATAATACATATACATGTATATACTGTACTGTTGTAGAGTGTAGGGCTGTCATTGATAGACTCGATATCAATATATCGATACACAAATTGTTTTGATACGATAATTGATACACTTTTAAAGTATCGATACATTTCATTATGCATTTCACAGGATGTATTTTCTTTTACAATTTGCAAAATTTTCCATTTGTTTTACTTGATGATATTGAATGTTATATTTTTCACTAATTGTTCATTTTATTCAAATAAATGATGTTTTCCTTGCAATGTTTGCTTTTTTCATGTTTAGATGGTCAGATATATAATAAAACAACTAAATATTACAATGAATCTATTTATTTTAAATGCATTCATAGAAGTATCAAATTATTTGATTTATCCATATATCGATACTTTTTACTTATCGATATAGAATTTCTCATCAATGACAGCCCTAGTAGAGTGTGCTAAATTTACCTTTCTTATTTTGGCTTAAATATACATTTTGAATGCAGAAGCAAAATTAGCTCTGCATTTGATGAAAGGATAATTGTCATTTGCACATCATTCCATAGTTTGCACAACTTAGTCACATTTACAAGCAATTTTGGCATCAGTTTACCTTTCATCAGTCACTGTGTGTTGGTGGTTGCATAGATTTCTGTATACTGTTGCATGTAAATTGTATATATATAACAGGCTTCAAAATAACAGAAAAATAAAGGGAACGACTGTAACCTGCAGGTTATGATAGCATTAATGAAGACTTAAAAATGAAATTCACAGAGAACAAAAAGGAGGTTAAGTGATTTGTATTTGATGTAACCTCCGTAACCTGAATGGTCACATCTGTGTTATTTTGTGGTCTATATAATATCACAAATGGAATATGTATTGATCAACATTATACGTGCACATTGTATTTTTTCAAAAGTAAAATTTCATTCTACATGTACATGTAGCAAAAGCAATCTACTTACAGTACAATATATCCGTCACATGTAGCACATAGTTTTCTGATGCACTCTTTGTTTATTTTATGGTCATTTTACTTATCATGAGGAATTTTTAGCTTACTAGAGCTGAAGGCTTAAGTGAGATATTGTGATCACTTCATGTCCGTAAGTCTGATCATCCATCGATAAACATTACACATTTTTGACATCTTCTCTGAAACCAGTAAAGGGCTTTTGATGAAACTTTACAAGAAGCATGTACTCAAGGTCCTCTAACAAGTTTGGATTTTTCAGCCAGATCGGCCCAGGGTGGGTCAAAATAGGTTCCAGAAGGTACCACATCCAAGTGATCTGTATACATGGATATACATGTATGATTCAAGTTTGTATTTTTGTAGAAATTGGCATATCAATTGTAATTTTTAGAAATTTTTATGAATTTCTTATGACTGCAAAAAGAATGAGGGTATTTTTCACATGGTCAGCTTGTTCTTGGAAGCCAATGAAGGAATTTTAACAAAACTTTATAGGAAACAATTTCTTGTTTTGGTCAGGTCAGCCAGCCTTCATATTCTTCTTGGTCTTCTTTCCACATCTGTAGATTATTCTCAGGTGAGCTAATTAGGCCCATTTGGATCTCATGTTCATTCATATGGAGACAACATCTGATTTAGGTGAAATGCCATATATTTTTAACTTACCTGTCTGCTGTTGTTAATTGTACTGCAGCATTTATCCTTTCCCAAATTGATGAAAAAAATTCCAAATTTGGTGTACAGACTTTGACCATGGTTTTCATACACATGTATACATGTAAGTCTTTAATACATTGTATTTTTTTTAAATGTTCATGTAATCTTACATCATTTAACAAATAAAAAGGAAAGGAAATCTGTATCCGAGATCTGATTCTTTATTATCCATTTATAAATAAGATTTTTAATTATTCATAATACATTTTCAAAATACAGGCAAGTTCTATTTACAGGTATCTTTTCATAAATGTATAGTTATAGGTAATGTGTTTATTGTGGTGATGGTGTACAAATTTAAAGCTATCCAGCGCAGTCTATTAAAAAATGTTTTTGTTAATTGTATAAAGGAAGGGTTTATGACTGGAAATCAGGGTGCATGAAATCATTTGATCCTGAAAATCAAAGAAGCGGGGAAAAAGAGAAGAGGTGATTCATTGAGATAACTAAGTTTGTTGAATAACCTTGTCATTGTTAATATTTGGTTGATGTAGCTAGATTTGTCTTGAATTATAGGTTTGTACACAGGTGTAATTTAATTTTTGAAATGAAACTTCATTTGAAAGATTTTTAAATATATTGTATACATGTACATTCTAAATAATTTATCACAATGAAACACTACTGTATTTCGGTAAAAATAGGATCTTTTTGTGGGATAATTTTGATGGGAAAAAATCCAATCGGACATAACTTATATGCATAATGCAGAACTTTTGAAATTGCATGTTCAGTTGTGTGGTTTACCAAAGGATTTTTAATTATTTATCTAGATTCATTGTTTTTTTTTTTCAAATTACAACTTAATTTCCTCTTTAACAAGGATAATATCCGCCTCTTTGCACATTTTCGTCAGCTAAGAACAAATTCATTATGTGTCATGACAGTTTTCTAATAGGGAACTCTTACAGGGATAGAGTAATAATGTGCAAATTGGTTTTCTATCAATAATCCATCAAATTACTGTAAAATGGTAATATCTTCTAGATTTATGTAGCACTTCTATTTTAGCTTTGCGAAGCTTTATTACAGAGGAAATGAAAAGGTTTGGTTAGTGATGTGCAATTGAACAACTTTTTGTTAGAAAATGTGTACATGCATATCAATTTAAGAGATTTCACACATTTGTACTAAGATGCATGTACATGTATATGTACATGTACCTATTGTTAACCTAAAAGATGACATATTACAAATTATTAGTTTGATAATGAAGAACATAATCCCTATATGACAATCATATAAATTGGGAATAGTTTTTATAAAGTCTCTTATCATACAAAAATGTATGTATAACAAGGCAACGATTTAAAAGAGTGTTATTCTAAACACAATGTACTTATTGTTTTGTAATTTGAATATATTGAAGATTGCACAAAAATGCAAAAATGGATGCTATATATCAATCCGATAGAATATGATCATGCATTGAATGTATTCAAATTCAGATTAGAATGACAGTTTAATTAACTTATCAGAGCAAAACAAATGTTATGTATTTTACTACATCATTTGGTTTATGTTCAGTTAAGGGTTCGAAATTAGCAGTGGTCTCCTGTAGCCAGTGAATACATGTAAAATACATGTACAATCTATTGGGCTAGTAAATTTCTCAACAGAACCGGCCTTGGTGTCCAGTAGAAATTCAGAAAAGAAATGCTCTCTGCATGCCTATGTACAATGTAAATATACTGTAACTGTTTTTTATTCACATTTACATGTACCGAAATAAATGTTTTAAAATACTAAAATGATGAAAATGTGGGCTTGTTAAAGTTTATTCAAGTTATTAACAATGAAAAAATTTCTGTTGATTTTTTTATTGTTGGCCACTAGATTTTTTATGAAGCCAGCAGAATTTTATGGTATTGGCCCTGTGGGGCCACCTAGGAACAAGAGTTAATTTCAAGCCTGCAATTATATGTAATACATATTTTAACACATCATCTAGTAGAGTACCATTTGCATGTTTAGACAGCGATTTTGCTGTTACCTTGACCTTTGATAAATTTCTGGATTCAGCGTCACAGCAATACATGTAGCCTGTGGTATACCTGTTTTAGACATTAAAAAGATGTTTCTTTGATTACTTAGTACATGTATACATGTACATGGACATTGGTTACCCCTCCAATCTGACCTGAAAGGATAGATTTACATAAGCAATGTTTTTGCATTATTTGGGCTCTTCCTTCAGGCTCTTCATTTAGAAACACCAGAAGTTGACAACTGAAAAATTCTTTTTGTACCTAACAACATGTTTTTCAAAATTCAGTTAGGAGGGCTAAACATAAATCTGTCTCGACTACATATACAGTGAAACCTGTATATAGGGGCCACCCAAGGAACCAGAAAATATTGGCCTTTATGTGCAGGTGACCCTTATACACAGGTGCAATTTAGTTGAAGTATGCAGTCAAGGGACTTGAAAAAACTGGCCTTTATAAACAATCCATGTATAGAGATTGCTGCTATAGCAGGTTTTACTGTAGTTAAAATTTAAAAAGTACCATACTGTCAGTGCGATTGGTACAAAACACCAACAGTTTTAACATGGACAACTGTATAAATTTATATATTTTCAGTGTCGCTGATGATTTTGAGCACCACAGTCTTTCTGTATTGGAGAGCAAGAAGAATTACTTGGCCAACCCTGTAAATGCCTATCTGTATGTCAAAAGGTTTACTATAGATTGGGACCATTCTACAGCACCATTACTCAAAGGCGACACAGAAAATGGTAATTTCTTTAACCTCCCTGCTAGACTTCTATTTTTTCATATTTTCTTCTGATGACCAAGTTTAGATATTGATGTTCCCAAACTACATGTATACCAAAGATCACCTCTTATTTAACTTTTTTCAGATTGTTTCATAGAAAATCTCAAATTTTTTTGCCATAATTTCAAAAAGACATTATAGAATATATGTTAATAACTTTATATCAAATGTTCTGACTGAGGTTTTGTAAATTTTCTACTCTGTAAATGATAAGGGAAAGATGATGTTAAAAAGAAATATGAATACTTATTAATTATACATATATAGATTGTTAAAGATGTAATATTATATCTTGACAAATAAGATATATTAATATAACACTACAGATATTTTAAAATCCCTAAATTTACAGCTGTGCACCAGAAAATAGAGGAGTTGAAAGGGTATTTACCAAATTATGAAGATCTGAATGGTGCAGTTGCAGCTCTTCTTCGACTACAAGACACCTATAAATTAAATACTGATGATTTAGCTAAAGGAATGGTGGGAGGCTTGGAGAGTAATACAATGTCAGGTATGTATCATATGCTTATAATCATTACATGTGCTAGGTAGTGAAAAGGGTACATGTATTTTGTAAGCACACACATCTCTAAATCCCCTGTTGTACATGGTGATGTACCATATGTGGTCAGCTAAAAATTGGCTACAGTAGAACATGCATCACCTGGGACCCTGTTGTACACTGTCAGATATCATTATGTATGTCTCGTACAAAATGGCTACAGTAGAACATGTATCACCCCTGCTGTATGCCTCATACAAAATGGCTACAATACTGACTGCACTGAAAGTCTGATACACTGTCAGATATCATTATGTATGCCTCATAAAAAATGGCTACAGTACAACACACACCTCTCATCCCTTTTGTATGCAATATCAGATATAACATTATGTAAAGGGCTACAGTAGAACATGCTTCACCCAGGGCCCAGTCATACACTGTCATATATTATGTATGCCTTATACAAAATGGCTACAGTAGACTACACACCTCTCGTCCCTTTTGTTTGCAATGTCAAATATTATGTGTTGCTGTACTGGACTACAGTAGAATATTTACTTTTCAGTTACTTGATTCACATTTCACTGTGTTTATTGTTTGTGTATAACTTGATCATGCAAGTTTTTATTGTTTAATGTTAATTGACAAAAAAGATAAAACCATTAGCCACCCAGGTATTTATTGAAGCACTGATTAATTTCAATAGGAAAGTATTCCTGATTATTGCGTGAGCACATACAAGTTATCAACAAACCACAAAAATGCAGTTTAATGATGATTAACATAGATAAACTAACCACTGACATATTGATTGTGTAGAGTTATTGCTCATTAAAACAATCTTAAGAAGACTTTATTTTGTACAAATATTTATCTCTATGATCCCTGATTACCTGCAGATCTACATACTAATTACGAATCACAACATCTTGTGACCATTTTTATGATTGAACTGCAACCCAAACTTGTGTGCTTTCACTTTGTTCAAATGAAAATACTGGTAAATAAAACTTGTGCATCATCAAAAAGGTTGTAAATTGTACATGCAGTTATTGCTATGTATTAACATAAATTAAAGTTGATAGTCATGTCATATTGAATGTCAAGTGCATGTCTGTCAGTTTCCATATTTTTTATCATTTCATTGAAGTTTGAATTTTGCTTTTGAGATTTTAAAGGTGTGCTTTACAGATCGTTTGGTAATTAGGTCAATATTTAATATTTTACATAAACTTTTTTTTAAAATTGATACTTGACTAGTTAAACATTACTACAGTATGTTGACTTTTAAAAAAAATCAATGTAAATACATTTTTTAACTTATTAGCCAATTAAATTCTTCATTTTTCTGTTTTTGTATTATATATGATACAGATGATATAAATCATCTCACAAAGAGTCTTACAGATGCCTTAGCACATTTTCAACCCATGCATCTTAACATGGGACAAAAATTTTAAAACATAAGAAATTATATTCTTGACTTAATTTATAATTATTTTATGATAATAAAATGAAAATTAAAATTTTATGAAATTCTTTGAAGAGCACATTTTGTGTGTTATTGTTGTATGCATTGTTTGTCTTCATATTTACATGTATCTATTGATGGTTTGCATTCCACATATTGTACGGAGCACTTAAATATTGTTATCTTGCAGATCATTTCATTTTTTAGAACATCTTAAATTGCTGTACAGTTTATATAAAATTTGACCTGCATATATGTCAGACAGTCATTAAACAAATTATCTGTCTGATGTGTCTAACCCAGGTTTTTAGAAGTACATGTAGGTCAGTTGGTTAGACATAATTTTTCTTAGATTCTTTTGCATTTAACTTAAACACAGTAGTTGAAGCCATTGTGCATATCTACATGCACATGAATATTCATGAATACAGTAAAACCTGTCATAACGGGCACCTTAAATCAGTGGACACCCTCTGATAACGGACTGTTAGTTTAGGTCCTGATCTACATGTACATGTACATTGTTATACAAGAATACTAGCTTCTTTTGTAAATGAAAGGACACCTCCCTTACCCAGATAACGGACAAAGTTTTTGGCCCCAATATGCATAATTTCCTTATTTTTTAACCTTGAATTAGCAGACACTCTTCCTATGATCGACTTCTATTGCAATTTCACACTAAGCTGTATGTCCCAACTTCTATTTTGAGAAACACTCTTACAGTCTTTAATTTTGTGTTTTTGCTTGATATTTATTTCCTTACATTGCATTATAAGAACAACTGCATTGATTATATGTATGAATGTTTTAGCAGTGAATGGTCATCCTTCATTCTGCAGACACCTCTCTATAATGGACAATTTAATTAGTCCAGCAACTCTCCACTAAACACAGGTTTTACTGTACATACATGTACCTTTGCGCATGTAAATGTAGATATTAGTAATTTCCTTCCTCCTAAATTCTGGATCTGGGGTCTGAAAAATTAGGAATATATAAATATTTTAACAAAAACAGATAAACTTGTTTGAAATATTTATTTGAAAAAACTTTATTCTTTATTTTTGCATATTTTAGGGGAAAATAAATATAATTTTCGCATTGGGAATGGGTTCTGTAAACAGACTCTGAAATATGGCCTTGTAAAAATATATTACACAATGTATTGTATCTTGTATCTTTAAAAGTATTACCTTGTAGTTATATGGCCAGTGTAACACTTATGTTAACACTTCAAAAATCCAAAACGCTCTGGAATTTTAGATACCGGGTAATTGAAATTTTTACTAAAACCTAAAATATCAAAAATGTTTAGCTTGCAAAGATCTACAAAAAAGGCAACAGGGCAGAAATTGTCAGGTTGACCCTTGTGTAAGTTATTTCCCCTTTAAAGCAATTTTTGTATGTTTTGACTGTTTTTGGCTTTTAACTTAAAAAGTATAATTGGTAGAGACAAAGTGAAAGAAGCAAACAAACAAAAAGTTTGGCATGCTGAGATCTACAAATAGGTCAATAGAACAGAATTTGTCAGGTCAATATTCCCCTTTTGTTTTAAAAAGTCTTCTCTTGAACCAATGATCAGCATGTTGTCACCGTAATCACAGTGTTCTCAGGTGACTGTTTTAAGGCCCAATGGGCCACTAGTTCCATACGCAGGGAAACCTGGAAATTACCTTTGCCTTTCCTTACAACTACCATTCATTAACTAATTAGTAAAAACTTACAGATGCATTATTATGAAAATTAAAATACAAATCAAGACGCACGTAAATGAAAAAGGGTATAGCGACTTAGATGCTTTGAGTTTTTTTTTAAATTAAATGATACAGAAAATGCTGAATCATGTACATGTAGTGCTTGTCTAATGAGGATTGCAGTACCATAGTCATAAGTTTTCTTACAATTTCATGGATTGGATTGCAATCTCTCCGATGCTTAAATACATTGTTTAAGTTTTTGGAACTCAAAAACTCTAAATGATTTTGGATATTTGATACATCAGGTTTTTGGTTAAAAATCTGAAATTCAAAAATGGTTTTACATACAGTATTTGATATTTTAGATTTTTTATAAAAAATCTAAGAAATTTAAATTCCAAAATAGTTTTAAATATTTGATGTTTTAGGTTTTAATTTAAATTCCAATTATCTAAAATTGAATTTTAGATAACTGAAATTTCAGTTAAAACCTAAAACATAAAATATTCAAAACTGTTTTGGAATTTCAATTTTTATTCCAAAACTGTTTGGGTTTTTTAATTGTTTTAAAGTGTTAACAGTGTAATAAGTTTGAACTTAAATGTACCAGTGTTAGATATATTTTTTTAATTTTGATATTGACATGCATGCTTCACTGTTTTGGCTATTCTGAGTGAATATGTTTTGCTTGATACAAATTCAGAGGTATATATATATATATATATATATATATATATATATATATATATATATATATATATATATATATATATATGTATATATTATATATATTGTATACATATATTTATGGGGAAACATATAGTGTCTAATTTTGTACATGTATATGTTTTTGAAAGTGCATATTGAAATTTGCATGTTTGCTTATTGTAATTTCACCAATTAACGACATAGATAGTTTTGATCTATTTATTAAACATGAAGCAATAAACCAGATACACATGTCTCTATATCACAATTTTGAAGTTATCCAAATAAGTACATGGTGTAAGAAAACAGATGGAAACTAGGCTATAGGCTGCTGATTCAATACTCTTAATATCTGTCTATTATGAATTATTCTGCAAGTGTTATATCTTATGTAATGAAAAAATACATTTCTCTAATCTTAGTCTAATCTTTGAATTAATGAGTTAATGACATTTGTTTTTGTCATGTTTATGGTAGTTTAAAAATTAGAAAAAAAAGAAAAAGAACAAAAAATGTTTAAAAAGTTGAATTTAATTTGATAGAGATAACTAAATGAATTCTGTAATTTCAGATGTTTGGTTTATTGCTTTATTGTTTAATAGCCATGTTGTTTGACGTACATGTATACCTTACTGACAGCAGAAAATGCATATGCATGCATGAGAGAGAGCATGGGAACACAGAATAGTTTGAATACTTGGGAGAAAGTGTGTATGCATTAGAAAGAGAGAGAGAGCAAACATAGACTTGAGAGCAACAAAGAAAAAGAAGGGATGTGTGTTGAAGAAATCCATTGATTGCATTTGTGCATCATGTTTGCATATACCAGATTATAATTTCAGCATCTGATTGCTTTGAGCTGGGTAAAATAAGCTACAATGATGAAGATTTCTACCACACTTCGTTATGGATGGATGAAGCTCTCAGATTATTGAATGATGAAAAAAATAAGTCGATACAACGTCAACAAATCCTTGACTACCTGGCATTTGCAGTATACAAGGTAGGACTAATGTATAGAATATATTCACTTTAGTATTTATATATACCTGTATATTACGGTATACAACTATACAAGGTAAGATTTATGTATATAAGACAGGACCTATGTCCCTTACAAGGTGTGTGTATGATTGTGCAGTTGACCAGGTAGGTCTTAGTATACAATATACCAGATAGGTCTGACTAAATATTTTTTTTTTACAAATACCAGGTTGGCCTTATTTACTGGTAGGTCTTGAAGTATATTGAAGGTACAATTAAAGTTTACTATAATAGAGTTCAAGGTAAGTCTGATATAAACAGGACTTTATTACTAAATACCAGTGCAACTGTTTATAGATTTATACAAGCTAAACTTAGGTACATAATATATTTCAATATGAAAAAATTGTTACTATACAGTGTAGCATTTTTATGTTGAGTTGAAGTTATGTATATTATATTATTTATTTACTCAGGTAGGGTTTACAGATACAGTGAAGGACATTATACAATGTAGGATTTAAATATACAATGTAGAATTAATTTAGGTATACAATGTAGGACTTAATTATATATTTTAGGACAATGTTGGACTTAGATATACAATGTTGGACTTAGATATACAATGTAGGACTTAGATATACAATGTTGGACTTAGATATACAATGTTGGACTTAGATATACAATGTTGGACTTAGATATACAATGTTGGACTTAGATATACAATGTAGATCATAAGTATACAATTTAGGATTTAGATATACATAGTAAATTATGTACGTAGGCTGTAGGACCTACTTGTTAATACAAGTAGATATATATAACTATGGAACTTACTATTGGTATACAGATTGTCTACCAGATTTTAGGTATACAAATTACAATATATGACTTATGTATATAGTATAAGACTCATTAGTATGTACACAATGAACAAAATGTACAATAAAAAAATTCTGTGCATGTATACAATGAGTGCATTATTTAAAGGAGGTAAGAACAGCTTCATGGAGGGAAATAGCATTTATAGTGTCTCAGGACTTCTCGTCCCATAACATCATTTCAGGTAAGTATTAGCTTACGGACTGTTGAAATGATAGATTTTCCTATAAATTTAGAAATTTGTGGAACAATACTAACCAAACAGAAATTGAAGCATGTGGTGCATTTTGGCAACAAAGAAGTTGTAACTTAAATCCTGTGTTCATTTGTTGTGTCACCACTGTACCATTATTGAACAATTTGTCCCCCTTCCAGCTCATGACTGTTTTGAAATAGGCAGATATGCCTATCAACAGAAAGACTATTTCCACTGTTCAAAGTGGATGAATGAGGCTTTGGAAAAGGAAGTTGATGAGAGAAACAAAACTGTATTACGCTCAGCTGTACTAGACTATTTAGCATACTCAAATCTCATGGTAAGTTACATTGGATTACTAAGTCAGACCTTTTTCTATAGTTTCCACTGGGCCAAATTTTGGCCCCATTCCCAATGCAGAAAACATGAGGTTTTTGCCAATTTGATGGAAAAAAAATCCCAATTTGGTGTTGAGGCCATGACCGAAATGAAAATTGAATTAATGTAAGGGGAAATGCATTAAAAAAAGTTTCCATTACAATTAGATTTCCATGTGTGCAAACAATTTTTAACAATTTGACTCAAAGTCATGCAAGAATTCCCAATTGTGTTGACAATGGCATTTTCCCAAACTTGACTGAAAAAGGCCTGCAAGTACACATACGTTCACAGGTTGTAATTCTTTCCTATATTAATCTATCAGATTTTTATTAGACTGATAGATCAACATTATTGAAAGTTATGGATTTGCTATCTCGAACCAGTTCTTTTATTTTAGATTTTAGGGTTTTAGCTGTAAATGTTTTAGCATCCACACAGATTGTTAGCTATAAATATGTCTTACCCAGTGCTTTTACATGTACTTAAACTAGAGAGAGATAAAATTGTGATTTTGATAGCTGCATTAAATAACTGGTTGACTTATTTTTACTTTATGAATCAAAGTGATCAGGAGACTGTTCTTGAGTCTTCCTTTAGACTTTTTAAAGCTTCATTTCCCTTTAGAATTTTACCATTGATTTATGACTTAATTGTAGTTTATATGTAACAAGTACATTTTGATATGTGCACAATTAATATCGGTGAACAACAAGTATTTAAAACCATTATCTTTCAGTGGAATAATTTTCATTTTTAAGAGACTGTCTGAAAATCTTATCTCTTAGATAAGTAATATTAAACAAATTTTATTAAATGATTGACCAATTTTAAAGGCAGAGGAGAAAATATGGTTACAAATTTACTCAGGAAAATATCACTGGCCTTCCTGAAGTAAACTGGCCTACTCATTGTATTGGTTAGCTTCCAGTGGGTCTCTGACCCATGTCATCTTAAAGTGGGAAACTTCATGATCTAAAGCATGGCATTCTGACTACTCAGGGGGTCTCCGTTGAAAAATAATTAGAGCATTGTACTTTAGACTATGAAGTCCCTCACTATGAAGTTCCAGTCAACATGGGTTCAAACCCCGCCGGACTGATTTTATCAGAGAGTTTGTCAGTTTACTTGAAGAAGGCTGGTGGTCTCAAATGAAATCTCAGATACATTGTAACAGAGTTATCTCCTCCACCATTAAAATCTGGCACTGTAAAATTGCTGGGTGTGATGTATAACACCAATTAAACAAATGATCTTACCACTCCCCCTCAGAGGCCCCAAACTTAATTGAAACATAAATGTTATGTGTGCTGTATTTGACATTTAGTTGTGTATGGTGATTTATAACTTCAGTTTATTACAAAATACATCACAATAAAGGACTCTGTAGGAATCGATGTATCGCATCTACATTGATAATTAAATCAAGACAGCTTGGACAAATCATCAAGCAAGACAGAAGATATGATTAAAGATGAAGGTCTTGTTTCAAGTTGTTTGAAGACAAGATTCAGATCTACTTTATTTCAATTTTTATAAAAAAAAAGTTCAATGGCAGATTCTGAATGGAAAAAATGGCACTTTTTAAGAACTGTTTAATAATTGAGGTAATCATATATATATTTGTTATTTGGGTCATAAATATATTATGTTAAACATTATAGGTAAAGGTAAATAATTACATTGCTTTATGAAATTATTTACAAGTAAACCATATGAACAGATTGCATCATTAACTAATTAAACCCTAAAAACAGTGGATGCTTCTGTAAATCATTGACTTAGACCAATCTAAATGTGTCTTTAGGGGGTAAATGGGTTAAGTACAGGTACTTGTGTAGTCTGTATCAATTGAATAAGGGGAAGTAATCAAAACCCCATATATTGTTATTATCATAAAACATTGGTCTGTAAGGTAACAATATAGTGAGGGGAGGTAATACAGTAGTTATAAAATAGTGAGTCCATCTATGTCCTGAAATAAGTTTATTGATTCAAGTCACAATATGCAAATAATTAAATTCTGAATGGTAACAGAATCACAAGCAAAAAAAATCTTACTTTTTGTGAAATGAAAGTAAGATACAGTGGAATACCGTGATCTCAAAATTCACAGAACCACCTCTATTATTTTGAGATATCTGAAATTCGAGTTAACCGAAATTTTAATTAACATTTTTTTTTTCTATCAATTAAAATCGGGACATAATGAAATTCTACTAATTTTTTTCTGTATCTATGGAGATTCTTTTCAATAAGTAATGGCAAAAGCATTTATTTGTATCTGATGTAATTTGTTCTTTTTTCAGCAAGGAAATATAAAACAGGCTTTGACTTTAACAGATGAATTGCTGTCAATAGGTAAGTTTTTATATTATATTGTATTAGTGTAATGTAATTCTCTATTAAAATAATCAGGGATTTTCTACCCTATCGTAGGGGGCCAAAATAAGGACCCATTTGCAATGCAAAAAATGTATTTTCACCTATAAATTTGTAGTCGAAATTTCCCAAATGAATTCAAATGACAATGAATTTGAAGTGATTAATGTATTTTCAAACAGTTTCATGTATTCATGAGGTTAAGATAATGTTCTGTTTGTCAGGTTTTCTAATTTATTTTGTGTAAACACTGTAACATTCTAAGATACTGCTAAAATACAGTAAAACCTGCTATAATGGCCACCTCTATATAAGGATTACCTGTATATAAAGGCCGGTTTTTCAAGTCCCTTGACTGCATACTTCAACTAAATTGAACCTGTCTATAAGGGTCACCTGCACATAAAGGTCAATATTTTCTGGTACCTTGGGTAGCCTCTATATACAGGTTTCACTGTAATACTGTATACCTGGAAATTTTCGCTCTCGTTTAATGTTTGTTATTTTTGTCCTTAGATGGGAGGGCGAATTAAAAATGAAAGCAAACTTTTGAAGCTATATGATTGAAGCACGGACATACGTGCCATCCATGTGGTTTAATGCAAATTTCAGATGTTTTCTGTCATTAAAGGCAAAAATTTCCAGGTAATATACCATCATAGGTATATACAGGTAATATAGATCTATTATGAGTCCATCACAAGTACAATAATTAGCAGAGATCTTTATATTTCTATCCTTCAACAGTTCCCCACCATACAAGAGCTCAAAATAACCGTAGTTACTATAAAAAAATGTTGGAGGACAAAGAAAAATCTGAATCAAAACGAGGTGATGATGGATCTGATGATCTCATAGAAAAGAGAGAACAGCAGCAGGATGGTCCACCTGGAGATGCATACAGACAAACTGCCGAATTTAAAACATATGAAAGTTTATGCCGTGGAGAACATACACATGTAATTTTTGTTTAACATTTTTGTGTGGACTAAAATAGTTTAAGTTTTATCTTACAAAGTTGAACTTGTCTTAAGAGACCAGGGTTCGAAATTAGCTGGAAATAATCATGAAAATCCAATTAAATTGTAAAATTGCTGGTATAAAATGTTATTGTGGGAAATTAATAGCGAGTGGCAAAGGAATTTCTGGGGAAAAAAACAGCTAATAGCCCTTTAACTTGGCCAAGTATGACATGAATACTCAACATGATCAACAGTTATTGGTTTTGTTCCTTTGCATTTTACATATTGTGTTATACATATGTACATGTACAAATTACTTTGGTTGTGCATGGTATCTACTCTAGAATCCAAAAATAATGTTGAATTTTCTCCAATTTCAAATTGGCATGTGGATTTTCATTTTAGATAATAGATTTAAATCTACAGGCTAAAATTAGCTTGTGGCAGAATGAGTTAATTTCAATCCCTAGAGACTACCCCATCTACTGCTGAAATGACATGTCGTCTCTCAAGACAGGTGATCTCTCAAAAAAAGTTTTATCTAAAAGATTATTGGACTAAGTGGTTTTAAGCAGGTGGTCTCTAATGATAGGTGGTCTTTCAAGACAGGTTCCACACTACCCACTGTGTGTTTTATTTTGTCTTGTCATATTTTTTTGAATTAGGGTTTATGGTTCTTTTGATTTAGATTATCATGAAAATCGAGTGTTGATGTATAATGCTTACAATTAATTCTTTTGAATTAATTTTTTAATTATAAATTTGTTTACATTATGAACTTTTTAATGTTCACATCGATTAATTTCATGTCAGACATGAAATTTCATGCTTTGTTAATTTTGGAACTGTTCTGCATATAAGTTACATTATCTTTAAAGTATATCCTCTACTTTAGGAATATAAATACAAACACAAGCTGCGATGCCGCTACAAAACCAATGGTCATCCTCTGTTGTTGTTACTGCCCGCTAAAGAGGAGGACATCTACCTGAACCCATGGATTGTTATTTATCGTGATATCGTCACTGATTATGAAATAGAAACAATAAAAAGAATAGCTACTCCAAAGGTAACTATGGTTTGTGTGAAGGCAATATCTTGAAATCTTGAAAATAGCAATGTTTTATATAATGTAAATTAAAAAAGGTATTCAGCTTAAATTTAAAATCATTGAGAGAGACAGAGAGAGAGAGAGACAGAGAGAGAGAGAGACTGACTCCTATACATTAATATGATCAATATTTTGTTAAGTAGGCAATATCCTGTATGTACATATCCATTGATTATTACTCTATATTTAAATATGTGTATACATTGTGTTAAGAAAAATTTAACTTATGTTTCTTGAATCATAGGTGTTTGGTAATGATATAGTATTTATATTAGAAAATGGTTATAATTAAGTATTTTATCATATGATCTATGTGTTATGCAGCTTCATAACAGATTACATAAATATTTTATATGTAACATGTATAATAAAGCCTAGCAGTGATTTGATTGGCTAATGAACAGCACTACTTTTATTCACTATGTACACTGAAGGTTGACGATGACGTCATTTGGTATTTGTGACGTCAATTGAACTTGAATGAGGACAATTAAATAAAATGTGTAGAAAATTTTAAAATTATGTTGTATTCAAGTTGACAATTTTGCTACATTCAACATCTGTAAAAGTATGTAGATGTTAATAATAATTTAAAATTTAGGCTAAATGTATGTACAAACACATCAGCAATATTTACAATATGTTTTATGCACTTATTTTTGTGCATGTATTTGACCTAGTTGGAACAAATTTGGTCAAGTTGGAACAATTGTTAGATCATATGATAAAAAGAATCTTTCATGAGTTTCCATTCATATCACATTTATGATACTCATAGTGAATATTCCATTTTAGCTCGCTAGAGACTTGCAAAATGGAAACTTCCAAAGTTGTATCATAAATGTGATATGAATGCAAACTTGTGAAAGAACATATATATATATATATATATATGGAAAAGTGAATACGAAGTTCACCATGTTTTTAAGAGTAAAATGTTTGTTTTTTTCCATCCTTTTTAAGTAAATTTGAATGTTTATAGAATTATCCACAAAATGATTACATGCTTCAGTTTGATTCCAGTATCATAATTTGATAACAAGTATTTATAAATTCAGTTAATAGATGTAGACAGATCTCTCATTTCCTTTTATTCTCTTGGGGCAGTTAAATAGAGCAACTATCCAAAACCCGGTGACAGGGAAATTAGAATATGCTCATTATAGAGTCAGTAAAAGGTTAGTTTACCAAAGTAATGGGGTAAGACCTTTAAGCACCTAACATTCTTCTGACTTTGTCTTGACTTGTTGCATAAAAAGCTTGCTTTTGATTGCATGACAGTTATTGTCAACGGATGTTGTTATTTTGGTACCTTGTAAAGAGTTATTGCCCTTGAAATGCTCATTGGCATTTTTATTGTGCCACCATACAGCCCAGTGACATTTTTAAGATTATGGCTTCTCTGTTTCAAGTCAAATTCAAAAGACCTGTGGCTTTATCTCAATTCAGCCATTTATTTAAGGAAAGTCATTACCTCTGTTCAAATCTTATGGCTTACCATACAGGATTTAAACCCAGAACTTTTCCATTTCATGTTTTTTTGAAAGATCACAAGGCAAAAAACATAAGGATACATACTGTGCGAGTAGAGTAGCAAATTAACATAGATGGTTGTCAGGGTAATATGTTACCAGGTACCATTGTAACATTATGAGCGTACTTAAAGAGTTCAGCTGAATGCTCTTGTTGATGATCTTGTGGGGAAAACGGGGATGATTTTGGTTAATAGTTGCAATTCTGTATGCTTAGTAAAGCATCATGTCAGGCTTCATACAAATGTAGATCAGGATTTAAAAATAAGTGGGAAAATAAGCAGGCATATCTGTAATGAAGAAAAATCTATATCTATATGCTGATTTGATTGCATCATCTCTTTGTATCAAATTTTACTGGCGCCAATCTGAAAGCAAGCTTCCCTTTAATTACATTTACAATGTGTTTCTTTTGACATTGTATTTTGTTTTGATCTGGTGTTAGTTAGATAGAGCGACCGTGCATAATGCTAGAACAGGGAAATTAGAAACAGCCACTTATCGAGTTAGCAAAAGGTATGATGAAATCTATCTATTTAGTGCTGTGTAGCTGAACATGTAACCATTAGCAACAAAGTGTTTATAGCATTATACTCTTTTGTCTTGACTGTTTGTGATTTATATAAAAAATTTAAGTGCAAGGTCAGAATTTAAGTGCTGAAGGAAATTTAAATTTTATCAAGTTCTTTACTTCAAAAAGATTTTAAAAAAAGTTTTTAAAATGATTCAAGCAATCTGGTATTTCAGTGGTCAGTAATTTAATTCTTGTTGAAAAATATACGATTACTTCATAAAAATGATTGACATATGCCTATATGATAACAATTTTATCACTTTTTACACCATTGCCTTAGATGTTATTGCATAATTCACTTCTAAAGTCACATTTGAAATATTTCATTGATTTGATGTAGTGTTAATTGTTCTTCAAGAATAGATTTATTTAGTCAATATTAAACAATTTTCACCATGTTTCCTTCAGTACTCTGATTTAAGCTTGTCTTTTGTGTTTTGTTTGATTTGGATATAAAATGTAATCTGATGTTATTAGATAGAAAATCAAAACAATTATGTTATTTGCAACCAGCCATCAGAAATTATGATTTTAACTTTTTTTTTAATTTTCAAAATTGAAATATTAAAGTTCACAAATGCTTTTGCATTTTTATGTGTAAATACAGACTTTGAAAACAATTTTAAAGATAACATTATTTTTTTTGCAGTAGCTTAATCATTCATGAGAGGCCACCTATCTTTTAGACCTCATTCAGAAAACAGTTCATTTAATTAACTCTTGAAATAGGACCTTTTTTAGAGACCACCTGTCTTGAGAGACCGCTTTTCAATGGTGTATGAGGTGGTATCTCATGTTCCACTGTACTACAACATAACAGATTATTTTCTCATTGATGATTACAACGTTCATTTTCTGATTGCATGTTACAATTAATGCTGAATTTTTACTCAAATTGAATGCATCATTTATCTTCTGTTTCACTTCAATAGATATGTATATATTATATAACAGCATGTCTTTCTGTTGCTAACATTTTCTCTAGTATTGTTTTCCTCATATAACAGCATGTAAATGAAATTTGTATTGAAATCCAACGTATAAACACAATGTCTGTTATTTTCATTTCATAGATATATGTGTACACACTATGTACCCTCTCTTTTGTGTACCCTCTCTTTTGTGTATTGTATGTTACATCATAGACATCTCTTTCTCTCTCTCTTTTTGTGTTTGTAAAATTTTATTTAAGTTTTGATTTGCAGCATAAGAAAACAATCATTGCTTATTTCACTTAACTAACATATTAGAGTAATTTTAATATGTATTGCTTATATTATAGAGTTATTGATCAATTAATTTCATATTGGCCCAGTTATTAGGCTGAGGTCTCAAATATTGGCCCAGGGCAACATAGAGTACCGATAGATCTTTCTTAAATAACTGTATAAAATGAAACATTGCTTAACTCCAATTAGGTCTTACTTAAATGCAGATACATTGTAGTGTAGTATTTTAAATATCAGATTTTGAATTACATTGTATAATGATATCAGAAATTGAATAATGATATTTTGAGCAATAATTGAAATTTTTTCTCACACATTAGTTTGATAACTTTATTGTAAACATCAAATTGTTTTTGGAATAATATGGTAATGTGAGTTTTAGATAGTTACAGAACTTGGGAGATATCTTCTTTAATTTTGCTGTTGTATCTTGTGTTTCTGAATATCTCACTTTCTTCTCTATGGATACATATAAAACTTAAATATATATATTTGTAGAATTTTTGCCACATACAAAACACAGTATAATTCATAAAAATCGTAGCACCTAGTTGGATAGAAACTGAATTATGCCTAAGTTTTATAGTGGAACCTGTCTTTCTACTCTCAGGAAAAGGCATTTGTCTTCTGAGAAATTCTAAAAACCACTAAGTTAAATCATCCTTTAAATAAATGTCTGTTAGGAGACCACCTATCTCATAAGACCACATTTCAGTGTCAGATGAGATGGTCTCTCAAGACAACTTCCACTGTATCACCTGTCTTGTAAGACCACATTTCAGTGTCAGATGGGATGGTCTCTCAAGACTGGTTTCACTGTATTACCTGTCTTGTCAGACCACATTTCAGTGTCATGGGGTGGTCTCTCAAGGCAGGTTTCACTGTACCACCTTTCTTGTCAGACTATATTTCAGTGTCAGATGGGATGGTCCCTCAAGACAGAATTCACTGTACCACATGTCTTGTCAGACCACATTTCAGTGTCAGATGGGATGGTCTCTCAAATAAACATTTGACTTATCCTGTTAGTAGTACTGATACTGTTCATCCAATATCTGTAAACTCCTATTGATATGTCCATAGATGTAATGGTATTAGGGATTGTCACTATACACACATTTTGTCTTAAAATTTTATGGTGTTGGATTTCAATAAATTTAATGATGTTAGATACAATCAAACTTGAATTAAAGACCACTCTTGTATAAAGGGCACCTGCCTATAAAGACCATTAAAACACAACCTTTCATAACATTTGTTAATGAATAAACCTCTTTATGAAGGCCACCTGTTTATAACAGCCACTTTGGCCTGTTCTCTTGAGTGGCCTTTATAGACAAATTTCACTATTTACAGATGCGGTTGGTGTAAGATATTTACAAATGTTGTTGGTGTTAGATATTTACAAATATGGTTGGTGTTAGATATTTACAAATATGGTTGGTGTTAAATATTAACAAATGTGGTTGGTGTTAAATATTTACAAATGTGGTGGATTAAATTGTTATTTCATTATTTGTTATGGAGAATAAAATGTTTATGTTGTTTTTTTTCAGTCTTTTGATTTATTTGTTTTTATTTATATGTTAGGTATTTTATGCCAAACTTGACAATTTTTAGTCATATATAGATGCCATATTTGTACTGAGAACCTGGTCAAATTTGTTAAAGAAAAAATCACATCTCTTTCTCAAGGGCAGACTTCCAGGCATACATATTTATTTGTAGTTTTGGATCTAGTGAGACTTGGACGGCATGGCAGATGTTTTAATTTTTAACTTTAGTTTTAGTCATCTTTAGACTAAATAATTTAACCCATGCCTTATCTATTGACATGCTTGATTCAGATTGATCTATTTTTATTGAAAAGTCAATTTCTGCAAGATTTATTGCAGTCTTTTTTAATATTTCTGTATATGAAAGAAATAAGAATAAATACTCTTCTCTCATTGTAGAATATAACATACCGTGAAGAAAGTGAGTCAAAATTCAGTTTACCATAGCGACAATAGCTTTGATTAATCATTTTCTAAAGGATGTATGAGTAACTCATTTACCCTAAAGACACATTTGGACTGGTCTAAGTCATGAATTACAGAAGAGTCCATTGTTTTTCATGGGTTGATGAGTTAGTATGATAAACCATCAGTTTCAATAATTTTGTCATGTTTTGTAGTGCTTGGTTGAGAGAACAAGATGATCCAGTTATAAGAAACGTCAATAATAGAATTCAAGCTGTAACTGGATTAGATATGAAAACAGCTGAAGATCTACAGGTAGATATTTTTTGTTCTTTATTATCTGATAAAGTACATGTGTTCAGTTTACTTCATATGTTTATTGAGCTTTTGATCATTGAGGAAGTACTCTAAATTAAAACTTGTACTTCAGTCATACCACTGATGAAATGCCAGAAATTATAAATCTGGCCCAATGTGCTCAAACTAATCCCCAAAATAGCCACAAGGAACAGTATTTGCATATTTTAGTCTCAGATTTGCTATGGGCAAGATTCAGAACTTTGGCCTCCAGCCTGCAAAGCAAATACAGTTTGCCATGGGTCATATTTACTTAAGATTTACATATATTGTAAAAACTGAAATGATTCTCTGTGGCTTAGTTTGTAAAACTCAAATATCTGGACCCACTTGCTGAAAACTTACGTACAGTTTTCCCCCATATTACGCCCCCCGCTGTAATGTCAAATCTGCATAACACCACTATTTCTTGAAGAACAAATTTCCTTCCATATAATTCCCCGTTATAATGCCAAAAACCTGCATACCATCATCTGCCACTGATTCTTTAGTATAAATGGTCGTTTATACATGTTAAATCCCTCAACCATATCGCCAGACCAGGTGAATAAAGAGGTGTGAGTAAAACTGTTAGCCAACAGTTGCTTGTTTACTTAATATTACAACTACCGGTATGAAAGGCGATAACTCAAAAACTGAGTGTCACAATTTTCAAATCTCGCTTTACGTGAGAGTTCGTCACATTGTGTGTTTAGACTGCAAATATTACAACTCAAGAAATAATTATGAGTAGATCGGGGATATAAACCTAAAGCCTTTTATAACTGGCCTGTCAATGATTTATTTTAAACAGAAATGATGAAACTTAAACAATGGCCAAATTTCTAAATTTATGGTAGTGAGCTGTAAACAGGCTATGATATACACCAGGAATTAAAGACATGAAAATGACCACACCTCAAAAATAGAAAACCTCGATATATTGCCAAACCTGCTATACCGCCAAAATTAAGGAAAACAAAAGGTGGCGGCATATTGGAGGATAACTGTATTATTCATGTATGAGATTAAACTCAATTTCAGCTAATCCTGGGCCTGGCACCATAAAACTTAAAAATCTACTCAAGTCTGAGAATATTCTCACATCGGCCTGCTTAGCCTATCAGATTTCAGGATTGGTCAGATTTGTGTCAAATTTTTAAACTTAAAATGTTTTGTGGTGCCGGACCCTGAAACCTGATTGGCTAAGCAAGCCACATTAAGTATATTTTCAGACTTGAGAATATGCTGAAGTTTGAGCTAGTGTGCCCTACCTTACAGCTTGTGATCATTTGAAACAATTCAAATTTAATCTCTGAGGCCTAAAATAAAATTTAATTGTTTGATGTTGCCTACCTACCCACCCAAAATGCTGCTGCCCAAATTATTTTATTTTTATTTTTACATTTTTTGTATCCAGATTATTTTTTCGAGTCCAGTTCCAACCACCAATCTTTATTTACTTGTTTCTTTAAAATATTGTTTACATGCTTGAATCACAGACCTGAAGCTCCTTCTTAGACCAGTGAGCTTATAGTATATACATATATACACACATCAATCTTTCTTCACATTATTTTTTTTAAACTGTATATGCCTGAATTTACATTGTATCAGTATTATAAATGTATACAGAGAATGAGACAGTTATTACAGCATATCTTTCTTGCTTTGTTTGATTTCCTTTTCTTGAAAAAAAAAATAATTTGCCTACCTACCTACCCACACCTTGGGACATGGACAGGCAACATGAAGCAAACAAATTTTTAACAGTGGCCTGAGTGTTGTCCTTTGATAAGCTTTGTCTGTTGTTTAATAATTGGATGTCATTTGTGTCATTGTAGGTAGCAAATTATGGATTAGGTGGTCATTATGAGCCTCATTTTGATTTTGCGAGAGTAAGTATAAACCAGTCTGTTTTATCAAATGTATGTTCTGGAAGTCAGAACCTTTGTACATAAACACTGAAGGATGCTGATGTAGAATTGAGTGTTTGATTTTTTTAATATTCTTATAAATGTAACATTTCAACAAAGAATCTGCAGGCAGTAATTATATGATGTGTGGAAATGATCAAGAGGTGAGGATCAAGATTTTGAGAGTTTTATGTTTTGTTACTATTGATTACAGACAAACATTCAGTAAAGGTCAGTAAGGGGAGATGATCAGATGCCTGTTACAGGTAGTTGGTCTGTATATAAAAATTTGTCTGGTAAGGCATTAGGTGTTATGTTTTTTTCTTTTCTTTTTTTAAAACATAGTTGCCCTTTTGGAAAGTTTCAGTATTGTAGAAATAGACATAAAGGCAGATTGAACCTCTCATACAAAGTAATATTTGAAGTCATTTGAACATAATATTCAACTCATTATAAAAATCATATTCACAGCAAGCAAATTCAACTTTATTTGGACAAAGTTAAATCTCAAAAGGAATTCATAACTACTATATATCGTTTAGTATAGTTTTCAAACAAAAGTCAGTTTTGAAATACATCATATTGATTGTAGACCTGGTTATTAGATGGTTAAAAGTTTTTACTAATCAAATTATATAAACTTTTTGAAACTGCCATTTTGATAATCAAATCTTGGAATCAGTAATTATGATTATAATGAAAATTCCTTTTTGCAGTGTGAAATTTTGAAAATTTGCTTACGTTCAAGATGTTTCAGTATATTTTTTATATAAAATGTAATGGGTCCATCTGTCTTAAGGATATTTTGGTGATTGAACCACTTCCTTATATGACTTTCACTTCGAATTAATTTCAATATTTCATAGTCCACATAGCTTATTGATTGAACTTGAGGTTCAAGGATAATTATTTCCTTTGATATGCCTGTGCTTATATCCTATATTTTCACAAAGCACTGTACCCCCTTTGAATTATTTTTATCAGCTCTATTTCATTTTCTGGAAAAATTATTTTTTGATGCAAACTCCAATGTCGTTATCTTAATTAAGTGTTAAACAAGACTTAGGTTTCATCATCCATTGCTTTTATCTCCTCCTCGTCCCCTTCATCATCTTCTTTTGAGCTTCAATCATTCATCTTCACTATGTTCTTGGGATTCCACCAGGTTCTGTACTCCCTGCCTCCCATGTACTAAACTGTATATTCAGCAGACATTGGCTTGTCCCTAGCTTTGATGATGCTTTTTATAGAAATATCTGGTTGTATGGCACTGGGACATTCAAAGATGCAGTCATTTATCTCATATGTACCTCAGCTTTTTTGGGCTTAACAGGATTTTGGTTAGAATTTTGTGTCATATGGTTGTATATGAAGTATCTCTCCTGCTGGACCTTAGTTTGGAGATGAATAGATTTACTGAATTGACTATTGGTGAGTTCTTCTTGTTGAATCATTTTGGCTGTTTATCCAAAGATTTTATACACTTATTTTATTTTCCAAAGATATTTGACAATATTTAACTGATATTATTGTTCATACTGTGATTTTTCCCTTCTTTAGCCAAACCATTTATCTTGTTAGAATTTGAAGCTTTTTTTGTAACCTTTGCAAATATGTTGTATTATGATAGGCTTGTGTGACTAGTGTGATGTATATTTTACTAGGTGTTATGATAACTTATTAAAAAGTAGATAATGGAATCACCAAAAACTTATCTTTATTAAATTGTATGAATGAAAGTCACATATGTGACTGAAGTATGTTTGATAGAATAATTTAAAATTTTAGATCAGAAATATTTCAACATTCTACAATTTTGTGCTGCTCATTTTTGCAGAGACGAGAGCCGACAAGTTTAGAAAAGAAAGTTGGCAACAGAATTGCAACTTTCCTAACATATGTAAGTGAATGCTCATGTAGACTTTGCGACCTAAATAATATGTCCAGAATGTTACAGAGCAGAGTACTCTCCCTTTGGTGTACATCCTTCATTACAGCAGATTTTAGATATGATTACTTTACTCTACTACAGTTGAGCAGAGTTCTTTGGTAGAATTTATGATTTTGGAAACAAAAATGTTACTAATATACTCAAAGACCATTTTTACCATCAAAATACATGGTGAAATTCAGAATTTCCAGAAATTATTGTCTTTATGTAGTGAAGACTAAAGAGAAAGCACTCTGCTCATCAGGTGATTAGGGTATGTTATAACACTGCAGATGGGATGAAATACAGGATGGAAATGGCAGAAAAAGAACCTGAGTTTATTTTTATTTTTTTTTAAAAAGCTATAATACTATAATTTTACACATTCATCAGACAAGATTTGTGTTTTACTTGTGTTTTTAACATAGGAAATTGATAATTTATATCAGAGTTTAATTCTTTTTCTGGTGTGTTTCCATCTCTTTATTTCAAGGTCCCTGGATATGTGTTATTTAATATCTGTGTATTGGCCACACCTCTATGGTTGTGGGGGGTGTCTATTGTCTCTGACTTTTTGATTATAGAAAGAAGAAACAAATGCCTTCAAGAGTTTAGGAACTGGTAACCGAATAGCCACATGGTTAACTTATGTAAGTTAAGATTTGTTCAGTCATTGTGTTGACTGGCACAGTTGTACATGATGAATGTTCTTGTCTACTACGAAATACTTTTATTATGTTCTTTTATTTTGTGCATGTATTGTGTTTGCGGAGCAGTTGTGCCAAATACTTTTGTTTAATTTTATTACAAACATCAACAGATTTTGTGATCATATTTTAAAACATTTCAGATTTATTTTTCATGCAATTTTAGCTCTCCAGACTCAAACACTTTGAATTTTATGGATTTATTTTGTCCACTGACAAATACATGTTTGTCTGTAATTGAAAAAAAGTTGAGCTACAATATCTGCTGAAATCTCAACATTTTAGCTTATTTTCAGGTAACATGTAGTGGTCTATAAGAAAATATTTTTAATTATATATAACTGGTAGTAATTTCTGACTACCTTTATTATATACCATTAGCCTGATAGCTTACAATCATTGTAAACATGTTTGCTATGTCCAGTAGATTGATATCTGTACATTTACAGTTTTGCTCATTGCTTTGGTTAAGTTTGTTGGCAATGTTTCTTTTGTTTTCATTTCTCATTATTCTAGGTTCTGTTGATCATAATTATATATCATATTAAATATGTTGTCCTGGAAACAACTGAGTTAAAGTCCAATTTCAAATGCTCTGAGGACTTGACCACAGAGGCCCCTAAACCCATGCAGTAAAAATTGTGTGTTCAATATTATGACCATAATACCAAAGTTATAATGCTCAAGACAACTGTTTCTGTCAATTAGACTTCATCAGTTGAGCTCCAATTTAAAATAAGTGTTTCTAAAGGGAACCACTAAGAGTAACCACTGTAAAAAATTACTATCTTAGATTTTGAAGAATTTAGAATTTAAATGGTGTTATCTGTACAAAATATTACGTACCATATATGATTATCAGCTGGTACCAAAATACCAGGTACAAGGTTTATGTATATGTTAACATAGACCTTCAAGTAATTTATATTGTTTGAAGTTTATATAATGATGTAATGAGCTTTTAAAGCTCAAGTAACTTTTCATGATTACCGTATAAGGTAATAACATGTAAAATTTATTCTGTAACTGCACATGCTATACAATTGTACATAATGATAAAAATTATTGCAAATTTGAAGAAAACTTCAGATATATTAAATAAATTTGTTTGAGTATGTACTCAAATTTTGAGTACTGTATGCAAATATATTTTAATATTAATTTTTATTACAGGAAAATCATAAGTGTGGCAAAAAAATTAATGTGTGAATAATGAAAAATAATTTGTTTTCTAGTTACTCAAAACCAAGTTTTATTTAAGATTATATAGTCAAAAATGGAGCTTTGAGTATTGAGTAAATTAGGTAACTTTGGGCCCAGGTGTGGTAAATTAAATCTGAAACAAATAAATCACCTCCTACGGTACTTTCTTTTATGTTTTATTAGCATACCACAAAGGTATAGGAAGTTGATTAATTTGTATACACAAACATTAAAGTTGTTCTCACAAAGTATTATATCTTATCAGTAGTAAATACTAAACATTGATATTCCATTTATTCATTTTTACATTTTTTTTTCATTTCTTGAAGATGACTGATGTCGATGCTGGTGGCGCTACAGTTTTTCCATATATAGGAGTAAAATTATTCCCCCAAAAGGTAACTTTCATAACATTTGGTATATCTAGTTATTCCTATAATGATTCTGTGTTCTTGGAGTGATTTTCACCAAAAAATTAGCAAAAACTTGGTTTCTCTTCTAACAGGTTGCGATTTTATGGATTATGTAAACAAATGATTTCAAGTCAACTCCTGTACATGTTTGTCCATGGTGTTCAGTTTCAAATCTTTTTTGCTTAAAATTCCTCCTGGATATCAAACAATTTAACAAAAATGGCAAAATCTTTTTGCTTTTACTATAACGAAAACCCTGATATTTAATATTATATTTTCAGGGTGTCGCTGCATTCTGGTACAATCTGTATAAAAATGGCGAAGGTATATATAACACCAGACATGCGGCATGTCCGGTGTTGGTCGGAGAAAAGTGGGTATCAAATAAATGGATCCATGAAAGAGGACAGGAATTTAGAAGACGGTGTGGATTACATGCAGATGAATGACACTTCCCAAAGTCTTGTCCCCATTATTGAATGAATGTTTGAAAGATTTGAAAGTTTCTAAATATTTAGAGATGAAATGAAAGGGATTAGAAGTTTCAAATGATACATCTGATTTAATACAGCAAAATTATGAAACAATCTTAATACCTGTTAGCTTCATGATATCTTTTTTACATCATGGTTCTTCTGATAACTTACAGAATGATAAAACAAAGGACACTTTTCTCTTCGTGGAATGCGTTGTGACCCAATACTGTTGTTGTCACTAGCTTATTATGTGATGCGAGATATGGACAAATAGACTGAATTCACCTGACCTTTTTATAATGTTTGTCATTTCCATATATATTAAATGTAATCATGGCTGCATTAACTACACATCTATGCTTTTATGTAGTTGTACAGAAGAAATAAACCATCGAAGACTATTTTTTTCTGTGGTTGTTGAATGTATATTCCATTACATTACAGTAGATTGACATACAGATATCTGTCACTGACTGCATCAAGTTCATCTGTATATATGACAGTACCCAAAACGTTTGACCTTCAGATTGTCACAGTGACCTTGACTTAATACATACTCATATTGGTGCAGCATTGAAATAGGAAGCTGTATCATATTTTGAATAATATAGACAGATATTTCAGCATTTCATTAGTTCTTTGTTAGCTTTTAAAAAATGCAAGTTTGTTGTAGACTAAATATGATGAAATAACAAGTATTGGATTATGAACATCTTTGATTATTTTACAAAAGCCATTCATCAAAAGATGGTTCAAATTTGAAAATAAATCCCCATGTTTCTATGAAGACTGGTATATGAATCAAACATTGACTTTGTTACTTCTGTTGTCTGTTGTGTGAGAGGATATATTTTTGTAACATTATTCTTTGTGATATGTTTTAGGGAGGCACCGAAGATTTAATTGCTCTGTGATTGCTTCCTTAATTAATGAACTTCTCTTATTCTGTTGATAAATATATCTGTTGTCATCCAAGAGATTTGTTTATTGTAACATATGAGTACATTATTTTAAAAGCTTGCGAATCAATAAGTTAAGGTTTCACTAAAGTCAAATTTCGGTAAAAGATTCACAAAGTAATTATTCCTTAAGTATGAGAAAGCCAACCTTGGAGTTTGGCATACTGTTAAAAATTTATACAGACTTGCAGCTTGTTTTGTGTTTGACTTGTTGGTACTGTTAGAAATAGTGTTTGCTTCGAATTTATTTGAAAAAATGAAATAAAATTTTCAAAAAATGTACAGCTTTAAAAGACACACTTTTTGTAATATAATACTCATATACTGTTACTCAGGTTTTCTACTAAGGGCAAGAGGGCCATCTTTTTAACTAAATATTTTAATTTAATGAGATATTTTGATTTCCCGTTCGTGTTCCACAGCTGCTGACTGCGCCATCTTGGAAGAACATGACATGCTACAATTTTGCTTTCATACAAGAGATCGATTATGAGTTTATTGTGTACTTTAGTTGTAAAAAATACCTGTAATATGAACCAATCAACAAGCATTTAATATGTGTACACCTCGTATGTTGCGGGGACATTTCCCTGGATTATTCTCACCACTGTTATCTGTTGATGGTGCTGGTGGAAAGTATATTTTTGTTTTATTCAAACATTGAGAATTTTTGTTTCAATTATACATTCATTTTAAACTGAAAATAGTTTTAAATAGATTTTGGGAAATGTTCCGTTCATAAAACATCGTTATTTCTTGAGTTTAATCACAGATAACTTTGTAGCAGCAACTTCCAGTTGACTGTTATTCAGCTGATTTTTCATCACGAAGACGTAAACAGCCCTATTTACAGAAGAAGTACAGATATTCAAAGGAAATACTAAACACATGCTTGTGTATTTACTTCGCAATTATCCATTTTTAATATTGTCTCAAAGATCAAACAAGATTTGATGATAATAAACAAACAAGTTAACCGGCTCTTGGTGTCAGCCATGACTCGGCATGAGCTAGAAATGTTTTTAAGATTATTTTTCAAAACTCCATAATTTTTTATTTTCATGAACATGGGATGATTAACTACCTAAATGATAGTTGTATATGCCTAAAGCAAATAAAAATTAATAGTTTAAACTTTCTGTTTCCATCACTAGAATTGTATGGAAGGCCACATATTCAATAAAAATGTCACTTTTTGCATTTCTGACAAACCGTTATTTTTTGTTACCAGACATAAAATACAGTCTTACAAAAAGTATTTAGTCACTATTAATATTAACTATGTATTTCATATAAAACTACATTGTTGACAAAAATATTGTGAAGCCCTCTCTTATCCCCTGAGACATGAAGATAATGTGTTTTATATATATATAGGCCCTATGTCTCTTATTCAATATTTCATTTCAGTATATTTTTTTCTCAGCCTCTCAGGTCATAAAGCAGTTTGAACACGTGTTGAACAAAACATTTAAGAAGAATTTGTTTGTACATGCAAAAAATAAAATTTATCCATTTGACTTATATTTAACTCTCTTTTTTCAAAAAATAAAAAAAACTTTAATTTTCTTCATTTTCTCGCTTTTTCAGGAGAAAGAATTAAAAAAAACACTGATTAAATTCTCCATACCCAATTTCTTTCTGGAAATGGTATGACAAACCAGAGAATTACCTGCATATCTAACATAAACTTTACGTGAATGCTATTCAATACCTTTCTTTTTTCACTTGTATAAATGCTATGCAATATAGATCTATATTTGTTACATCTTGTTAATAAAGTAAGTAGAATTTATTATAAAGAATATTCCTAGCATTATTTTTGGTAATTTTAATGGCATTATATCCAAATGTTGAAATAGATATTACAGGTGCATTTTGTTCATGCGTATGATATCTTTACAGTTATGGTCCTCCATACATTTATATGAAAGTAGTTCCCACTTGGAAAAATGGCATCCATTTTTTTTATTTGCCTACCATGCTTTACAGTTGCATACCTTTTTTGTGATTTAATATTTTTACTAAAAAGGCCCAACTTGACCTAGATATGGCTTTAAAGATGATAATGCTTAAATTTTAGGGAAAACAGAGTAGTCTTTTACCGTCCAGAATTTATTTAAAACAGCAAGAGATATAACTGAAAAGTTCTTACTCCACATGCATTTTATGGCTTCGGTGTTATGATATTGTGATTGAGTACAGAATTCTGCAAATTTTGGTGTATAAAACATGGTATAATATTCTATAATAAGTTCAAAGTTTGGTTTTGAAAAATCAGTCAAATTTGACTTTAGCGGAACCTTAATATGTCTTTGATGCTAGAAATATTGAGAAACAGTAGATCTAGTACACAGTAACATGTAGGAGCCCACATATCATTTAGCATATGTCAGTCAATATGTTAAATTGATCTAACTGTAGGAATAAGTGATTTGAAAGTCCTTGTAATACAATGAAACATGAATATTTCTCTCATCCCAACAAAGGTTCTAGATTATTTTAAGCTCATTTGAATACACATGAAAATCAACTTGACCCTATCCTTTAGATAAAGAAATCTCTAACCAATATATTGAAGATAATGATCTTGGATTAATGTTGTGTTTTGTAACTTCTTACACTAAATGTAATGATCTCTCTATAAATACATGTATGTGGCAGTTTATTCTGTCCCTCAACCCCTAGGATCAAGAAATCTATGATAAGCAAGTCTACGTTGGATAATTGTTAAGTAAATTTGTACATAATTAAACTTTGTATTAGAAGATGTGATGATCTCCAAACATGCTGCTTTGGCTTTGAAAGTCTTTGACTTAGAAGTCACTAAATTTGTTCATTCTTAAATTAAAATCAATATGAACAAGTGTTTATTTTCATTTCTTAGTTTAAAGTGTATGCATGCAGATGATGCCTTCTATGAAGGTAATAATAAATATTTCTTTCTTCCAGGTCATTATGTTTCCTTATAGAATCTTGATTAATAGGTTTTAAAATTTGGGGGAGTATATTCCTAGAAGATTGTTGGCTCTACAATGTATTAGAAAACCCTGATCAGCTGACACATTTCCATTGTTCTGATAACAGTTAATGGACAAGTTTCAAAGAAACTTGAGCCACTTGCAGTGATCTAGTGGTTGAGCATTTGACTAGCAAATTGGAGGTCCCTGGTTTGATTCCTGGTACCAGGTCATACCAGAGAGACTAAATAATGGTAGTGAGATTCCTTCACCAAGAGCTTGGCAAAATGCAGGCAATAACCCTATCTTGTTTAAAAGTTGACAGATACAAACAAAAGGTTAGCAAAACATCACCATTTTTAGGCAAAACATCAAATTTTGGCCTGTGCTATGGACTGATGCCATTGTAGCGAGGATTCTTTATCATGCAACCAACAGTCTGGAAAAGGAGTAGAGACTCTTGTTTTAAAATCCTGGTCTGGACATTAAACATGGACCATGTGTTCTTGAAACATGCATTATCCAGTTTAGCCTCTAGGGGTATTAGCTCAGTAAAACCACTAAAATTTTCTCAACTTTGATGAGGTTTTTGCCAATGGTCGAGATGTTTTAATGTAATAACACTCTGCACAATCTCCAAATGACCATGTGTTAATCTAAAGTGTTTATTATCATGAATGAACAGGTTCATCGTGGTTCCGGCCCAATTACTAAGTCCATGGTTTTCATGCCTCCAAACATAATATAATCAAACGGTCCAAAACGATGACACAGAAAAGTAACCAACTGCATCATTGTAAGCAATCGCATTTTGCTTTTACCCATAACTTTGCTGTTCCATCAAGATGAGAATAATGATTTTTAATCAACTTATCAAAAATAGACGAAATACGACATGTAAATTTATTGAATACATGTCAGTGTATTTATTGTCAATACAGATAAACCAAAGTTATTATGGTTTAAATTGGTGGATAAATACTGTAAATGAATCTCTCTCTCTCTCTCTCTTTTTATATATATATATATAATATTGGCCAATATATATAAATAAAATTACGATTGGAGAGCTCTTTATATGTTTTACTTGTTGCTCAATCCTAATTACTAATATTGTTGTAATGATATGATCTAAAGTAATTTCAGTTAATAAAATACTTTTTAAATCAATACAGATATAAAGAATGGTGTCCAGCTGAGCACCATGAATATGTGTCACCCAAACAACATTCATACTGACAATAAGTGTTCAGTAGTCTTTGTGTGATATTTTATAATAATAACAAGAAAAGATGAAGACCACGGTATAAGTGTACAATAAGTGTTTGTGTAAGTTAGAAACGAGGAAGTCTTTTTGCACTTTTGTAGGATTTATCTTGATTTAGATGAACATATTTCAGAATGATAATGTTTACATCAGAAAAGATACAATAATATTGAACATAAAGAAATAAATTTATACTTGGTATAACTCATGATTGTATAGGATGACCTTGACAAATATACATCTACATATAAAGTATAGGTATCACTGATAAAGAAAAATAAATGATGAACATCTAGCACCTTGTTGTACAAATGATGGGCTTGATTCCTGTGTTTGTCACTGTTGCACATAACTATCCTGTAGTAAGCCTTACCCCCTCCCCACCCACACCCTAAAAAGTTCTATTGGTTGTGCCACTATGTCTATCCATTTTGCCACAATGATAAAAGATTAGCAGGAATGGATAATTACCAAACTACATCTGCAAAATGTACAAGAACTTCTCAAATCAGCAGGCCTATAACATCACTAAACTGGTTTAGAATAAAGAATATATGTTTTAACCATGGAGTTTTTAATATAGAACACAGGAACATAAATTTTGAATTCTTTTCAAAACATTTTCTATCCATTCTGAATTTTACATGTACTGGGGAGACCTCTGTAGATATGGATAAGAACATAGTGTTATGGATTTCAATGAATCTAGCCCCAAACAGAACACACTCTCTGAAGTTTATTTATTTTTTAATAATGTTGAGAAACTTATTCAATATAAGAGATGGGACAGACAAGGTTAGGAGTAATTCTTGGTGACCAATGATGGTGGAATGAACATACAATGTAAGGGTAACTACAACATGTGGAAAGTTACCCAGTGTCTGAATGCTTTGGATTAAATTTTTCCAAATCTCCATGTGAATAGTTCATTACAAGTCACAAAATAATTGTGTAATCACATTAAATATTGATATTAAAGTAAATGTAAAAAAAAGAAATGTTAAATCTATACAGTTATGTAATAACTGATTGACATGTCTTGACCATTATTCAAAAGAAAGGACAAATAATTTTAAAAACTTTACACCCCTTAAAAAAATCACTTATTTCAGTACTTAACCGATGGTGCTACAGTAATAAAAAAAAGTCACTATAATAGTTTATTGCACTTCCATGTGGAACAAGTAAACGAGGTTATGAACAAATGTGGGTATTCCTAGAAAAAAAAACATTGTATAATAATATGTACATAGAATACCAAGGTAATACAGTGAATGTTTACATACAGATATAACAGCTTAAATGGGTAATTGTCATAAAAACCATAGTGAAAAGGTTCAGACTACATATTGATAGGAATTTATATAAGTGAACACTGACATATCGTAAAGGCAATACATACTGAAAAATAAACACTAATCATCGATGTGTACAAAGTAAAAGTATGCAGAAAATCCAAAATTAAACAGGGATAGATAAAGATATATAGTTATTAGGAAGAGTTATTGATACATGTGTAAATACATGTTGTTAAACAGGGAAATGATGTACAAAGAACAGATACTGTTGTTATTTGTAATAGAAGATTGACAATAACTTGTTTGAAAACATATTTATATTATTTTTATGTTATCCCTTATCCTAAGAGGTAATTTAATCAGTCATTAATGTAAACAATACTTTTATCAATGCTTATGGATAAAAAAAACGCCATTAGGCCAATTAATATAAATTTGAAATTAAAGCTTTGAAATCTAGAAAGAGAAGATTGTATGATTTCATGTAAAATACACAACCATTATCACACATAATTTTGTCCTCAGGAAATGTCTGATATACAAAAATCATTTAAATTCTGTAAATATCACAAAGGCAAACACAATACTTGAACACTGGTCAGTATTTCAAAACAAGTCATAAACTGAAAAGTGTAAATACTGTAATACTTTATTAGACAACCAAATTTTGTACGACCTTTTCCGTATGCTGCCTTGATTACTAACTATAAGGATGTTTGTTTGTTTGTTTATTGTTGTTTAACGTCCCACTCAAGAATATTTCACTCATATGGAGACGTCACCAAATGCCGGTGAAGGGCTACAAATTTTGGCCTATGCTCGGCACTTACGGCCATTGAGCAGTGAGGGTTCTTTAACGTGCCGACACCTACTGCGACACGGGACCTCCAGTTTTTACTGTCTCATCCGAAAGACAGGAAACCAACCTGTCGCCGGTGGGACTCAAACTCACGACCTCACAATCCAGAGTCGAGTGCGCTACCGACTGAGCCAGGCCGGCTCAACTATAAGGATGTAAGCAGATGTAAGATCATATTGCAGAACTTGAACAGTTTTAGACCGTCATGACAATTACTTTCTATGTTTACCTGTAGATCTTGTACAACTATCGTATCATATTTACATGGATTATTATTGAAAATGTTATAGGAATGCTATAAATTCAATTCACTGTTATGATGTGATGTAATGTTAGTAAAATAAATATTTTAATTTTCATATACATACATTTACATACTAGCATAGTTCTGTGTTATAAATGCTATATTCAAATTGATGAATAAATTGTATTGCCAAATCATAATACATGTACAGTCATACTTGCATTAAAGACCACCTCCGAATACAGAGCACCTGCCTATAAAGGCCATTCAAACATACCCTTTGTTAACATTTTTTATAATGAATAAACCTCTTTATAAAGGGCACCTGTCTAAAATGGCTACTTTACCTGTTCTCTTGAGTGGCCTTTATAGACAAGATTGATTGTATTGTAAATAATTGTACAATTATTCATGTAGGGCTTGAAGTAGATTATTTTTGTATATATAATATTGTTATGTTGTATTATATGTATATATTGCTACATTACAGTTTTAGAATGTGATTATAAGGTAATGATAATAATAAAAGGATAAAAGAGTATTTCAATGAAAAACAATTTTAAACATTTTATAAAATATAAATCCTAGATCCAATAGTGTAAACAGAGGCAAAATATGTAAGAAAATACACAAACAGAGTCAATAGAATACACACACAGTCAATAGAATACACAAACAGTCAATAGAATAGGCACATACACACACACAGTCAAAAGTGGACATACACAGTCAATAGAATACACACAAATGGTCAAAAGTGGACACACATAGTCAATAAAATACAAACAGTCAATAGAATACACAAACACAGTCAATAGAATACACACACAGTCAATAGTGGACCTACAGTCAATACTGGACACAGACCCCAGGAAAATATAAAAGTGGTATCAGGTGCCAACTTTACTGAGGTCAACAATAGAAAACACAAAAATATCAACATATAAAGTATTCCGGGAACACATGTCAAGGAATGATGTATACCATTAAATAGAATATACTCTGAAAAAAAAAAATAACAACACATGTAAATAACACAGGAAAATAACATAACTGGAACTTATCATACAGTGACCATCTAAATGTTAAAATAATAAAGCTCTCACAAAAATAACAACAACAAATTATCAATGTATAACATAAATGTCAATTTCAAATTGGATCATAATTATATATAATGAAATCATGTTTATGATACAAGAAAGTTAATAAAAAAGAAATAATGCATTATATTTCAAGAACATTTTTAGTTTGTAAAAACCGCCCTATCATACTATGTAAACTTTACAATATAGCATTTCTTTTAGTTTGGATTAATCTGGAATTCTGGGTAATGTAAGAAAAGATTAATGGGATATTTAAAATGGATAAATCAAAAGAGATACAAAATGAATGGTGATTGAAATGAGATGACCATTCTAGTGTCATCTGCTTTTTACAGTCAGTGTATATGAGATTATTTATAAATATAATATAATGGGTAAGAAACAAACACATTCTTATAATATTATACACAAAAATAAATTCTGACAAGAGTGGTTCTATAAACAAGATGGATACTGATAAATAAATAATTGATATATTGATGAATATACTATACAGCACTGGCAAGTAGAGTAAACTGAATTTGGTGGAGAATTATATATGAACACAACAAATAAATCCATGGTACAAAGTAACTTAGAAAGCACTAGAAAAATGCAGAAATGATATATATTCCACAGAAACTGAGAAAGTTGTAAATGTAGTAAATAATTAGATAACATTGACTTTTTAACACAAATAAAAAGAATATACCGTCTGTTAGGTAACATAAAAACAAATAAAAACAGAACGTTCCACTGAGCAAAACACAGATGACATTGCCAGGAGCAAGAAATCTAAATAAACCGCATCGATCATGTTACCAGAACATCAGGAAGAAATATAGAATATCAAAAGCAAACTTTTCTAGAAAATGTTATAAATATAAGGAAAAAAGTCAGAGTGAATAAATAATGTAATTCATAGAAAATAACTCAAAATAAGCTATACAGATAAATGTTGCCAAAACACTGTTATTGTTCAAATTATTACATATCATTAACATATCTTATATGAAAGTACACAAATCACAAAACTTGAAAATTATGCCAGCATAGGCAAATATACATCTTATTATTGTAAACAGGCTGTTTGGACTTAATTACCAATATTCCATAGTAGTACAAAAAGATTATGTCTACATGTTTTGTTCTGCAACAAAAATAATCACAATGTTTAAATTGCCTATCCTATTTTCTAGGTAGTCTTTAGCAGTTGAGTAACCAAGGAAATATAGACATAGAAATCTGTTGTAGATTGTTTTAGAAATTTCAACAAATTTGGTATACAAACATTTTTTGGTACAGGAGTCATATGATAAACAGTAAAACCATTCCTTACCACTATTTTCCTAAAGAATGAACTAAAATTTTAATTTTCACAAAATTAACAAAAATTGAAATGATCATAAACCAAAATTTTGAACTACGGTATGTAGAGTTGGTAACTTTCACAATAAACACACTGCCACTATGTATAGTGGACAACACTTTCATAGTATACACACTGCCTCTATGGAGAGTGGACAATCTTCACAATAAGTGTAACACCACTAGGTAGAGTAAACAACCTTCATAATAAACACTCTGACACTAAGTAGAGTGGACAACCATATTAACAATCACTGGCAATATTTATAGTGGACAACTTTCACAATTAACACATTGCCACTATGTATAGTGGACAACCTTCACAATGATACTCTGTAGAGTGGATAAATTTCACAATAAACATGGATTTATTCATTAAATCAGTTTATAAATGCTAATTAGATCACTTTATACTTATGATTTATGTTAGATTGTGTTGTAAAAAGAATGAAGAAGATTCACTTAACAGATCAAGAGGTACATGTATATGTAACAGGGCATGGGTGATGGGTATGCACCAATTATAATACACCAATGATATACTGGTAGTTAAGGTAACCAGGGACAATATCAAAGTGACTTTGTTCTAAAAGACATTGTCATGGAAACACTTTCCCCTGCCCATAAATCTGATACTCTCATCATATCTTGTAATTTCTTTGTAAATGATAAGGATATTTGAGCATTTTATTACTATTTTTTCCATATGCCATATACATAAAGGAACTTGATTTTTATTGGGTTAAATCAACCTATTAAAAATCCCCAACAAATGGAATGTAAGAAAGTTGTAATCTTTTCTCTATGTATCTTCAACTCATAAACAAATATTGTATATAGATAAAATATCAATATGTAAATATGTGTAATAAAACAGTAAATAACAATATTACCATTATAAATATATCCTAGTTCTTTCTTAATTATCACAATTCAAAAATGCAGATAACAAAATTAACACAAGGATAATGGTTAAACACAAAATTAACATCATGCCAGACATTTTGAAATAAAAAAAAATTACTGGTCAACCGGTCCAGTGAATAAAGGAATTTCACTGGTCAAAGAAAGTTTATTACTGGTCTGTATATATAAATAATTGATATGAAATGGAAAATTACTGGTCATTTGGACCAGTTATCGGATATATTTCACCAGACTTTTATAAAATTTACAGGTTTTCTGGTAAGATTGGTGAATTTCAAAACCTGTCATGCAGTTCTATAAAACTAATAAAAATTGTCATGTTCTGTGAGGATCCTGTGCCTTGTTTTCTATAACATGAGAATCTTACAGAAAGATCTAAGACTTTAACCTTTTAAAATTGCTCTGTAACAGAATTTCATAAAAATCTATCGTTTATTTTTGCTGATATAACATGTTTCTAATGCTGAAAAAATATCAATAATTGATTTGTATCTCTAATATTTTTTTTCCGTTTTTGCTTAATTGTTGTTCATTCCCACTAGGAATTTTTCACTTATACGGAGATGTCACCAGCTTAAGGTGCAGTGCCACAAATGTTGGCCACAGCTTAAAACTGATGCCAGTGGAGTGAGGGTATTTTACATGTCATGTCGACCATGACAAGGGACCTTTGTTTTAAGTCTCATCTGAAAGACTGTGACTTTCACTTCAAATGCTGAGCACTTGGTGAAGAAACAGTTACTGCTATTAATTGAAATCTATGTTATGACCCTGTGCCAGGAATCTTAAATAAAACTAAATCAATTATCTACAATCGGGCAAGTGCTAATAGCATTTTAAATAAAATAATTGATATATACCAGGTGTAAAGAACACATACCCTACCAATCTACTTGGGCATTCATACCAACCAATTCACAGGCACTAATGCTACTCTACCAATCTACTTGGGCATTCATACCAACCAATTCACAGGCACTAATGCTACTCTACCAATCTACTTGGGCATTCATACAACCAATTCACAGGCAATAATGCTACTCTACCAATCTACTTGGGCATTCATACCAACCAATTCACAGGCACTAATGCTACTCTACCAATCTACTTGGGCATTCATACCAACCAATTCACAGGCACTAATGCTACTCTACCAATCTACTTGGGCATTCATACCAACCAATTCACAGGCAATAATGCTACTCTACCAATCTACTTGGGCATTCATACCAACCAATTCACAGGCACTAATGCTACTCTACCAATCTACTTGGGCATTCATACCAACCAATTCACAGACACTAATGCTATCTAAATCTAATGTAGGGTTCAAATGAGACTGTTAAAACAAGAGACCCCAGAAACACAATCATTGTATGGTTAACAAAAAAGAGATTTTAATAGTCCAAAAGAACTGACTAGAGTATTGAAATTCCTTTTTGAAAAATAAAAATAAATATTAGTGACAATAACCCTTTCAACCTTAAATACTACAATAGACTGGTCTAAAACAACAGAAAAGAACATACCATTTAGATATATGGGAATAAAAGGGGGATGATTCTAGCTGAGGAAATGATATTTTCATTAATTCTACAATACAGATTAATCTTCCATAGGTAGACATATTCCTATCTTAACATTTAAATTAAAATTTTTCAAATGACTTTAACACAAGTGCTTATTCCTACTCACTTTTATAGATTACTAAACACAATAATAAAGCATTCAACTGATTTTAGACAGTAACTGATTATTTCTAAAATTCCACTTATCATTCACACCAACATTACTTATACCACAAACAACTCTACTACAGGTATTTTTCCAACCATTTAGAATGATAATTTATAAATTTGCAAAAAACAAAATCATAAGATAAATGCATCGTATTGAGAAACATCATGAATGGGACTAATTCATGTACCATGTGATAACCAATAACATTTGTGCAGTACTAGTATCTCCAATGGTGATGGAATATAATTCTACGTAATCTTTTGCTGAAATGACATAACCACGGGATATCCTCATCATTCAATCAATAATAGAAATAACAGTCCCACACAAATGTTATCAGGTATCACGCGGTACATGAATTAGTCCCATTACCAAGACCTTGTATAAGGTCTGTAAAAATCTGTAACATAAATAAATGTAACAATATCAATAAAGACTAATATCATCAAATTAGGCAATTCTCATTTTACAGAGATTGTGTTGAAAAGTGTATCTAAAATCTGAATAATAAAGAGAGAAATTGATGCTCTTGGTATATAATAATAAGAACATACATTTGAAATATACTAGGTGTTAGTTTGCAAAATAACATTTGAATTAAACTGGCATGTTAGTCTGACAAATTCTTGAAAAAGAAACTAGAAGGTAAATCTTAGGAGTATTGCACAAATAAAAAATGAGGACATGGCAGTTATCAAAAACAAAAGTTTTCAACTGAAAGACTACATGAGTATGAAAAACACCTGAATTATGCAATTAAAAATGAACAAAGAGAAGATAACTCTGTTGTCTAATTTCTATAAATACTAAGGCAAGAGTTATCTGTCCTTAGTCTGATCTATGTTATTACATTTCATGATGCAAATCTGACAAATATTTAGCCTCCTCCACTAGTATGGAAGAGATTAAAATGACTACAGAATACATGTACTTCTGTTTTTACAACATCAATGTTATGTTGAAATAATTTTCATATTAAAATATTGGGGATGAAATGCCATTTACATATAAAATGTCTGCAGTATTTTCCTGTTTTGATTTGTTGAATATCAAGAGTGAACTTCATTATAAAATACCACTATATACCTAAATACACGTCTAGAAATACAACCATTTACAGTAAATACACAAAAACAACAAAAATAAATCACAATGCTAACTTGTCATTCTGAAAGTCAACATACAGATCAAATAGCAATATACAGTGTAACTTCCTAAAATCAAACCTCATTTGGACTGGTCATTTTGTTAGGTCTTTGGAGGGCTTGGTTCTTAGAAGGGGTTGACCATAAGTAAATAATTGTGATCTTTTCCAGGTTTTCACCTCATAACTATACAGTAGCACAGACTGACCCAATTTTAATATATACTGTTTAGATATCAACTCATATCCATATTTTATACAAGTTTTTGGTAACTTTTTTTTCAAAATTTACACTACGTTTATCATTCATGTTCAAAATGTATATGGAATTTGACTAATGATAATGCCAAAATGACTCGAGTAAGCATTCTTCTTACAAAAGTTAGGCCACTATTTGGATGTTGTTTGAAATACATTGTCATGTTTTCATCATAAAAATCGATCCAGTGTTCAGAATTTAGAAGGACTGGTATTCAGAAGTTATTTTGGATCTGGAAATAGACGGAAAAATTCCAGACTTTATTAACATGAACAGTATCAGGAATTTATTGTTTTTCATTAGGATCAGTTTTAAGAAGTTACATTGTATTACTTATTTCACTTCTATTCAAAGAAATGAATATGGGCTTAAATAAGGATGTTTGTGATTCCAATAATTCCTCTGACAAAGTCTGTAAGTCACAATCACCACAAGATGGGTCTTGGCGGTTCTATGGTCTATTGGCGAACTGGTGATCCAGGATTACTATGATATGGGCAGATTCCATCCGGATGGTTACCAACACATTCCACTGTTGGAACATGTCCACTATCCCACATTCCTGGACCGCATAATGAACACAGACCATGTAAAGTACAAGGAATCTTGGGAAGTTTACGATACTGATGCAGTAATCCACGAGCCTAAAAATACACAAACATTTGTAATTGTAAGGTCTAAAACAGAACAATCTACAAAAGTCAGATTTTGAAATTTTTATTTCCAATTTTTTGACACTGCTATGCTCTATCCTATCTTTTGTTGGGATAATAGGTTGGACAATTCTAAGGTTATGACCCTGGGAACAAATCCAAAACACAGAATATGTGGTTCAGTTTATTACACAGTTGAGACAAGAAAATTAAGCCTATTGTTCCTGAGAGAAAGTCATTCATGGTTATTTATTATTGTGGCAAATATTGCAGAATGCTGGCCATAATAAAATTCATTCCATATCTCAACAATATAAAACAACACACTAAATTTTGACAAAATTTGAGGAAAATTATTTAACAGAAACCAAAATTTTGCATACAGACAAGACAAACAGACAGACCAAAAATCTTCAATCTCAAGGACATAGGACAGTTGATAAATAGAATCTTACATTGGGTGTGTGGAGTGGATAAGGAAATCTCCACCTGTGTGGTAAGACATGTTTCTGACATATTTATTTATGCACAGCATTCTCATTGGGCCTGCATAGAAGCTATATGTCATAAAAATTGTATTGTGATGTCATATTGCATGTTTGAATATGAATGGTGTTTTATGCCACACTCAACAATTTTTCAGTTATATGGTGGCGGCCAGTTTTCATTGGAGAAGAGAACCTGATTACAATGTACTCGGGAAAAGTCCTTATGCAAGTAAACTGGCAATTTTTCTCACAAAAATCAGCTAAGGTTCAGTGGGGTTCGAACCTGCACTGACCAGAAGTGAGAGACTTCATGTTTCAAAGCGTGATGCTCTAACCATTTGGCCACGGAGACCCCTCATATCACATGTAGCTTGTCAATACCCTAGGAGTATACAAGCAAATCATTCCCTTTAAAAGAGAAGTAAAAATCAGTGAACCATGGGAGAAAAAATTGGTCACAAGTATATAGTATAGAACTGATCCTCTGCTCTGATTATAGTTGGATGTAATTATTTAGCTGGGATCACTTTCAGAGTTACAGTATGACCACAGATATCTAATGTGATAAAAATATTTTGATTAAATATCTTTTGAGAAGCACACTGTCTTGGAATACTATATCATTGCCATGGTGGTCTGTCTCTTCAGACAGGATTCACTGTAGATAAAATGTTGATCTCTTACCTTTCTCAGTACAAGTTCTCCATTCATGTGCATAGCCAAACTACTGAAGTGCAGAAGAATTTCATCAGAGGGCAACCCTTGGTCAATAACATCATCACCATAGATACTCACTATGGCAACACATATAAACAAATGAAAGTAGTCTGTCTGGTAATGTGACCAGCAGGCCTCCCAAATCTTTAATGCATCTGCTTCAGGAAATTCTCTTTTGAAGCAAAGAAGAATCCATCTGTTGAGAAACAAAGATATATTGAAGATAATTTAACTTGTGAAAATTTCAATGATAGAAGATGATGTTATCGTTTGAGAGAAACGGGGGGGGGGGGGGGGGGGGGGGGATAAATCAGTATTGATATTTGCTGTATATTCAGAGTGTTCATTAATCTGTGAATTTTAAAAACAGTGAATACATTTTAGATAAAATTACATATATTTGTAACACATAATGGATTGTCTTTACAGAGCCTGTTCTTATTTCAAACTACTGCTATTCCACTAATTGAAAAAACATGAGATATTTTTCAGAAGAGAGAAAAATCCTTGAAAATTACAACCTGTGGAATTAAACCTCCTGTACAGTAGTTCTGCTGTGTGAGATAGATTAATCAAGTTGTAAAACTGTAAATATACACAGTCAACTTGTTACTGTCATGCCTGCTGATATATTCTCTTCTGAAGTATACTAGAGATGTCTCTCTCCTAAATCACAAGAGGTTTATTTTAGAACTTCATTAGTTATTTATGAAACAAAAACAAATTATTTGGTTTACCTGACAGAATTAATGAAAACATCAATTACTGTACCTGTGACAAAATAACAGTTCCATTGCATCCTCTCCCAATCTTTTTAAATGCATGTAGAAATCTGGGAGCATCAGCCGAAGTAACTCTCGCAAGTAATTCTGTAATAATCAGGTACAACACATCATTGTATTTCATTTTTCATATCAAAACAAATGAACATGTCACTTTAAAAGAAGAATCAATACATGTATTATTTTTTTTACAAACATCACTACATATATTGTTTAGCTCATCATTACCTGTGATCACAATTAGACTCACCATAATCAATAAACTGTATGGTCCACCATCATAATTCAGGGGTGAAGAAGTTTACATTGTAAAATCATTCTGAAATTTAGATTCTAAATTATACACCCCTGAATTCTGACAGTGGACTTTACTATTTTTTGAAATGGTTGATTCAAAATGTGGCCAAGGGGTCAATGAGATTGGCTTGATTAGAAAAATCAAACTGAATGTATATATTTAATGATAATTTGGAGAAGACAACACATACCAGCTGTTTGTCCATGTCGCTGTCCTTTGGTGAGCTTACAAAGATTGTTCCTTGCATCAGTCCTGTGAAGCACCAGTAAGCATCAGCCTCATTTTGGATTTCCGCCAGTACAGGTGCTAGGAGATCAGACATTCCCTGGGTATATCCCATCTTAGGATTAGCTACAGCATAGTTCAGTAGTATGTTTCTGTAAAACAGCCAATCTAAGTATTATTGTAAAATACATGTAAAGTAAAATCCATATAACCTGGTGAGTTGGAGTCCTGTGAAACCTTTCTTGTTTAAAATTTAGGTAATAAAGCATACCAATACTAGAATTACACTGGCAAGAGTAATCACTCTTACTTGCGTGAGGAATTTGTTTGTTTGTTTTGTTTATTGTTGTTTAACGTCCCACTCAAGAATCTTTCACTCATATGGATCAAAATGCCGTGAAGGGCTTCAATTTTCCTATGCTCGACACCTATATTGAAAGTGAGGGTTCTCCGCGTGCAACAGTCACTGTGATTTTGGAAATCTCGGTTTTTATATGTCTCAAGGACAGGAGCGTATCCGGGTTGGTAACCATTCACATACTTCTATGCCCAATCCTTTATCGAACCCGGGTTATTGGTGAAAAAGCGAGTGCGCTAACTTTCAGCGCTACCGGACACCCTTGCGTGAGGAGTAAAACGTTTTTCCCATGAAGTTTGGATCAAAAAGGGGAGTACAAATTCAATGATATGAAAAGATTACTTCCTTCAAAGTTATGTGATTTTGGAAATACCTCTATATGTAAAAACATAAAAAGAAGGAACTTCTATCCACAGTTCTTTATGATTTTGGTTTATAGATGTTTTATGCCAGACTTTCAGAAATTGCAGTTTTTTAATGGAAGTCAGTTTTATGGTGGTGGATAAAAAGGCGGAACAAATCAATATCCCAAGATAACTTCCTCAAGTAATCAGTCAACATTCCAACAATTTGGCCATGGAGACCCTACAATCTTTTATCCCAAAGATTTCAGGAATGCTACATAGGAATAAGTATACAAGAAGAATGGAATCATATAGATATACAGAACTTGATGATTTTACAAAGCTCATAGTTTTTCACCAATGGCTCCCTCTGTGTGTGTGTAGCAGAAATAGAGGATCTAACATAAGTGTTCATGTAATACTGAAATTACTTAACGAATATATTAATATCATATGAAATGAGTCTGTGGTGAGAATTTGAGATTTGGGAGCTCCTTGCACACCAGAAAAGTATTCCATATACTTCCCTTCACAACTTTTTTTATGAATAAATAATCATTAGTTTATAATTTTTAATGAATAAATAATCATTAGTTTGTAAGTTTATAATATGATCTCCTGTAGTTAGTTGGTCATTTTGTACTAGTACGGTAGTAGAGTAGTGCGTAGAATATGACCTAATTCACATGGTGACATGCGTTCATTTGCATGTTTATTGTACTCGTCCTATATCATTTTTGTTGAACAGCAATATTGCACTGTAAATGGCCTATGTTAAACAATAGGTACAGATATTACATATTCCCGACTGATTTTAGAATCATTGTCACTTACTGCAATACTTCAATATTGGGATTGTCATCTCCTTTAAAATATGGATGACTTCTGTCTGTTCGGACAACATCCTTCTCAACTGTAGACTGAATCTTCCTCCAAAACTGATCTCTCTCTTCTTCATTCATATTTTCCCTAAGTACCAAAAGAAACAGATGCTAAATATGATATTAAACACCTCCAAGATATAACTCAACAGGCCTATATCTGAGTACAGTAAAACCTGAGGTAATGATTTTAATCATAATGTTTTATGCCAAAGTAGCAAGCACAGTCTTACTGCTGGTCTGAGTACTGTCATCTTAGTATTGATATCAGTGTAAACACAGTGTTAATGCCAAAGAACCAAGCACAGTCTTACTGCTGGTGTGAGTACTGTCATCTTAGTATTGATATCAGTGTAAGCAGAGTGCTTAATGCCAAAGTACCGAGCACAGTCTTACTGCTGGTGTGAGTACTGTCATCTTAGTATTGATATCAGTGTAAGCACAGTGTTAATGCCAAAGTACCAAGCACAGTCTTACTGCTGGTCTGAGTACTGTCGTCTTAGTATTGATATCAGAGTAAGCAGAGTGCTTAATGCCAAAGTACCGAGCACAATCTTACTGCTGGTGTGACTACTGTCATCTTAGTACTGGTATCAGTGTAAACACAGTGTTAATGCCAAAGTACCAAGCACAGTCTTACTGCTGTGGTGAGTACTGTAATCTTAATACTGGCATCAGTGTAAACAAAGTATTATTGCAGATTAAGGTTTACATTTGAAGACTTTAAATGTTGCCTGAGTCTGACTACCCAGTAGTCTAATTCTGAAGATTTTCAGAGACTTTTTTTGTGTAGTCTGAATTTGAAGACTTTAAGAGATACTTTATTTTGTGTAGTTGAATTTGAAGGTTTTAAAGAGGTACCTTATTTTGTGTAGTCTGAAATTGAATATTTTAAAAGTTACCTTAGTTTTCTTATGTTCTGGTACTCTATGAATTTATCATTTCTGATTCTTTCTCTTTCCTCAAGAGTGGAATTCCAGGGGTAATAGTGGAGCAAAAACGGCCATGATTCATGTCGTAAATGTGGATCTAGTCCTCCAAAGAAAATGTGCTGAAATGTTATTACATGTGACATTTGAACTACCGGCAGCGACTAACAAGATGTAAGCTACCCTGTCTCTGTCTTTTAAACCTGATAAAATCATAGAATAATTGAAGACTACATAAATCAAATCACAAATATACAGTATATATTTTACAAACCCACAATCAGACTAATGATTTCTTTTTCTCGACAATAATTGCCATATTTAACTCATCAACCCCTGAAAAACAGTGGACTCTTCACTAAATCAATGAATTAGACCAGTCCAAATGTGTCTTCAGGGGTGAATGAGTTATGGAACAAATGCAGATTAATCTCTTCCCCAAATCACATAGCAATCTTAGATTTATGTCAAAATTGGAATTCTGTGCTAAAATTTCCTGTGGATCAATTCCTTAAAAAATAAACATTTAACTAGTGCCTATACTAATTGGGGACCACAAGCTGGCTATTACATTATTTAAGCTATATAGAACACGATTCTATGAGATTTGTTTAGATAAATCATCAGCTAACAGCTGTTGGAAATTTTCTCAAACAGAAGAAAAAATATACTCTTGTGGTATTCACTAAAGACAAAATCACACTCTAGCCAGCTACTGGTCCTCCACCAGTAACCAGGTTTCAAATTAGCACTAGTCCGCCAGTCCAAGACTAGTAACTTAAGCAGTGGACTAGTCAAGGTTGTGCTTCAGCTAGTCCAATTGACCAGTAGAAAAATCTGTATAAACATTGCAGTATAAACATGAGCAATGATTAATGAAAGTTTATAATGTACATTGAATATCACCTAATCAGCTCCTTAATTTTTTTCTCAACTCAAAGATAATTATAACTGTTTTGACTTATGATAGTATCAAAACACAAAATAGTACAATTTAGTAAATACGCGCCAATTTGTAAATTCATCGTACTGCTTTGGGACTAGTGAATTTGACGTAGGACTAGTAAAATTTCTTTCCAACTAGTTCAACTGAGTAGCGAGACACAATTGCTAAATTCGACCCCTGGTAACCAAGGTACTTTTAACTACAAAATCTGATTTTCACAAAAATAATGAAAAAGAAAACTGAAATTTTAACTTTATTGATATTGTAAGACAGTTCAATGATTCTGAACCCAGGTGTTACTTGCTTGTTTTGGCTTGATTTAACGAGCGGCATGACTACTCAAAGCCCTTGCCCCTTATCCGTGTTAGGCAGGGAGAGATGTCTAGTATGTGTGTTTGTGACCTTGAGTTGTCTGTATTTCCTATCTGTCACTATACTTGTTCAACTGGCAAAGGTATCAAACTATACATCCTAAACCATTTACCCCCATCTAGGCGCTGAGCTGCAAGGACAGGATAAAAAAATCACCTCTGAAAATCTTGAACAATAAGGAATCGTACCAGGTACCATCCTGCTGAAGATCTGGCACTGTACAAACTGAGCTATTCTGTCCGCTAACTCAGGTGTTTGAATGAAATTTATGGAAAACTATACAACTAAATCCTTAGTAATTTTTTGAATCCCTAAGACAATATTTCATAAATACAAATGAATTTTTATTCAAATTCAGAATCTATGTGGATAAAATATCTGTTATTATCATACCTTCCTGAGCTGACCATCCTCCTCAATATGGCCATCAACAGTCATGTGACATCTCCATTCTTCCTCATTGACCATTGAGTATATCCCTTCTTCAGGGTGACACTGGTCATCTGTTAACTGAGGTCGAACTATCAAAAACTGTTTATACTGTCCCTCAGTTTCTTTATTTTGCTACAACACACAATCATTTCAACTTGACACATTTAATATGAAATCATAATTGATTAAGTTGATAACTATAGCATGTACATACAATAAACTCTTATTTCTAAGCGCAATACAAAAAGATCACAAGTAGGAGAAACATTCAAATGTTAAGATATGAATGGAACCATTTAAAATTTAAACAAAATTTCAATATAGGGCTTTTTATATTCTTCTAGAAATATAGTCCATGGTAAAATGATTGGGAATTTTCTTGACATTTTCTGAAAATTTGTGAATTTTCATTGGTAAAATTTACACACTTTAACTCAAATATCTGTTAAAAACATTTGTGTAACAGTTTCAGTTTTATTTTAAAAGATATTAACCAAATAAATGTTTTGTTAAAATTTATTGGATTTTTTGACAGATTTGCCACATTGATAATCAGAAAGTAAAACTATGATCTTTTTTTTTTCAAAAATAAGGGAGGGAAGGAGGAGACAAATAATGATTGGGAATAAATACAGATATTGGTTGTAATTTGAATGGGAAAAAGCCCTGCAATATCCAATACTGCATACCTGGAAATTCCGCCCCTGGTTATTTCTGCTCTCTTACATGAGAAATACATTCATCCCATCTTGAATCTGACCTTAACCACCACAGTCTCATGAGGACTAATAGAATCTATCTCTATTGTCTGGTGATGATTGAGAAATCCACTAACCCAAGTGTCAAGTTAACTTAGTCCATGTTTCCCCAGTGGAAGACAGGATGATTATTTTGCACTAGTTATAAGGATAACTCCATGGTTATAGGAGAAATGTATGTCTGTGCTTCTATTATTTGGCATGAAAATTTTGCTTTCATTTTAAATTCAACTTCTCATCTGAGGGTGAAAATTAGACAGCAGTGAAAATTTCAAGGTACATGTATACAGTATATCTAAAGATTAATCTGTTTAATTTTTGACAGGAAGACAATACAGGTGACTTTATTTGATGATTTGGAAAAGTTGTCCATTACCTAATGATCTAAAGTTTCATACAAATCTGTCATTTCTTGAATATCACAACATATTTTCCTTACTTAATTTCCTGTCAATTTTCAGTGATGTAACCAAAGCAACCCAGTTACGGTAATTATGATGCCTAACAAGTGGTACTCTTGTTTTATGATAAGATTTACCATTAAAATTGGGGAAACATAATATTGTTAGGACAATTAGAATTTAAATAGTTCTTAAATCCATATAAAAAATCAATCTTAGAATATCTACATGTATCTGGACACTCAAGTTCTCATCTCCTTGTAACTGATAATTTAACTATTTTTACGTCATTTTACATCACACTCAAACAAATTTTTCATTTATACAGAAGTGGCCAGTTTTAATGGCAGAGGAGAAAAGTCAGTTACAATGTACCTGGGAAAAGAGCAACTGCTTTCCACAAGTAAACTAATCAGCTTAGGTTCCAGTGGGGCTTGAACACGTGCTGACTAAGGGCATTGTGGCTCCGCGGTAGAGTGCTAGATTCGCAGGTTCGAGCCTCGGCGGAGGCAGCTGGCTTTTCCTGTCCCTCAGATGTGACAGTAAAAATTGAGGTCCCATGTCACAATAGGTGTTAAAGAACCCTCACTGCTCAGCATAATATGAAGCCCTTCATGACATCTCCATATGAACGAAAGATTCTTGAGTAGGACTTTAAATAACAATACAACAACAACTAGGGGCAACAGAGTTAATGATTTAAAACATGACACTATCACCACACTGACACAAAGGCCGAGGGGGCTGACCATAAACATTTCAAAGTCATATCCCAAGTCATGATGACAAATATGTCTATATTTGACTTAAATGTAAAGTGAAGAAATGTTGGATGTTACCTTATCTTGCATCTTGGCAAATAAATTCCAATCCTCAAATATTTCGGCAAGTTTATCGAGTCCTCCATGATGAAAGTGTAAGATTTTGTACTGACTCTCTCGACTAGCTATTACCACTTGACCTCTTGTACAGAATGTATCAGTGTAGAAAAGACGCAGTGACCTCATCTGACCTGAAAAATGCCATTTATCTTTATCACAAGGTTGAGAAAAATTCATAATTCAAGATGTAATAGAAAGTTAGTCCTTCTACAAGATCGTTTCATAATTTTACTTCAAAATTAATCAAAGAATGTGAGTGTAGCTAGGTTATCTTGAAGATCAAGCATTCTGAAAGAATTGATGAATCAATACATGTCCCTACCTGAGAAGAAATCTAGGAGTACTGATGAATCAATACATGTCCCTACCTGAAAAGAAATCTAGGAGTACTGATGAATCAATACATGTCCCAACCTGTGAAGCATTCTAAGAGTATTGATGAATCAATACATGTCCCTTACCTAAGAAGCATTCTAAGAGTATTGATGAATCAATACATGTCCCTACCTGAGAAGCATTCTAGGAGTACTGATGAATCAATACATGTCCCTACCTGTGAAGCATTCTAAAAGTATTGATGAATCAAAGAATGTGAGTGTAGCTAGGTTATCTTGAAGATCAAGCATTCTGAAAGTATTGATGAATCAATACATGTCCCTACCTGAGAAGCATTCTAGGAGTACTTATGAATCAATACATGTCCCCTAAGCATTCTAAGAGTATTGATGAACAAAGAATTGAGTGTAGCTAGGTTATCTTGAAATCAAGCATTCTGAAAGTATTGATAAATAAATACATGTCCCCCTGAATTCTAGGAGTACTGATGAATCAATACATGTCCCTACCTTGTGAAGCATTCTAAGAGTACTGATGAATCAATACATGTTCCCTACTGTGGAACCATCATTCTGAGGGTATTCATGAATCAATACATGCCTCTACCTGTGAAACAAGCATTCTGGGAAAACGGTACTGATAGATAAATTCATGTCCCCCAATCTGTGGAACCATAATTAAATGAATGATTAGCAATAACAAAACTTCAACCAAAACATTAATTGGACAGACTGATATACATTATATGTTGATAAAACCTAGATCCTCCATCTGATTTCACTGGTAGATGACTAAAAACTCAGCATACTGGTAAATTACTATGTACTATTTTGACTAAAATGAAAGTGAATTTGGACTACACTTTTAAGTGTTTAGATGATTGATGGGTGGATGGAAGGTAAATGATTATACCTTCATTCGTACAATGTATGGATAACTGTTGATTTTGTTATCAGAGTTTATGATATCAAAACTTGATCTTACCCTATCAATGTCTATGTAACAGAAATAGAAAGTTTGATGTTGTTATTTATACATCACAATTAACAATTATCTACATATTTTTGTATTCACCGAGAAAATGCAAAATTTGTAATTGTAGATGAGATAATAATCTAAAAGATATTTCACAAGTTGTATAACCCAGCTTCCTTTACGAAAAAAAGAATTCAGAAGTTTCAGAAACATTACTGAATGTATTAAAGTGATCCACCATACATGATATACTGAAATACCATGAAACTTATAAATAACAACTTCATTAAGGACACAAGAAAAGTGGAGGTGGTCTTTATAGAGAGGTGGTCTTTATATATAATTTGTACACAAATGGTACTATTGGGGACAGCAATAAACAATCTTTTGAAACCAGGAGGTCGATATAGCAGGTTTCAATGTAAATGAGACTGTTTTAAACTTGTTGACTGGGCTCATGACATTATTCTTGTTCCATGGATCATGTGATACATGTAATTACAAATTTCTGTCTCGGGTCAATGATGTAAATTCCTAAATATATATTTGATTATTTCATTTGTATTGCTAATAGAAAAATGTGTTTACATATATATGTACATATGTAATGTATCTATAAAAACAAGGTTAATATGAAGAATTAGTCTCCCTCTGGGTTTGACTCTGTAGAATTATTCTCCCTCTAGGTTTGACTCTGTTTGCTGTGAATCACCAGAGTTTATACAAAGACTACTACACAGGGGAACAACTCTACAAGGAAGTGTTATAGATGACACAATTTCGTATACAACTCTGCATCTATCTTGGATGTATCCTGGTTGGAGGTCATTTCTTGTCGGAGCTATGGTGATAGTGATGGTAATTTTCACGACTTTATGAAGATTAAATATGTATAGACTGAATATATTAACTAACAGGAGTGTATAGGTATTCACAAATTACATTAGGATTAATGTATATCAATGCTACAATAATGATACGCTAATATTCTTTTTTCAATAGTCACGATAAATTGTCTCATCACTAATTCATATCTTGTTGTTTATATATGTATGAAGTTAACATGATGTGCAACAATGTTACTGACGATTTCATCATATTTTTAAGAGTGTGGTACAGGTCAAAGAATGATTTTTTAAATGAAAATTATATCACATAATACAGCATATCTGGATGAAGTCATGTTTTGAAAAGGGCCAAAAATGGCACTACATGGCTTAACCCCTTCTGATTCTGTGTCTGGTATCTTTACAGGCACATTAAATAAATAATATCATTTTTTTATTTCAAATGACTATGCATGCTGAAATATTACAAATTTGTCATTAAGCCATAACCCTATTGAGAATATGACAAGTTGAAGAACTGATGGATTTATCATTATCTTAATAAAAAAACAACTTTCTATCTTAAGATTCACAATTATAAACAACATGATTTGTTGAACTGGCTGTCACTGAGTTGAATTTGAGTCATACTGATACATCTAGTGCTACAATAGTAGAATGAGCAAATAATTTGGTAACTATCATTTGAAGACTTTATGATGCATGTATTATAAGTAAATTTCAATTTTTTTTTTACGAACAAGAGTTGTCAGAAGACAAACAAAACTTGCCAAAATGGGTGTAAATTTTCAAAATAGATATATGATCCACAGCTGTCAGGTTTCAAGGTCAAAGGACTGGTAATTTTTTTTATTCTTACAGCTCAGGTTAAAATTTTTGAAAAGTATATCAAAGTCAAGATCAAGTTCACTAGGTCCAAAGTCAAGTTACCAAATGAAAGCTCTGGTCATAGAAAATATATATGTGAAATATCAAAGCCCTATCCCTCATGGTTTAAAAGATAAAGCCAAGGTTAAAGTTTTTGAAAAGTAGGTAAAAGTCCAAGGTCAAGATCACTAAGTCAAAAGTCAAGGTCACAAATGAAAGCTCAGGTCATCATGATTCTATATGTGAAATATCAAAGCCTTGTTTCTTCCAGTTTAAGTTTTGTCTCTGGATGCCAACATTATGCCGAGGGTATGACATTAGCTCTCGGGACTTTTGTACCGGCAAACTAAAAATTCAATAAAATTATTTTACTTTATTTCAAAGTATATAAAGTTGGAACTTGTGTATGAATTTCCTGGTGGATATAGATGAAGAAATGGCAACACCACAAGTTATAAGAGAAAACCACAATTTTGAATTGTTCTACAGATGTATACCAATACAATGAGGGTTCTTTGATATGTCATGACTCCTCGGACACAATACCTCAGTTTTAAGCAGCACATTATTTGTATTTTTGATACACACACATATATCACTGGGAAAATATTACCTATAAAAAGTATAAAGTCCAGATGGAAATATCATATTGAGTATAAATGTACATTGTACATCATGTGTTTATGATTGGTTATGTTCACTTCCAACACATACAAGTACCAGTATATTACAATTATGCTGAGAGCATTCACAATCCTTAGACTGTGTTATGTTAAAAGTTCAGAACATTCAAAACACAACTAGACTATGTTTTATGATAAAGTGTTAAAAATGTTCACAACTTAAGAGTGTAATGATAAAGGATGGAAACATTCAAAACACAACTAGACTGTTTTTGATAAAGTGTTAAAAATGTTCACAACCTTGGTTGGATACATCCAAAACACAGCTGACTAAGTTTTAATGATAGTATTCACACGTATACAAATCATCATTGTTGTAACCTTTAATACAACTTAACAACAGACACCAGCTTGTTCTTAACAAATTCTACAGAGGTAGTGACAGTAACAGCTGTCTTCACATTGACCCATCTATTTAATAGTAATGTGTACATATGTTCTGGTATATATCTAATAATCTTCAAGAAAAATTAATTTTTGTAAAAAAAAAAAAAAAAAAATTATTTTTTATGGACGGTACGTCTCCAGAGAGGTAATTCATTTTAAAATAATAAAATGAAAACATCACATAACTTTGACAGATATTGATCAATGTTGGCTCTAAACGCATCCTACATTTTATTGATAAAAACATAAGAAAGGAGAAAGTAGGTTTTGGGTCACTAATGGCTGTGTTTTATGAAAATCTCATTTCTATATGTATGCTCAGATGTATTTCTTTGTTACTGAGACAAATATAGGTAAATACAACATTGAGTGTGTGTGTGTATGTGTGTGTGTGTGTGTTTGCATGTGTGTATGTGTGTGTGTGTGTGTGTATATATATATATATATATATATATATATATATATATATATATATATATATATATATATATATATATATATATATATATATATATACACACACACACACATATACATATACAGGGGAACATCGCCTAAAGACCACCTCTCTTAGGAGACCACCTGGCATTTCAGACCACAAATTTTCAGTCTAATACACTGGAACCTGTCTTATAAAAGACCACCTGTTTTTTGAGACCACATTTCAATTATCACCTGTATTTTAATAATCCTTTAGAGAAAAAAACTTTATGAGAGACCACCAGTCATGTAATATCACATTTCAGAAGCCGACAGGGTGTTATCTCAAGACAGATTCTACTGTAGAAGTACAGAATTCAATATTGTTAATACATATATACCTGTTCAATACTTGTAAAGCTGAACTTAATAATGTTTACTAGGTTTTTATACCTTTTTTGTACAATTTTACCTTATCATCACTGATAACAACCATCAAAGACAAAAATAAATGCATAAAAATGTACACTGTATTGATTCTGTATCATGTAGGAGTGAAAAATGTTATTCAATTAACTCAATAACTACCTAAATGATGTGATATGTCTCATTGATCTCTATTATAGAAGATACAGCAGTAAAAACTATAAAAGATAGCTGTCAAAGTTTACTTAGTAAAAAAACTTTGACCTAAATGCACATGTTATGTATGTAAATTGAATAATATATTTTAGAAGACAGAGGTAAACTTCTGAGTCTAGATATATATAGATTGATTTACCCTGATATGTATACATTGGAACCTGTCATGAGAGACCATGCCATCTGCCACTGAAATGTGGTCTTTTAAGACAGGTGGTCTATCAGAAGAGGTTTTATTTATAAGTTTATTTAACCAATTGGATTTCAGAATGTGGTCTTTAAAGACAGGTGGTCTTAAAAGACAGATTCCACTAACACTGTATTTACTACATTGTACAACTTTGTTGTTCGAAATTGTCATTTCTTGCCAGTGCTATGTTTTGGTGATGGTAATTTTCACGACTTTATGAAGATTAAATATGTATAGACATTGTCATTTTACAGATTTTAAAACTTTTGTGAAATGCTGTCTTGATATATATATATATATATATATCTTACATACTAATATATATAAATCTTACCTACAGCCATTCCTGATTATAAAACCAACATACAATTGTATATAGAGTTTTTACCTACAGTGGCTTGAGATTACAAAAGCAAAGTATACATAGTTCTTTACCTACAGTCGCTTGTAATCACAAAACCAAAGTATATATAGTTCTTACTTACAGCCGTAAAGATCACAAAACAAAAGTATATATAGTTCTTACCTAGATCTACAGAGAAGACACCACATACTTGTTCCTTGGCACTTTTTCTATCTCTCCTGGCAGTACTATAGCTGACAGAGTTATATGGAAATGTCAGATTATGGGACACCTGTGAAGATTCACAACTGGAAGGTGTTTCAGGTTGTTGATCCCATTTTGGAGATGGTGGGTCCGAATCTCCAGGGCTTGGTGGCTCCGAATCTGGGCCTGAAGTTATGGAGGAAGAGGAAGATGAAAGTCTACATCGAGTAACAGATATATCAGGAGTTGTTAAAGAATTATTTGAATAATAGTTGTCTCCCCCAGACAAAATTTTTAAGTCTGTTGGAACTTTAGATCGTGTAGTTGTTTTCGTCACAGTTTCAGTGACTGTCTCAGAACTGTCACATGTGCTCGTGTCGTTATCTGTTTTGCAGCAGTCCTCCTTTAACTCTTCCAACATTTTCCCATAGTGGGCACCGGAGGGACTGGGATGAGTCGAATCAGAACTTAAACTAATACCTTCAACATCAGTGGACTGTGAACTAGAACTGGAATCAAATTTGCTCTCATTTTTGTTGATATTTTTATCCTCAATAAATTTTTCCTGACTTATAATATCATTCTTGTCTAGTTCTTCTGTAACGACAACAAGGTTGTCTCCGCTCATTTCTATGCTGATGGATTTATTTGAGTCAATTCTCTCCCTTGCTTTAGCATGAAGTTTATTTCTATTCAACAACGCTGCTAGCTGTTCCTCAGGAGTTAAGCCATCACTTGTATCAGGAGATGACATCTCTTCTTCTAAAGTCTTCCTTTCTAAATTCTTAGTATCGGGGTTGTGTGCAGTATGCAAATTATTGACATTTGTTCCCACTTTCTGAGTGACAACTTTTTCTTTTGGCACATTTTTCTCATTATTTTGCACAATTTCTTCAGTTCCGATACCGGAATCTGTTTGTGACTTGTTGCTTGAACTCAACTTCCTGTTTAAATCATCCATTTGTGACCAGCTATCCATGCACTCTTCTTTTGATCCAACTGACACTTCTGAATTAACACTAGAATTATCAATGCTACGTTTTTTGTTTTTACGAGCAGGAGCTCGATCCATGTAATACTGATCATAAACATCACTTCCTGTTGACACACACGAGCCCCTAGGGGAACTACTCGGTGATGGAGTCTGAATGTGTGATTTCGCAAATTCTTGTCTCGGAGTTCGACGTGGACTAGGTGTGGTAGCATGTGATCTGTTAGGACTATTTTCAATACTCCTAGGATTTTTCTTCAGCGTTGAATTTGGAATCCAAGTAAGTATAAGTGTAGGTCCATTTGCCTAAAATAAAGACAAGATTCATAGCTTCATTCTACATTTATTATATTAAAATGGTAGTGTAATTTACAGTTTAGAGTTTAAATTATTAAACATTAACTCATCAAACCCCCTCTGATCATATTTAGTCTCACCCAAATCAATGAACTGTATAGTCCATTGTCATAATTCAGGGGTGAACAAGTTAATACTGAATGAAAAATCCTTTTGAAATTTGGAATCTAAATTCTTGTCTTGGATTCTGAATGTGGACTTTACCATTCTTTGAAAGGTGTGAATGAGTTATCAAAGAAGCAAATATTTAAATCAAAGATAGATTTTAAGTACCCTATAGGTTAAAAAATACATATCACATACAAAGCTTAATAGGGATAAAATGATATTTATTATAGCTATATTATATACAAACATCACACTCTGCCTTTGAATCATCTGGAGACACCCGTATTGATATTAAAATAGATTGTAATACCTAAGTAATTTCTCAATGGACTTAGAAGTATTAAGATCAGTACTACAAACAGTCAAACAGCTTAATAACAGTATTGATTTTCTAATGTTTGTACAAGGCGTAAATTGTCACTAAAATTTTCAGTATTCATAACTTCAGTTCTAACAATAAATAATGTAAACAAAACACAGAATGACTGTTTACTATGTACAGTAAGTGGCATATATGAGACAGCTGTAAGATGTCTTTAACTGTTAGTACTGTAAATGATACACACAATCCTCTTTTCAGACTTTTGGAGGACCAATTGTCTTGAGAGACCACATTTCAGTGGAAGACAGGTTCCACTGTACTAGCATATATGAAACAGCTGTAAACAGCAGTCTCCAAGAATAAACACATTTTTTCAGACAATTAGAGTAAGTAGCCACTGTTACCTCATCATTTTGAGACCTGAGAGTGAGGTAGCCAGGGTGATGTTGATCTGTGTCCAAACAAAGCGATGCTGGGGGATGAACACACACATTGTTCTTGCAATAGATGATTTCGCCATTTAATGGAGGTGGTTTCAGATTATCATGTCCCAGCCCTAAAAGATTAGTAGCTTTCTTGAAGATTGAACTAAATGCCATGATGGGATCCATCTATTATACACAGCTGCTTTGGTTACTGGCGTTTCCTATCTTCTGCAGTACTCTGATGCCATATTTACAGAATTCTTCCACTGTAAAAAGACAACAAGAATAAATCTTAGAACAGACAAGGCAAAACTATTGATATATTATGAAGGTTTTATAGATGACTAACACATGATGTTTAGGCTTGGTCAGTCTTTTGAAATCAGATACAGTAGAACCTTGCCTAAAGACCATCCTGTCTAGGCGATCCCTTTCCATTTCAAACTGTGAATATTTAGTCTCTTGAAAATTACTTAAAGGGGCATTAGCTATGTTTACAAAAAAGAATTGTTTCATTTTTTTCTACTTTTACTAGTTGTAATTGATGTATACAGTGTAATAACAAATAAAACCTATACAGAGGCATAAAAAATCTTATATTCCTATGTACTTTTGTGAAAATAAGGTCAGGTCCAGTGTGGTATTCATATACAAATAGTAAGATCAAGTTAATCATTGCAATTGAAAAAGTGCTAAACCTGGGTTTCTCAAGCAATTTTCACAAAATATATAGGAAGTTGATATTTGTTATGTCAATGTGAATCTCTTTTTTGTTCTTGTATATCAATCTAAGTAGTAGAAAAAAAAGGAGAAACAAAACTGAAAAAAAAACTACAGCTAATGCCCCTTTAATAAGCATTTAATAAGTCTAGACCCTTGCTTAAAAGAGCAACTCCCTAATCAGTCCATTTTGAGCTAGTCTGTTAACTTTTGGTGGTTTCTTGATAAGGTGGTTTCATTGTATTTTACTCAACACTCAAATTATAGATACAGTGAAATCTGTCTTGAGAGACCATCCCATCTGCCATAGAAATGTGGTCTCTGAAGACAGGTGGTTTTTCAAAAGAGGTTTAATTTAAAGGATTATATAACTAAGTGGATTTCAGAATGTGTTCTTAGAAGACAGATGGTCTTTTATAAGAGTGGTCTCTCAAGACAGTTTCCACTTTACTGTACAAATCCCAAAGTCACCAAATTTATTAAGTACTCAAGCTCAACTAACTTTTCATGATTTTAAGGTAAAAACATGCAAATTTATTCTGTAACTGGACATGTATGTATATTGATGGCATACATTTACAAATAATGATCAAAATTATTACTCATTTGGAGAAAACTTGAGAAATATTAAAAAATTGTTTGAGTATGTCCTAAAACTGAGTGCCATGCTTCATGTATTTATTCATTTTGTACAGGAAAATTATAAGTGTGTCACAAAAATTTATATGAGAAGGTTGAAAAATAATCATGTTTCCTCATTATTGAAACTAAAGGTTTTACCAACGATTATATACATGTATAGTCAAAATAATGAAATAAAAGTTGAACTTGAATATTAAGTAAAGTTGGTGACTTTGGGCCCAGTTCTCCCCTATCATACTGCCATTTTTGTTTTCCTTAATTTTGGTGATATAACAGGTTTGGAAATATATTGAGGTTTACCATTTTCATGTTTATAATCCCTGTTGTATATCCTGTATAAAACTCATTTACCATAAATTGGGATACATGTATTTTGGTCATTGTTTAATTGTAGAATTAATTTATAAGTTACGTACAACAATCAACAAATACAATAGATAACACTATCATATCTAATACTGATCAACTCTAGATCAAGATTACTTCAGGATGCCAGGATCTTGCCAAATGAAAACCAAAGCTTATTTGTGGTTTTATATCAATATATCATACCATTCCAAGTACACAATAAAGATCAACCATTAATCCCTGTAGAATATGTTGTCTTATTATCCCATGTTGGACATATCTACACTAATAAAACCAAATCGAAGAGTTGTGCTGATGGTAATAATACAGTTTGTGAGAGAGAGAGAGAGAGAGAGAGAGAGAGAGAGAGAGAGAGAGAGAGAGAGAGAGAGAGAGAGAGAGAGAGAGAGAGAGAGGTTATGCATGTGTGTAATAGTGCATGTGTGACTATGTACATGTGAGTGACAGTAACAACATGATATTTATATATATTTATGATATATATATATATATATACATGTATCATGTCATCATCATCTGTACAACAAATCTGTATGTTAATTCTAAACTTAATTGATTAATTATATTCATGAAACATGCATGATACATCTTTCTATTTACACCAGCTAGATCAATGTCATATTTTTGTACAAAAACAAGTCCCAATGTTCTGAATTTCTTGTGATTTTTACATAGCACAGATACAACATTTTAATCAACAGCAAAATCAGAAAAAAAACAAAGATCTAGAATGTATCAACTATGATTGTACCATGTTTGTATATGAGACAGAAACGCAGCCTAACAAGTACCTTAAATTGACAACAATTAACAAAGAATCATTACTCCACATAATACACATAATAGCATGCAACAAGACAGAATGATTTACCTGGCAAAATGTTCTATTATAAATACATCAGTGATGTTACTCTAATAAACTGTATTATATTTCCAGCAAATTAATCCTTACTTTGTAAAATAGCCACTTTCCTGTTGCTTCAATCAATAAATACAACGCCTACGAATACAGAGATCTCTGTCATAGAAGAGCTTTAGTCGAAAACATGAGATATTATTGGTCATTGAAATTTTCTTCTTCATATGGGGATCATGCCAGTCTTTGGGGGATCATACTAGTATTTTGGGGATTATGTTGGTTTTTTTAAATAGTAACTTGTATCATTACAGGGCACTGACTATTTTATCAATTCAACACAACACTCAACAGACAGAACAACAAAGCCATTGATCAACTTCGACTTGTTTGGCTATGTTTCCCTCATCAAAATCTATTGATCCAGCTCTCCACTGTTTAACACGTCAAATGTAAATATGTTTATAATATTCACAGAAACAAAACACATGTCCTACTCCTGAAACAACACACGTTTCACATCACGTAAAAGAATTTGTCATCATTTGGGATAATCTCAACGGTTCAATGAGCAGCCTTCCATGTGCTTCAGCATATTGATTTATCTAAATGATGAACAGTTTCTTTCTCCATTATTTATAAAAAGAACTGATTGTGAAAAAAGAGATATACTTTCAACTGTTACATAATTTACAAATGTAGACAGGGAGGTTAATTAGGAAAACATTGTATCTACGGTTACAGTACTACATGTAAAAAGACTCTGAAACTTAATCTCAGTGAAAAGGTTTTAACTTCTATAGCATCTTTCAGTGAACACTTTAAAAATGCAACATTTGTATTCAAGTGGTGATGGATAATATATATGATTAAAGCCAGTAAAGGCACATTTGGACTGTGATATTTTCAATGTGTGTGTGCATAAATATATCATATAGTCAAGATGATATTTTTCTCTGGATTTATAGAGGTAACACTGGTATTTTCTTATTATTATAGCTCATAAATAAAACACAGTCAGGGATTGGTGGAGAGCTGTTACGTGTCAGGGAGACTACACTTCTCTGTGTCCCCCGTGTGTCATATTTTCCTCGCATGTGTCATGTCTCCCTCATGCGTAAAACCTTGCAGCTTATTCGACAGTCTTTATTGATTCTATATTTTGGTATAATAAACAATTCATTGCCCTGGTTGTATGGAGACATGAAGATCTGTTTACCCGCCGCAAGTCCTATTCCCCTCACACTTCACCCTCAGGAAATATGACTTGCCTTGGGTAAACAAATCCTTATGTCTCCCTACAACCAGGGCAATAAATGTATAATGATACATGTATTTACAATTGTTTGTATTTACAGGGATTTTCCATCCTATCATAGGGGGCCAAAATAAGGCACCTATTCCCAATGTAAAAATATGCAATTTTTCTCAATTTACAGTAAAACTTCAACAACTGAAATGAAATGATAATGAATTTGAAGAGATTCTTGTGAATTCAAATATTGTGTTTTTTTTTTAGATTTCCCAATTTCAATATTCCAAATTCCTATTCCCAAAATATTAAGAAAAATTCCTAGTGTATCACAAATACAAATGAAGTGCTGCTAACAACTTCCAGTAGAATCACTATGTTCCTCGCCAACATCCTACTGTAAGATCACCCTAAAAATCACTAATTTACTTAATGAAAGCAATACATTATTCTCATATGTTTGATCAAAATGACACACATACAGGTACAAATGAGCTGAGTACTTATATCTTTCTATGTAAACATTATCATACACGTAAATAAGGAATGATCCTGTATTTATACTTGACATCATACTAAGGATTTTTCACTGATATTGAGGCAAACTGTATACAGTAAAACTTGAATATGACGAACTCGGCTTGTACGAATTCATGCACATAATGAATCAGTTCATGTATGTAATCCTCGACTGCACCTCTATATACTCTTAGCTGAAAAACAATTTTATAACAAATTTTCTATAACGAATATTTACCTATAACAAACATTATTTTCATGTCCCTTGACATCGACCCAACCAACGTGTTTTATAGTTTTATAACGAAGTGATCAATATCATTAAAACAAAAGTCAATTGTTGACATTTTTGTCAAGCATAAGTAGGCCTGATTTCTCTTGTGTATATTAAAAGTAACAAAAAGTGTTTTCTTTTTACTTCATATGAAAATTTCTTTCTTTTTTTCTTCTTAGGAAAGTTCATGTTTAGCCTGAATTTAGAGTGATTATTGTTCTTAACGAATTGCATTGTAACCATTCATTCCAACTCTCTATAAATATATAACGAACTGTCCTAATAACATTTTGAAAAATAAGGTCCCTTGAAATTTGTTATATGTGGGTTTTACTGTACATGGAAATATTAACTACCTTCTACATGTAACTATCAGCATTTTTGCCCTTACATAAGAGGGCAAATTTAATTTTCAAACTAACAAACTAAAGCACAGACATACATGGCAAAAATAATCTGGAGCAAAAATTTCCAGGCACACAGTAACCAGTTGTAGTTGAAATGCTACAAATTTGGGCATACACTACAGACTAACACCAATGTAGAGTGGACCCTGAAAAGTACCAAACCCTCCTTGACCAGAGTCCTCAGTTTAAGTCTCAATTCACAACTAGAAAGTCAAAAGGTTTCGAGCTTCAGCGGAGATGGCTGGCTCTTCCTGTCCTTCATTTGAGACAGTAAAAACTGAGGTCCCCTGTCACAGTAGGTGCCGGCACGTTAAAGAACCCTCAATGGACATAAGTGCCAAACTTAAGCCACAATTTTAAGGCTCTCACCAGCATCTGGTGATGTCCCCATATGAGTGAAAAATTCTTGAGTGGGACGTCAAACAACAATACAACTACAATTTTAAGTCTCGCCCAACATAAGTGGGAATTTCATATGATGAGTGCTTGATGAAGGAAGAGTCAATACCTAAATTCACGATCATTGGTATGACTTGGAATTAGAATTCGAACTCTGGACCTTCTTCTTGGGAGTCCAACACTCTACCACTCCATGTAAACCATCACATGCAGGAATAGTAAATCAAAGGTAGGAATAGTAAAACAAAGGTAGGGATAGTAAATCAAAGGTAAGAATAGTAAATCAAAGGTAGGAATAGTAAATCAAAGGTAAGAATAGTAAATCAAAGGTAAGAATAGTAAATCAAAGGTAGGAATAGTAAAAGGTAGGAATAGTAAATCAAAGGTAGGAATAGTAAAACAAAGGTAGGAATAGTAAATCAAAGGTAGGAATAGTAAATCAAAGGTAGGAATAGTAAAACAAAGGTAGGAATAGTAAAACAAAGGTAGGAATAGTAAATCAAAGGTAGGAATGTATACAAGACAAAAGAGGAAAAGAGTGAAAAAGATGGATATTCCAGGTACAATGTACAATGAATCTCGTTATCTCGAAATTCACAGGACCATCACTATTTCTTCAAGATGTCTGGCAATTGAGAAAACCAAAATACAAATTGTATTCAATAATACATTTTTTCTACCTTTTAAAAAATGGACAAGCCATTCAACTTACTGGTAGACATAACTGGAATTCTGACTCATCTCACATAATGAGATTCCACTGTATGTATATATATATATATATATATATATATATATATATATATATATATATATATATATATATATATATATATATATATATATATATATATATATATATATATATATATATATATATATATATATATATATATATATATATATATACATGTATACAGAAAGGATGATCATTTAAATCTAGGTGTATCACATAGAGGGATTTGCAACACATGGAAACATCATATCTAGTGTTTAACATCTTTAAATTCAACTATGAAAATATCAAAAGGCAAATCATAAAGAGTCTGAAAATGTGAAATCTTGAACGCATACTAAATCCTCTGATCTGCCTGTTCCAAGCTTGTTCAGACTCCTATAACTTGTGAAATGGATTAAAATCAAATATGACTAACAGTCAATAAGTACGTGGACAAATGAATATCATTCATTCTTATAAATGTATATATATATATATATATATATATATATATATATATATATATATATATATATATATATATATATATATATATATATATAATATATATATATATATATGACATTGAGTGTATGATTTTATTTTCAGTTGCATACATTAACTAGCATCTGGTACACTGACATAGGGAAGTTGAATACAAACACAACACAATCTGATTGGAAAATAATTGGCAGCTTATATAGAGAACAAACCAGTAATAACCTTTGCAAGTTGTTTCAAATCCTTTTGATATTATAATCAGGAAGTGAGAGTGACAAATGTTTCCTTATCAGAATCTTAGCAGTTTCAAAAAGATTTTGAAAATATAGTCTGGAGCTTGCAGCAATACTACATGGCTTGGTTGAATGTTTTAGTAAATAATTTTCCATGAGCCATTGTATATATATTCCATGTTTTTTAAAAAAAATGAAAAACAATCCTTATATTTATATATATTGCCATTTTTCTTTGAATCTGTAGTCAGCTGGATACGAAATTCATTCTATATAATTGACTTTTTGGAGGGAGATTTTCATATGACGTAACAGCTGAACAGCTGTGTGTCATAAATGCAACCGGTCTCTATACTTGCAATGAAGGAAATAATAGTTGAAATATTGAAATATTGAGAGATTGCAAACTCTTGTCAGCAAAAAAAAAAAAAAGTCCCAATGCTGTTGGAAAGTTTACATGTAGGCTTCTTGCAGAAAGATGGTGGTTTCTCCCAGATACATATCAACCAGGTTTTCTCTTCCATCATTAAAAACTCTCCACCTCCATATAACTGAAAAATTAGTGAGTGTGGTCAGACCTTTTTCTGCCAAATTTTGGAAAATGTCATTTGCAACACAATTGGAAATTTTTTTAATCTGAAATTGTATCAAATTAGGACAAACATGGGAAAAAGGTTACCCAAGGATGCCTGGGACAATATTTTGACTTTTGCTAGAAAACCCATGAAATAACTGTATATTGTAACTCTCTCCAACTTTGTTATCGAAACTCAGAATATACAAAGTATAACGGACACCCTTTGACTAAATCAGAATCTTGTCACTCAGATAAAATTCTATTAATCAGTTACTAAATTCCATGAGGAAAAAAAGTCGAAAAGCTAAAAACAAGAATTAGTCATATTTACAATATGAACCAGAGACAATCTGCATCGTCGAAGGAATACTCTGTCACTCACTTACGTCTATGAGAGTTTGAATGACTTAAATCACTATGGTCAATGTAACACTTAACAATTCACAAATCCAAAACATTTGGAATTTTAGATAATTGAAATTTTAAATAAAAACCTTAAATATCAAATATCTAAAACCAAATTTTAGATTTTTGATTTTTGACAAAGAACTACTAATATTCAAAAGTGGTTTTAGATACTTTTGATACTTAAGGTTTTTGGTAAAAAATTTCAAATTTCAATAACAGTTTTAGGTATTTGATATTTTAGATTTTTAGTTTAAATTTCAATTATCTAAAATTCCAAAAAGTTTCGGTTTTTGAACTGTTAAGTGTTACACTGACCCACTATTTTTCCTATGTTTTAATTTTGAAAGACTGGTCATAGAGCTATCAAAAAGCTAAAACTGAAGCCGAAATGAAGAATAAAGAAGATGACAATACGGAATGTGTGTTTGGATGAGTGAATGTTGGTAGAGCAATCAATATCTCGACGCTGTGGAATTAAAAGGTCTTAACTGCAATTTTGAAACTTTTCAGTAGGAGGATAAAACTAATTTTTAATTAGACTAACACAGATATTGTAACAGTAACTGCACTTGTATTTTTATTCAATATCTATGTCAAAATAGATAATAAACAGCAATGATAGATTCAAAATATTTCATATAAAAGCTTAAAGTTTAGATGTAGATTCGACCTTTCAACCCACGATACCCAAATTAATTGTACAGTAATTTGGGTTGTATCTGCCACTTCTGACTTTTCGTAAGTCACTTTTTCCTTAATTTCTATTGGGAGTTTTGACTTGATTTTTTCATAGGAGGATGCAGAATTGAAAGTTTATCCAAAAACAAAAAAAATGTAAAAGGTCGTAAGTGACAATTACGACTTTTCATTTCCACAGCATTGACATGTACATTGTCTATATATGGGTTGGATGAACACTTAGATTTACAGATTGGAAATCAATTCATTTCAAATTTGCATTTGTTTTGTTCCAACATGTAGATAATACTAAGATATGAGATTCCACCATAAACACAAATGTAGCAATTGATACCTCAATAATACATGTAATGATTTATATTCACATAGAACTTTTGATTTCACAATAACAAAAGAATTACAAGAAACCTGCTATGCATTTATTTCCAGTGATAAAAATCTTAGCATCAGTCACTCCAACAGCAGGGCTTAAAATCTAATCAATATACAAGTTCTCATTTACATTTGTACTATAAAGGAAATGTACATCATAATTAAATTTTACCATTAACTTTTAGTCTTCAGTCATTAAGTACATTTACTGTATACACGTATTTATAAAACTTTATCAACACATTAACAGGGGAAGTAATCAAAATAGTAAAAAGAATTTCTAATTATGAATTATTCCAAGGATTAAACATTTAATGTAAAATACTGTGTGAAAATAAATTACAATGTATAACAGATAAAAGAATGACTGAATGACTAACACAAACATATTGCCAGTCCCACTTCAGCCACTTTATAAATTTTAAGGAGTATTTATAGGTGTTTACAAGGTATTCTGTTTGTTTTCCCAGATTTGATAAAATTGTAAAAATTTATCTTTATGTATTGAAATTTTTCTCAATTTGAAAGGAAAATAGCATTTCTGAATAATCACTGCCATCCTTTACCTACATGTACAATGTACTAGTAAAATGAAAGTACATGTATGATTAAACCAAACTAAAGTGTTATCATGTCTGAAAAATTTTCCTTGGTTGCTACTGCAGTAAATCTATTACTATCCATGAAATTCTGAAAAATGAAAATCATAATAAAATGTAAATCTTCAAAATGTGTACATACATGTACATCTGCAAAATAACAATTTCAAGTTTGGACAAGAGGAAAACTGGGTCTATTTGATCACCCAAGAAATCTGACATCCTGTGAAATCTGACCACAATGCTAACTCAAGATTAGTGTCAGCTTTGTAAAGTTTTAGTGTACAAACAATTATTGTCTTTGGGCTGTTATTATATGTACAGTGGATCATCGCCTAAAGAACATCTTGCATTTAAGACCACAAATATTTACTCTTGCAAATTTCTTAATAAGCATTAGATGAGTTCATACTCTCAATTATAAGACAACCTCGCTATTCAGACCACTTTTAGGCAGTCAATTAGATGGTGTTCATAGTGATGTTCCACTGTATAAACTTAATACTGTCTGTGACCCTACATATATATTCGATGACTGTTTGTCATCTTTAAAGTTAAGCAAAGCACAACTTACCACAAACAAGTTACAATGTTTTTATCCATAAATCTATTTGTGACAAGAATTGCTAAATGCAATATCAGACTTCACAAAAACAGATTATGTCTGCTGGTAGCATATGGTGAATAATAAAGAAATTTATTCTGTACGATTAAACACCACAAGAAGCCATCCTGATGTATATCAGAACAGATCAATTTTGTGTGTAGCAATGAGTAACTGTCGTCAGCAATGCTGAATTACTTTTATATTTATCATTTCAGATCTGTTTAATCTTGTTCTACAAATATTTGTGATCTGTGTTTTCATAACCTACAGACATATATTACATAAAGTTATTTATTACATAAATTCTCTCACTCTCTCTCCCTCTCTCTCTCTCTCTCTGTACATATATATTATACATATGTATGTGTTTATATAAATGTACATGTATCTGTATGTTCATATCTTGTATGCATTTGCTTGTGTATCTGTGTACATGTAATTGTTTTACCAGTATATATCTGTGTGTATAAACTGTAAATGTTTGTGTATGTTTCATCGGTACATTTGTATACATATAGGTAAAACTACTCATGTTTCAGCAAACTGTAGCTGAAGGATTTTTTCCATTAACCTTACACTAAAAATTAATAATATTTATTTTTATTCCATGGTGATTTCAAGATATCTAAATTAATAAATAGCCAAAGTGATGATAATGGAAACCAGGGCCAGGGATTTTCCACACCCATATGAGAATGGGGCATGGGCCTTTTGAGTTGGGAATTTTATTGAAACTGGGAAATCCATATGTGAAAATATAAGAATCTCTAAATTTTTTGTCATTTGACTTCAGTTGGGATATTTGGACTGCAAAGTGGAAAAAAATGCTTGTATTGGCATTAGGAATGGGGCCTTATTCTTGCACTGTGTGATAAGGTGGAAAATACCTGAGGTCATGGTCTTTATAAGGTCAAGGCTGTTCTAATTTTGTAATGATCAAATGATTGGCACATAGTGATACCTAAATGTTTATAAGATCAAGGCTGACCTAATTCTGTATTGGTCAAATGGTTGACACATACATGTACAGTAGTGATACTGGACAGATTGTTATAGTGTCTTGAAAAGTAACTGTATGCATTGTTTTCATTTCATTGCTTTTGATCTTGAGAGCATGTCACTGATATTAAATGAATATAAAAGTCAAATTTTTAAATATAAGTTACATGTGTATAATACACTGTACATTTTAGGTCATTTGATCAATAACATGTACACTGTAGCACTAGATAACAAAACTGTTTCTCAATATCTTCTGGAGCATCTAAACAAAAACAAAAAAAAACCAACAAATACACCCCCCACCCAAACTACAATACAAAACACACATGTAAATACTAATTTACAATGGTAGTTTTCTTGGTCACTTCAATAACAAGATTCCACAAACAGCGTCTAGATTTTGATGAATTCCTGTGGGAAATCAATGTAGAACGTCTTCATGAAGATCTTTATTACCTGCCACTAATAACTTGCTGTGATATATCATGATCGATTATTAATCCAGAAGTTAGAACCTGAATTTATCTACCCTTAATTTTTCTCACAAAACAAACATAAAGAAATATTTCTAGAAAATACATGTACATGTATGCCATCATATCTTGCTACTGGTTTAAAAAAAAAACAAGAAGCACAACACTTACAGACCTTACCGGTCAGCTGAGTAAAATGTAAGATTAAAGTAATAATATGTTGATCACTGATTTGTGAGATATTATCTAAAAAGATGTACAAAGTTTTGGCCATTTTTGGAGCCCCTATATGAGTTTTAAGCCTCCTTTATTAACAAATCTTAACAACCTTCACCTAGGGACAGTTCCTACCAAGTTTGATTAAAATTGGCCCATTTGTTCCTCACAAGACATGGAATTGTTTTAAAGTTGATGAAAAACTTATTTTTCATTAACTTAGGTAGAGTACATAAGTTAATGGAAAAAATAAGTTTTTCTTCAACTTTTATATAATTTCACTGTATCATGTGACCTTTGACCCCATGAACCTCTACCAGTAGGATCTGTAAATAGTTCCTAATATCTTTCTCTTATCTTACTATATACAAAGAGGTCAAACAGGCCCTAGGTCACCTGAGTGACATGTAAATTTGTATGATTACAGTAAGAATATGCTGATCATTCCCCATTGTTATGCCTCGGACTGAAATGTTGTCATTTCAATGGGTAAAAAGAGTCGTGTGACTGCCTTTTATGGTTCTATGGGCAGTCAATAGCAACAATAGACAGCAATAGTGGATGAAAAGATTCACAATTCTGTGTATAATGGCAAATGAAGACATTTATTAAATAAGAATATGGTTCTTGACAGAATAAAACAGTTGTTAGGTGCCTTCCATAGACTTGATCAACCCGACATATTCCTGTGGACGATCAGAAACAAAACTAATAACTAAATGTAATATCGGTTCATTATAAGATACTTCCTGCCAAGTGTGGTTAAAATTGGCGCAGAGGCACTGGTTCTTGAAAAGAAGTTGAAAATATGTGAAAGAAGATGCTGCACCCCAAATGAGACATGCCACACAAAAACAGACAATACAATAACAATTAATATGGTAGGTTGCCACAAGCTTTTGGCTCACGTGACTTAGAAAATTGGTCAGTTTGGGTTTAATAAACATTTGTATAAAACTGTACCACAGTTACATTGTACCCTTGTGGCTCATTTATAAACAAATTTTGTTTTATTCTCAAACTTGTAGAGTATACAAAAGAAAGTGGCAGTTATCGGTCATTAGGACGTGACTTAAAACAGAGGTCTTCTAGTACAGTAGACATGTCGTCGCCATATGAGCCGTCATATTCAGAGCAATATTAAACTCTAATGAATCCCCCCCCCAAAAATAAAAACAGTGGACATTGCTAAATAAGGAATTATTACTGCTACACAAAAAAAAATAATAGTAAGAAAGTCGTGGTACTGTTTGTCAATAAGAAGTGAGGCCTTTTAACACTAGCCTCCTGTATCTTCACATCATTTTTCCAATAATCACATGTCAGAATAACAGTCAACATGCCCTGATGTAAATTGTAGCAATCCCATTGGACAAGACCTAGCAGGAATCAAATAAACAATGATTACAGTATATCACTCACTAAAATCATGAATGATCATCTCTTTACTGAAAGATCCACCACATCACGCAAAGTATATACAAATGTACATGTATTGCCAAAAACTGCATACATGTATTTATTGATAACTTGTATACAGGCTAAACCCATACTGACATAGATACATGTACATGTATACTGGTACAATGTTATTACAAATGTATACATGTTTGTACACTACAGTTTTATATATATATATATATATTTATATAGTGTACATGTACATTTGCATACAATGTATATATACCAGTACATACATTTACATGTACAAATATCTGGGACAAAAGGCACCAAAATTACTCAGTACTCAAGCTCAACTAACTTTCTCAGTTTTTAAGGCAAGAACATTCTAAATTTATTCTGTAACTGTGCATGTTTGTATATTGATGGCATGCAACTGTATTTTTAAAATGATAAAAATTATTACATGTACACATTTGACTTCCGGACAGCATCAAGAAGTTCCATACCCAAAACAAATCCTACCCAATTAAAGACACAGGGGTACAATTTGTCTTTAAATGGATAGTATTTGTCTTGGGTACAAAAATTTTTGGCACGAAACTCCTTGATGTCATATGAAATTGTTTGTGCACAGGTGATATTACTAGGACCACAGTTATTATGAAAAAGGTCTATGAAAATCACCGTAATTGTTTATGGAGACAAAAGGAAATTTTAACTAGGCAGGAAAAAATCTGAAGATGACAGAAGATTTAAAGCATGGACTTTGACATATTGCATATGTAAAGCATGGCCATAGTGTCATATCCCTAAATCTTGACTTAGGTAGAGTGAAATCTTCTTATGTCAAAATCATATGAGCTGAAAATTTGGATATGTCAAATTTGAACAGCCAGTCCCAATATTCATGGAAAGAAAAAATATGTTTTATTAAATTTTTAGTTATCTCAAAGTAATAGGGATGGTCCTGTGAATTTTGAGATAAGTAACGAGATTCAACTATACATTTCTACATGTGTAATAAGAATCATGTAGATTATACTACAAATTGTACATTGTATGTATATATTTCTATTGTTATAAATACTAATAAATATTCTTATCATTATTCAGAGGTCTCAAAAGCTATGTAATTGCTGCCAGCTGGATAGAACCGACAAGCCACAAGGTAATAAGAATAATAATGTATTTACAAGTATCTTCACATGGAACATAACTCATAAATTGATCTTATATTGTCTCCTAGGACCTCTGACAATATTACTATTGCAGTATTGATCACTGCCTTACATTTATCAGCAATCAAAATGATTCCAAATCCAAGCATTTCCCCCTAAACTTGATCTTCCAGAACTCGGATAAAATGTGTAAGATTTGACTCTAAAACAAACAGTAAAACACTGATTACTGTTTATATTGATTTACTGAGTTTTTATATGTTAACAAGACAATAGAAAAAGCTGATAGATCAACTTAAACTCCATGTTAATTTTACTACAATTGTAGATGTGTGCAAAACCAATTTCCGGTAACATCAAGATTTATGATCTTTTTACATCTGTGCCAATAAAATCAGATTTAATGATGTTAAATAAACTCTTTCATGATTCCTTCTAATCTCACCTCACACCTGCACACAAAGGCTTCTGAGTGGTATCAAGAAGTTTTGTACCCAACACAAATCACACCCAGTGAAATACAAATGGTACAAGGTACAATTTGAAATCGTAGCATACATGTACTAATTGTCTTGGGTATGAAATGTCTTGGACATGAAACTAATTGATACCATTCGGAAGTGTTTGTGCACAGGTGAGATAGTTGGAATGCAATTATCGAGAAAGGGTTTATTAGAAATATTATCAGTACTTTCACTTTAACACATTTTCAACATCATACTACATGTACAAAGTTGAAAATTATAATGGGACCAGGGTCAAAAAAAAAAATGGAAAATACATGACCCAATATCTTTTAACTACATGTAAAACATTCTTTATCCTAAAACTCCAAATTGGGAACATTTGCATATTTTGGGGGAAAATGCAAGCCACTTTTGCATTGGGAATGGGTTCCGTAACCATGTATGAAGTCTCATATAAAATATCTGTGACTCAAACTTGTACTTATTGCTGATGGTCAGTTAAAAATCGTAAGGGATAATCAGTTTGTAATTAGAAAAAGTAAAGCCATCAATTCATCAATTACATATAATCAATGACTTTTTTATCATAAATATTTACTTTAGTCCATACTATATAATTAGTCCCCTAGCATTGAAACCCTGAGGATTATACATGTAAGTTTTGTCTGCGTCAGTCCGTTAGTCCGTCCTTCCAAAACCTTTGGTTAAGGTTTTGGTTTAAGTTTTTCAATGGCTTACCATTCATTTAATAATAGTATTAGGATGCTGATACTTTGCATAAAGATTCTTTAGCTATCATAATGGTTATTTTTGTCCCCTGACATATCGTTGAGAATATGATAAAACGCGTGTTCAAATACATTATCAAATACGTGAAATATTGTAAAAGATCTTTTCGATATTATTTGTTTTATTAGAATTTAAGTTTTCCTGTACCTTAAAAATTCAGCTGTATTTCCGTATGCAATGACCTTTCAGATAAATTCTTTCACCATATCAAATGTACTTTGTAATTCGATCAGGGGGATCTAAGTCCTTTACACGTTTGGACTATGTTAAAGTCAGCCGATTTTTATGCATTTTGTATTTACTTTTAAAATACAGAACGTGACTTTTATTGGAAAGTGCAGGTATTATGTAAACTATAATAATATTACAACACTATTTTAAATACCTGAAGAAAATCGGATGGATATATGAATAAATATATCAGGTCACTAAAATAAATTTTTTAGATCTTAAATGTTTGCTGAATGTTGAAATTGACAAAATCAAAACAATATAACCGTGAAAAGTATCTGTACCTCATGTTTTACAATTGTGCCGCCAAGTCCGTTGGAGTTGGGCAGTTCATGAACATATATGTGTCAAGAATGACAAAGCCGAGAATGCGATAGGCACATGTACAATTTCAGAAATGAATGTTTTGAAACGACGAAAAAGACCAACTTGCCTGATTTAGGTATGAAATGATGATTTACTAAAATAAACGCAAAGGGTAATAAGAATAGAATGTATATTAACTGCAAACAGCACATGTTTATTGGACACTCTGTAGTCTTCGTAAAAATTTACCGAAAGTTAATTTGTAATGCACAAAATAATGGTGGATGAACAATAACTGATATTACAGGTTATGTTTGGCAAGATTGTTTCAATTTTACACATGCATTTGTTATTCTAACCACC